>JADLZL010007103.1:0-63396 GCA_015844335.1 Chrysopogon serrulatus | reverse complement strand
ACTAGTATCCTACTATTACTAATTGTATACCCTAACTTATGCTGCCACATTGATTCTCACCTCAGATGCGCTAGGGAAAAAGATAAATCTTTTTAAAAATTTCTACAATAATCAAAACATCTCTGCTTTTAATTTGGTACACTAATCATCATATAGTTATAATAAAGCCATTGGATTTGTTACAATTTATAAAAAAAAAATTACCCACTTGCCATTATGAAAATACATAAAATAACCCCCTAATTTTGATTCAAATTACCCACACTGCCATTATGAAAGAATACATAAAATAACCCCTAATTTTGTATTTAAATTACCCAATAATCGTCATTAATATAAAAGAACAATTCAAGATAACCCCGTGAAATTTATATAAAAATTTCAAATGCATATCTAATATCATTATGAAAAAGTAAATCAAAATCACCTTCAGATTTATATAGCAAATTACCCAATTTTGCTATTATAATAAATAAATAAATAAAAATGAACCACCTTCACATTTGTATCTAAATTACTCAATCTTTTACTATTAGAAATAATAATTTAAAAATAATCTTCTAACTTTGTATTTAGATTTCCAAACTATACTTTACTTTTAACTACACGGTATTAATTTTATATATTACCCACCTTTTATAATTATGAAAGTTAATACAAAATAGCGCTCTAAATTTACATCCAACCCTATCTATATGCATGTTGTTCGAAAGAAAATATAAAGTATTACCTTTACATTTGTATCTATAGCCATTATAAAAGATGATAAACAAAAACATGCTCAAATCTATAGGTAAACATTAATATATTCTATTAAAAAATACATTGATATCCATAGACATATATATTTTTATAAATCTTAAAGTTCTACAAATATAAAATACCTATATGCTATATTTCACTATGTATACTGAGTAAATATATATATGATAGGATAAATATTTTTTAATTTCTTATGAAGAATAAAAAAATATTTAATTCACAAACTACATAGTAATAACATGGCATCCATAATTTACTTTAAATTATATTAATGCTACACAAAAATTAATTTCATTGTTTGGTATTTTAAATCATTTTATATATTTTAAGTGAAATATTATATTATTTCATTATTGATAATATAATTATTATAACAAATTTAACAAGTATAATGTTAGAGTACAAATCTGAAGTTTCAATTTAAATAATATCTAAACCAATACTACTAAGACCTAAACTCTTTTAGTTAAAAATTAATTTTTTTATAAATATGAACAATATTAAACTTTCTACTTAAGTCAATTAAGATTCAAAAGCTAAATATGATTAATGAAGTCACATAATTAGATGCAACTAGGGTTTATATATATATTAATATTAGGCTATCATCTAAAAAAACATATCACGCTACAAAAATTACTAAAAAAGTCTATCTAGATATCTCCCCGATAGAGTTCCACATTAGTCCTCATGAGATACGATAAGAAAATAAAATATAGAACCTAAAAGTTCACACAAAATTTGAAACATTTAACCATCAATACTGCTTAACCTAATCACCACATTACTAATTCCCTTCAAAACTACCATTAATAACACTAACTATTGATTCATTCTAATTCCTAAATAATTATCTAACTCGCTATTGTGTAATAA
Source organism: Chrysopogon serrulatus (assembly GCA_015844335.1). Classification (NCBI taxonomy): domain Eukaryota; kingdom Viridiplantae; phylum Streptophyta; class Magnoliopsida; order Poales; family Poaceae; genus Chrysopogon; species Chrysopogon serrulatus. Next base: position 61,758 of record JADLZL010007103.1, on the reverse strand, counting down.
AAATAACATAAAGTAAAAAATTTATATCTAAATACGATGTACTCTTATTATGATAGATAATCTATGTAACCTAATTTTATCTTATTATATAAAAGTTGCAATATCCTTGCAAATCTACATCTAAAAAATTGTCAAGAACTTATATTTAAATTGTATAAATAATTATAAAGCATGTATATATTATTAATATTAATATTTAATTCAAGTAAGCATACATGATGTGCCAAAGATGCATCAGTGATAAATATATATGTTATATTTTAGCAAAAAAATATTTTCTTAAAACTCATATATATACATAATACTAATGATACTAATAAATTATTTAAAAATCATATTAGTAATCATGAAATATGTTTTATTTAAGTTGCTTTTTAGACATATTGATATATTTTTAACTAAATATTTGACACCTTTATATTTGTACTATAACCAAACTGCACATATAAGTTCATATTTCTTGAGAAGAAAATTCAATCATCTTGAAAGTATGGGAGATACCACTGCTGCATATATATGTTTGTCTAATTTTTTAAATTTATTTTATCATAAAAAAAAGTAAAATGTTATATGACAACTATTAAAATTCTTTAGAGATTAATACTACTACACACATCGGAGATTCAAGCTCTACCACTTACCTCAAGTGTCATGATGCATATTCAAATGATTGCTTATACTATTTAGTAAACATACTTTATGACCTAAAGTACTTATTTTAAAAAAGTGCAAACAGGAGAGTTAATGAAAGATACATTAAATACAAGAGTTTTAAGTTGATGGTAAAAAATATAACAGCTTAATAAGACAAAATTTTAGAAAATTATAATTTAGATTCAAGCTTCATGAGAAATATAAATCAATGCCAATAGAAAGTAAAAATACAAATAGATAAAAGACATATAAATCAATGCCTTGTAAAAAAATAATTAATAAGTTTATGATAATTGATATAGAGTATGAAGTATTTATTACATCTATTTTGTAGAAAATAAATACAAAGAAAATATATAATTTAGTATAAAAAATTATTTATTTGTTAGATATATTAAATGGTATATCTCTTAAAATTAGGCGGTGAGCACGGGTTGATGGACTAGTACTCTCAAAATGCATTATCCATGGGAACAATTTTAGAAAATTCAAAATTAGAAGATGATATGTCCGTGAGCTTCAAATGCTTCTCAAATGAACATTAGCTTGTCAAATTGTTATAGCTAGAAGCAACTAGCAAATCCTTCACTTCTTCCTTTTCAGCGTAATGAATAAAAAACATAAGTAGAAATCATTTTTCCATATGTTACATAGGCAAGTTCTGGGTATAATGAACAATGAACAAAAAAAAAAAAATCTTTGGACAAATAGAACTATCCACGATGAGAAAGCAAAAAACCTATAGCAGCTACTCATGTCACTACATTTGTTCTAGTTTGTCTAAGTTTGCTCTAGGGACACTACTAGTTGAACAAAAAAGAATAGACTCTACACATCATTTTTTGAATTTTTGAAAAGAGGCCGGTTGTCTCAAGTGCCCAAGCTAATATATCTCAGGATCATCCAAATGTCAAGAACTGGCAGGACTAAAAGTTGTGGCGAGCATGAGTATCATATATAGGGCCAAAGTGCATTTAAGATGTGCACATTGGTAGTCTATCTCTTGAACCTTATTCATTTACAACAAATTAGGATTATCGCCCCTCTATTGTTGTGAGAGTGAGGGAATTCACGGAGTTGTTTTCATTCATTATTTGCTCCATATCACCACCCCTCTGTCCATAGTGCCCGTGATTGTTGGGTGTTGGCGGTAATGTAGTACTTCCATTCTCTAGATTATAGACAATAGATGACATAAGTGGTCTATCAGCCGGGTTTTGCTTGAACGCACAACAAGCCACATGATCTAAAGCAAGACTTCATCTAGCAAACAAGTATCCATAATACACGGGTCTGCCAAATCTCTTGCTTTTCCCTCTTTCCACATGTTCCAAGCCTGAAACAACCAAAACAATTATTTGGATCTGCGATAAGCTAGAAATTCTAGACTCTTACTTTTGTTTACAACTTCAAAAATGGCATATACTCACATAGACTATTAGGCTTTGAAAACTCGTGGTGCTACTAATGGAGCTTCTCCTTGTACCAGTAACAACTTCTAAGAGTAGAACACCAAAGCTATAGACATCGGTTTTGATGGAGAAGACGCCTTCCATTGCATATTCCGGGGCCATGTAACCACTGTTTGGTCATTTCGAGTCCACGGATCATTGTATAGAAGTTGAATTGAGTTACGTCTATTTTAAGAATTTATTGAAATAATTGCTTACTATGTTCCAACAACACGATGAGTGTTTGCATTTTCTTGACTATCATTAAATATCCTTGCCATGCCGAAGTCGCTATCTTTGGACTCATTTGTCCATCAAGCAAAAACATTAGCGCCTTGAGATCTCTATGAATTATAGTCAATCTTGAATCTTGGTGGAGGTAGAGAAGTCCTCTTGCAACCCCTTTGATTATATTAAATCGGATTGGCCAATCCAATATCATTTTTCTTGAATTATCCGCATGAAGATTAAAGTAACTTCAATATGTATATGCAGAAGCAATATGCTATATCTAAGAGATTATGGTATGCCACATACCAAAAAGGGTAGCATCTAAGCTTCCATTAGGCAAGTATTCATAAATCGAACTTTCTCCTCATTGGCCACACAAAGAACCAAGGAGTCGAACCAAATTTCTATGTTGCAATTTAGCAATCAAAACAATTTCGTTCTTGAATTCCTTTGATCCTTGGGCGAAATCCTTGCTTAACCTTTTTATAGCAACTTCATGACCACCTAGCATTGCCTTCAGTGAAAGTAAGGAGACAAACTTATATTGAGTTCATGTAGACAATTCAATGCAACTGTTCCATCAATCTAGCGCGTTCTTCTTGAGGTCGCCTTTTGTAGTAGGGTTTGGAGGGCCACGGTTCCTCCTAAAGTGTGCAATTTTTTCCTTGAAATTGGGGAAAGACATCCTCCCAACTAGAGTAATAATTTAGATGGCAATAAACATGAGTAATTTTTTATATCGAATCTTACTATTACTAATTAGAGGCTCCAACGGAGGCACCACGTTGATTCTCACCCGGATGCGCTAGAAAAAAAAAGATAAATTCTAGAAATTCTCACATTAATCGAAACATCTGGCCTTTAATTTGGTAGACACTAATCATCATATTTAATAATAGCCATCGGATCTGTTTGTAATTTATATAAAAAATTACCCTTTGCCATTATAAAAAATACATAAAGTAACCCCCTAATTTTGTATTTAAATTATCCACCACTGCCATTATGAAGACTAATTTAAGATAACCCCTAAATTTATATACAAATTCCCCATGTACATCCATCATTATAAAAAGTATATCAAAATAACCCCTAGATTTATATTTAAATTACCCAATTTGCCATTTTGATAAATAAATCAAAATAAACCCCTCGCATTATATCTAAATTACTTATATTTTGCTATTAGAAATAATAATTTAAAATAACCCTTTAACTTTGTATTTGGATTCCCGATCTATCATTATGAAAGATAATTTTGAATACACGATATTAATTTATATATTATCAACCATTCTAATTATGAAAGTTAATACAAAATAGCGTCCTAAATTTACATCCAACCTATCTATGCATGTCGTTATAAAAAAGAATATAAAGTATTAACTTTACATTCATAAGCCATTATAAAAGATAAACAAAAATATTACTCAAATCTATATGTAAACACTAATATATTCTATTAAAAATAGATCAATATCCATAGACATATATATTTATAAATTTATAAATCCTAAAGTTCTAAGGTCATAAAATAACCACATGCCATGTTTGACCATGTGTACTGAGTAAATATATAAATGATAGGATAAATATTTTTAATTTCTTATGAAAAAATAAAATTGTTTAATTCACAAACGACATAGCAATAATATGACATCAGCAATTCACTTTAAATTATGTTAATGCTACATAATAATTAATTATGATAGTTTATTATTTTAAATAATTTTATATATTTTAAGAGAAATATTATATCATTTTACTATTGATAATATAATTGCTATAACAAATTTAACAAGTGTAATGCTAGACTACAATCTGAGCTTCAATGTAAATGATATCTGAACCAATACTACTAAGATCTAAACTCTTTTTAGCTAAAAAATAAATTTTGAATAAAATATGAAAAAATACTAGAGTTTCTACTTAAGTCGATTAAAGCTCAAAAGCTAACTATGATTAATGAAGTCACATAATGGAATACAACTAGGGTTTATATATGTTAATATTATGTGTTTATCTAAAAACATATCACGATAAAATAAAATACTAGAAAATTCTAATTAGATGTCCCAAATGAGCCTCCACATTAGTCCTTGCGAGATACGATAAGAAAACAAAATATAGAACCTAAAAGTTCTCACAAAAATTCAAAATATTTGATCCCGTTTAACCTAATCATGATTAATAATTTCTTTCAATACCACCACTAATAACAATAGCTATTGGATCTATTCTAATTTCTAAATAATTACCTAACTCCCTTATTGTGTAATAAAATAACATAAGGTAAAAATTTATATTTAATTACTAATATACTCTATCCTATTATTTAAAAAGTTTAAATATCCTTGCAAATTTATATCTAAAAAAATTGTCAACAATTTATATTTAAAATTTAAAATTCTTTAAATAATCGTAGAGCATGCATATATATATATATATATATATATATATATATATATATATATATATATATATATATATATATATATATATATATATATTATCACTGATGCATGCTAGCACATCATATACGCTTCCTTCAATTAAATATTTTTTAAAAAACTCATATATATATACACTAATGATACTATCAAATTATTTAAAATCATATTAGTAATCATAAAATATAATTTATTTAGGTTACTTCTTTAGATATATTGATATATTTTAACTAAATATTTGACAGACTTTGTATTTATAGTATAACCAGATCGCACATATAATTTTTGACAAGAAAAATTTTTATCTTGAAAGTATGGGAGATACCACTGCTAGGTATATATATTTCTCTAAAATTATTTTAGCTTAAAAAGTAGAATGTTATACAATTTAACTATTAAAATTCTTTAGAGATTAGTACTGATACACACATCGAAGATTCAACATCTATCACTTACCTCAAGTGTCATGATGCAAGATTCAAATGATTGCTTATGCTATTTAGTAAACATACTTTGACCTAAAAGTACTTATTTTAAAAAGTGCAAACCGGAGAGTTAATAAAAATATACATTAAGTACAAGAGTTTTAACTTAACGGTAAAAAATATAACAGTTTAATAATACACAATTTAGAAAATCATAATTTAGATTAAGATTTCATAAGATAAGTAATGGGACAAGGACCATTGTAGTTAATTGCAATGTCTTAATCTAATAGAAAGTAAAAATACAACTGTATGGAAAACATATAAATCAATGTCTTGCAAAAAAAGGTAATTAATAAATTTGTGATAATCGGTATAGACTATAAAGTATCCATTATGTCTATTTTGTAGAAAATAAATACAAAGAATATATATAATTTAGTATAAAAATTATTTATTGTTAGATATGTTTGACAAGATATCTCTTAAAACTTTAGCCCGTGCGGAGCACGGGTTGATGGACTAGTAGATCTAATTAGAGCTTATTGTGAGTTGATGCCTAGATTTTTTTCTGATTTTGTGAGAATTTCTACTGTTTTCCTTTTTCGTAGTGTGCTGCCATGAGGATTAACATGGATGGTGCTCCGTTGGGCCACCACCTCCAATTAATAGTAGTAAGATTAGAAATATATAATTGAAATTAACATCAATTCAATGTAATTATATGGTTAGAAGTAATAAGAGCAAAATAAGGTTGAATTAAATAATTACCTTATAAACTTTACCAAAACCCCCCTGCCCAATCTTACATGCTTCTGAAAAATTGCGTGTTGCAGCCACGATATCCTCAAACCTAACAGAGAGGAATTCAGAGTCTTGGGCATGGTTTCCTTCAAGTTCATCCGATGTACGGCCGTAGCTAATTTTACCTGTTCAATATTGTGTAACCAGTCCTTTGGAAGAATAAAATAGCCACGACGTACAGCTATGTAGGGTCGTTGTACCTTTGAGCTTGAGCCATGCAAAGGAAATGCATGTGAGTATCAGAATGCAACTTAATAAAACTGCAGGCAGCACAATCTTCACTGCGTTTCTCTTCGCCCTCTTACCTGTTTTTCTAAAGTCAGTCCAGAGCTTTATGTTCGCATATAGTACAATTAATCGAAAATTAGATAAAAACCTGTCGCGTACGTACCTGCATCCAAGCCAGCGATCCGGAGGTACAAGGTGTCTTTATAACCATTGGATGAGTCGATCAAATCACCGGCCCACACCAAGCACCTCGTCAGGTCCCCATTCGTTCTGCTACTGCTCAGATTGGCGTAAGCATACGCCACGCACGAACAGTTTTTGGCGCACTCCGCTGCGCACTCCTCCAAGGTTCGGTTCTCGACTAGCACGAACTTGTCCGGCGACTGCATCCCCGGCAAGGCCAAGAAACGATCGTCGCCGCCGCACCGCAGCTCCTCCTTTCGCCGGCACCCCTGAGAGAACCTGCCGCTGTTCCAGTCGTCCGAGCCCACTGGCTCGAAACCGTCGAGGCACTTGCATGTAGGTGCATACACCATATTGTCGCAGTAGCCGTTGGGGCCACAGTAGCCGTATCGGTTGCACCCAGCACCCTCCCAACCCAATACGCCCCATTCGAACGAGCTGCTGTTCCAGCTTTGGAGCTGGTTCGCGCCGGAGTCAGTGAGCACGAACCTGGTATGCGCGGCGCCGTCCGAGAGGCTGAAGGTCAAGTAGATTTCCTCCGGGCTGTTGACAACGGCCTGGTAGACGATGACTTTGGTGATCGTCAGCTGGTTCTGCAGCACGATAACTGAGTCGCCCGTCCATGGCCCGACGCGGGCAATCGGACGCGTTCCGTTCCAGACGAAGGTCTGGAGGAACGTGTCTGGGTCCCCGCCGAAGGAGAAGACCCCCGGCGACGGGTCATCGGAGCTTTTCCACGAGACTAGGCGGTTGCCGGCGCGCGTCTTGTAGTTGATCCCGATCTTCATGCCGGGAAGGAACGAGTCGGCTGGGTGGTCGAAGCTCTGCCACAAGATGGCGCCGTTCGGAGACCGTACGACGAGGTTGCCGGAGTTCAGAAGCACCGCCGCAGCTGCACCGGCGACGTTGGTCGTCCAGAGAACACGGCCGTCGGCGCCGGACAGGACGAGGTCGGAGGCGTTGGTCAGGGACAGAGCCGGTGGCGAAGCAGTGACGGGGTTTCTCTGTTGGCGACCCACACGACGGTGCGCCCGGGGATGTCGTTGTACCATATGCCGAGGTACAGTTTGCCCGGGGTGGAGTTGCTGGGGGAGAAGAAGCCCAGGGCGAAGCTGCCGCCGTCGGACATGATGGTGGCGCCAGGGGTGAGCGGCTTGCCGGGGACGACCCGGTCATAGGTGACGGCGGCACACGGTGGTGGTGGCAGCAGAAGCAGGAGTAGGGCAGTGGCGTAACTGATATCTAGCCAAACCATCGCGCACCTCCGTTGCAGTGCGTTGACGAGCTAATAAATTCGTAGAGACGGTGTGCTAATATAGCTAGTACTGTACGGAGTAGATAGCGTTGTTAGGCACGGATCTGCATCCCAGACTTGGTCTATTGGCAAATATAATGAGGTCAGTTCTTCTCTCTTTTCTTTTCTATTCATTTATTATTTGGCATCGACCATTTTCTTCTTTTCTATTTGGCATTGATGACAAAACCCGGTTGAATTATTTTAGGAACTAACGAAAATAATCTCCCCAACGTCATATTTTTCTTATGGACTCAGACGCATCTTATGGTTGACATTTTTGCTGTCTCCGCATCGAACTGGTTAGTTAATAGAATGGCATTGTCAATTGTGATTTGTGCCTGACAAACCAGTGACACAAGTATGGTAAGGAAGTTGTACCAGTACTATGTCTTTCTTCTTTTGAAGTAGTATAGTATAATGTATAACGTATACACGTTCTAGTCAGTGTTCAGTAACCGGTATGTAGGGCTTTTGGACCGAAATGCCTAATTTTATCATGGTTTTGATGATCATGATGGCAATTGGCAACCAATCAATACAGACTAACAGGTGTAAGATGCATTCAACAATTATCTGTAGGGGCCTCGGCCCCTCCAGTTCTTTCAAAAAAAAGATGCATTCAACAATGCAACCTAGACGATCACATTTAAGCCTCGTTCGTTTCCATCGGATTGGCCCGTTTCTAGCCAGAATAATTTCGGTTGTTATATAAATTAAAGTAACGAATCCGGCTAGGAATCATTTCTAGGTTCAATCCCGTAGAAGTGAACAAAGCCTAGGTATGCAGCTGCTTCTAGAAATTGGTTTTTAGAAGTACATCACATTTCTGACTGGCACTAAAAAAATCCATTGCGATCGCAAGTTTCACATGTGGTTCCTGGGATTCAAACTCAGAACTTCTTCCCTCACACGAGCCTCTCCTACTACTAGCACAATCACTTATGACCAAGTGAATGATGTTATCCTTTTATATTAACTTTAACCAACTTATGACCAAGTGAATGATGTTATCTTTTTATATTAATTTTAACCAATCTTATATTAAATATTTAAGCCTATAACTGATTTCAAATATAAATTTTAGATCCTACGGACATTAGCCGCTTCAATTTACATGGCGAAGCTAGCTAGATGATGATGTGAATATGGGTAAGGCTTAATGTCTAGCGAAATTATATTCTTGGTTAGGAATTGTTGCAGTGAGATTTGGTCGTACAAGCAATGACATCAGAATGCTTTGCTTAGTGATTGACCTTGACAAAAATAATTAGGAATACGTCTATTGTCACGGAGAAGATTGATTGAGACTTGAGATACGCAGCATAATCCGAATGTTTCTTTATCAAATGATTGTCATATATATATATATATATATATATATGTGGTGGTGCTGGGGTGGTGGTGGTGGGGGGGGGGGGGGTAGCGGCGGTAGTAGTGGTAGTGGTACCTAGACGATCACATTTAAGCCTCGTTCGTTTTCATCGGATTGGCCCATTTCTTGCCAAAATTATTCCGGTTGTTTTACAAATTAAAGTAACGAATCCGGCTAGGAATCATTTCTGGGGTTCAATCCGTGAAAGCGAACAAGGCCTAGGTATGCAGCTGCTTCTAGAAATTGGTTTTTAGAAGTAGATCACATTTCTGACTGGCACTACAAATCCATTGTGATCGCAAGTTTCACATGCGGTTCCTAGGATTCAAACTCAGAACTTCCTCCCTCACATGAGCCTCTCCTACCACCAGCACAATCACTTATGACCAAGTGAATGATGTTATCCTTTTATATTAACTTTAACCAACTTATGACCAAGTGAATAATGTTATCCTTTTATATTAACTTTAACCAATCTTATATTAAATATTTAAGCCTATAACTAGTTTCAAATATAAATTTTAGATCCTATCGGACATTAGCCGCTTCAATTTACACTAGCCGCTTCAATTTACACGGTGAAGCTAGCTAGATGATCATGTGAACATGGGTAAGGCTTAATGTCCGGCGAAATTATATTCTCGGTTAGGAATTGTTGCTGTGAGATTTGGTCGTACAAGCAATGACGTCAGATTGCTTTGCTTAGTGATTGACCCTGACAAAAATAATTAGGAACACGTCTATTGTCACGGGGAAGATTGATTGAGACTTGAGAAACGCAGCATAATCCGAATGTTTCTTTATCAAATGATTGTCATATATATGTGGTGGTGGGGGGGGTGGTGGTGGTGGTGGTAGTGGTAGTGGTACCTAGACGATCACATTTGGAATGGCGGGTGTGCTATTTCCATTCTCTAAGATGGACACCACAGATGACATAAGTGGCCTATCGTTGAGGTTATCCTACACACATAGAAGGCCTATGTGGATGCAAAGAAAAGCTTCGGTGGTGGGGGTGGTGGTGGTGGTAGTGGTAGTGGTTGTCGTAGTCGTGTAGTGGTGGTGGTGATGGTGGTGGTGGTGGTGGTGGTGGTAGCATATTCAGGAGCCATGTAGCCACTGCAAATGTTTTACCATGAAAAATTATGGAGTAGGTATTTTTCTATGAATTAGGTTAAATTTATGGTAATTTTAGAAAAAGGAAAAACTACTCACTATGTTCCAACGACTGCAATCTTAGGTCTCATCTTTTCATCCAGCAAAACATTGCTTGCTTTGAGATCTGTGTGAATTACCCTCAGCCTTCAATCTTGGTGGAGGTATAGAAGCCCTTCAGCAATTCCTTCGATTATGTTGAACCGTGTTGGCCAATCTAGCTCTAACTTCCTTGTACTGCCTACAAATAAAGCGAGCAATATCCCATGATTAACAACCAATTGGTTATGTTGAATCATGAAGCTGTAATGTGCTACTGTAGATCATACTGAAAAGCAGAGCATCTAAGCTTTTGTTAGGCATGTACTCAAAGACCAGAAGTTTTTCATCTCCTTCGATGCAGCAACTGATAAAGCTAACCAAATTTCTGTGCTGCAGTTTGGCAATTAAAGCAACTTCATTTCTAAATTCCGCTATCCCTTGTGTGGAGTCCCTGCTGAGCCTTTTGATGGCAACTTCTCGGCCATCTAGCTTCGCCTTGCAAATTCAAGTGAAAAATGAATTAAGACACTAATTTAGTGTTAGTGCGATTACAACGAGGGTGAAACTTAACAAAAATAGGTAAGGACCTTGTAAACCTTGCCAAAACCTCCTTGTCCAATGATAAATGATCTGTCGAAGTTATTTGTCACAGCTGTGATATATTGGAAGCTTACAGTTGGAACTTCAAAGCCTTCAGTAGGATTTCTTTCTCCAGAGTACTCTAAATTCAGGTTTCCAAGGACTGACCGCGTCTTATGTTTTCCCTCTTTTTGTTTTTTACCTGCTTTCACATGTCATGAGTTTTTTTTTTTTTTTTTTTCTTATGTGACTGTAATAATGTGAATAGTAGTGCAAAAACCAATTCCCCTGACTCCTCTGGTCAGTACAATACACAATATAGAAGCGTAGAGAAGTAGAGCCAGTACCTTTGAACTTGAACCAAGCAAGGGAAGTGCCTGTATCAGAATGCCACTTAACAAAACTGCAGGAAGCACAATCTTTACAGAGCTGGTCTTTGGCCTTGTTACTATGCAAAGTCATTGCAGGGAAAATTTTATGCATGAATAATTTAGCAAAGATAACCAATGCAAGGATCAAATTAAGTTTATCTAGAGGATGAGATGAATAGCATAGCACACCAGCATCCAAGCCTGCAGTCCGGAGGTAAAGCGTGTCACTGCCAGCAATATCACCACCCACCCTCTCTTTGTCAATCAACTCCCCAGCCCACACCAAGCACCTCACCCCGCCCATCGTGCTTCTGCTGCTCAAGTTGGCATAGGCGTACGCCACGCAGGAGCAGTTCTTGTCTTCTTGATGCAATCCATGGCGCATTCCTCGGAGGTCCGGTTCTCGACGAGCACGAACTTGTCCGGCGATTTTATCCCCGGCAAGGCCACGAAACCGCCGTGGCCACACCGCAGGGCCTCCTTCCGCCGGCACCCCTCCGAAAACCTGCCGCTGCTCCGAAAACCGTCGAGGCACTTGCACGTCGGAGTCGGGGCAGCCACCGTGCCGTCGCAGTAACCATTCGGACCACACTGGCCGTAGAAGTCGCACTCATTGGCCGGCCACTTGCCGACGATAGCCCAGTCCGACGAGCCCCAGCTCTGGAGCTGGTATTCGCTGGAGTAAGTCAAGACGAACCTGGTGTGCGCGCTGCCATCGGGGAGGCTGTAGGCTAAATACATCTCTTCCTCGGTCTTGACGACGGCCAGGGAAATCATGACGACGCCGGATCTGGAGTTCACCTGGAACTGGCCACTGATGGCCGCGTAGCCCGTCCACGGGGCGGTGCGCGCCACCGGACGCGTCCCGTTCCAGATGAAGGCCTGCATGAGCGCGCCGGGGTCCCGTATACTCTCCTAGGCAAAAAGAGCTGTGCAGTGATCCGTTGCCAGATTAATTAGAACCAAGAAACCATGATGCATGTGCTCTCTGTCACTCTGATAGTAGTCCTGATATCGAAAAGGAAGCAGATCTCCAGTCTTCGGATCCATCGTCGTCCAAGCGTCTCTGCCGCGGGGGCAGCAGGCGGCGGCGACAGAAGTGCATTATCGCCGATCTCTTAGGATACCCGATGAAACAGTGGGTGTGAGATATAATCTTGTGTGTTTATTTCTAGGATAAGAGGGATGGAATAGATCTAGTACTCCAATTTTTTGGGGCGGGTGTTTGGTTGGGAGGACAAGTGCTATCCTTTCTTTTAAAACAAATACTCGTAACTTTATTACGGCACTGGTGGATCGTGAAGATCACGATCTGTCAAAGTAGGGAATCAACACAAAAGAAAGATTGATCTAGGTCCCTTGACAAACCATAGCGAGCTATAATTCATGAGCACAACTGTTATAAAAACGTGGTACATAGTTATCATAGCTCCGAGTTTAGCTAGAGGGATGGAGATGAAGGGGATAACATCACATCTGTGCTCCTCCGTTAGACAACGTTTAGGTGGGGCCCACCAGCAGTCCGTGTTCTGTTGCTTTTCTTCCTTGAACAATTGAGATGTGTCATCGTCGGGGCTTCGCTCACCTGCCTCCGCCGTGTCCGTGTCCCACCCCTGTCCATCACCGCCATAGCCGACCCCGCCGTTGTTCACCACCGCCACAAACATGGTCGGGTTGAAGCTCGCCCGCAGCTCACTAGGATCGGGGCCAAGCTTGCTTGCAGCTGCCCTCACCAGAGCCGGGGGAGCTCGCCACAGGTTGCTCGCGCCATGGCAGGGGGTTGTCGCGGCTGAGCCGTGGATAGGCCTTGCCCACGACCAAGGCTGGACCTCCCCACCATCGAGGTCGCGCATACCCTCTCGCCTTCTCCAACAAGAGCACGTGGCAACATAAGGAGAAAAGAGAATGCAACAGCAACAACATCGGAGTAGATGACATCACAAGGGGTTAAGCTTATACCTCATATCTGGAGAGCCTCCTAAGAAAAGCATATTAAGGAACCATCCCAATCCTTGTGTCCTAGAACCAAAAAGTAGAATAAATTGAGATATCCCATTTGATCGCTGGCTGGCGTCGAACCAAACACAACCTAATCCCGAACCAAACGCAACCTAACAGACAGTCCTCGGTGTGGTGACCGAGCGGCAGGACATGAACACACTGCTGCCTTTTGTCCCCCGATGGCCTGATGTACCGTCGTCACTCATGATGCACCTGGTCGCAGACCCACCATCTCCGGATCGATAGATGGATCGTCATAAACTAGCACAGTAGGCGCGCTTTCGCTGCGCCGGTTTTGAGGCCACACCACCGTGCAAGGTGGCAAGCCAAGCGAAATAACAAATCTGTAGTTGGTAGTTTTTTTTTTCAAGTAAATGAGCAGATAAATCGCATAAATAGGCAGAATGTTAGCTTGTTGTATATGGCATGAGACACAATTAAGAAAACATGAAAAGCTATCACAGAATAAAACCATTCATGATTTATAACACGATTAGGGATAACAGGATGGTATTTATATATATAAACTGAACATGGTCGCTGGACAAAAGAGCAAAAACGAAAAGTTTGCAAGGCATAACATTGAACACTAATATATCTGCAGGAACCAGTACATTGTATCTATATTTATAGGTTGGGATTAAAGGATTAACCGAATGTGGCATAGGTGAAATCCTGATTACAATGTCCTAAATATTGGATTGAGGAGGCAGTGAAAAAGGAAAACTATAAACCAGGTCTATTATTCATCAGCCAAATATCTTGTCATCCTTTGTGGGCTCCCATCTGACAGAATATCCCTTAGATTGGTCTGCACAAATATCATCCACTATTTACAAAATAGAAAATAGTATCATTGTAAGAATAGTTTCATAATAGAGGCAATAACAATTCTGGAGTCCTTAGACCATACAAATTGAGCACCTTCTGTTTAAATTTAGCCCTAAAAAAATATTCACTAATTAAAGAAAAATATAGGGGGTACTGTCAATATTTATGCATATATCATGATTCATGCACAAACGAAGTTGGAAGCATAGCTCATTTAAGATGGATGCATAGCTAATATAAGATCAATGAAAACCTCTCTTATATTAAGTACTTTTTCTTCAAGAAAATATATAAGATGGTGTGACCAAAACAAATGCTCGGTAGAGAGCCTTCTGCGTTCATCAACAGCTAGAATCATGAGGGACCCAGTGTAATAACTAATTCTAATTGTAACATCGTGACTCATAAAAAACAAACTTCACTGAATATGACGCTATCCATGTTGCATAGTATCATAATAATAAGGTGGTTGACAACATCAGATAAAGAGGGCAGGTAAATCTACCACAGGAACTGATGGTGGACTGATGGAAGTAGCACTTGAGCTTGTCAATTGTGTACTACATACACCATGACAGACCAACTACATTATAGACTTGGTAAGGGTGGCCGCAGCAACAGAAATAGAGAGACAATGAATTCGCATGTCCAGATTAGAGATTAGATCAAGATGGAGGAGGGAACACAAACCTCAGGTGGCGAGGTACTCAGGACGGCGGTGAGGCGAGATGAGGAATGAGGCCATGAGGGTAGCCTGTGCTTGTGCCCCGGGCTTTTCCTGAGTGGTCCAAATCAGGGAGGAGGGAACACAAACCTGCCAAGTTGTCTACAACAAACACACATGAATGGCTAGGGTTAGTTTTTTTTTCCTTGAAATCGGGGAAAGAAAAGAGGGTATATGAAGGACTTGGATCCACTACTGTACCACAACCTGAATTTTTTTGGCGATGGCATCAGTGTTGAGGCCACCTCTAGGATAGGGACGGCAAGAAAAACACCGAATCCACAATCCAGATGATGTCGCGCAGCCATAGAGGGGTTGCGAGAAGGTGCAGCAGGTGCATCGTGACTGTAGATGACAGATTCAATGGTGTTAGGACTGCCATCGCATGAACTGGCAGCAGATGTCTGAAGGGCTTTCATCTGGGAGGAGGGAATTGGATGGAGAAGAAGGGATGATGAACAAAGAATGGACTTACCAGAAGCACGCGTAGTGATGGTGCGCCGGCGGTAGCCTTGGGGGCGGGCGGATTTGACGACGCGACTGTGGGGGTTGCGAGACACCGGACCGAAGCTGCGCCGGGCGGCGGGCCGGTACAAGGCTGCGACGCGCGGGGCCAAAGCAGATGGATGAAGCACGTCTTAACGAAGAAATGAGGAAGCGGGGAGTAAACGTAATGACTTGGACACGACGGCGCAGAAGACCCCGGTGACGGAGAAGCCGGCGACAGAGCCGAGGGCGGCCCCCGCTGACCCCGACGGGCCCGAGGCGAGGCCAGGAGCCGAGTGGAGCACCTAGAGGACGGCGGGCACAGTTCCAACGAAGGCAACGGAGCCGAGGGCGGCGTGCACCGAGCCCGATGGCACTGCCGAGGAGGCGGATGAAGGAGCCGAGAGCAGGCCCGTGCGAGTGGTGGCGGGAGCGCCGAGGAAAGGAAACGCAGCAGGCCATTAAGGGGGCGCCCTGACATGGTGGGGCCATAATAAGTGGATGAATGGGCTAACGCCGGCTATCCTCCCCACACAGGGACGAAACAGAGGCGTGGATGCGAAGTAGCAGAAGAGAGGAACAGGAAGAGACGGCGTGACGGAAAGGAGAGCAGGTGGCACGCACCGATAGGCCAGTAGTGCTGAAATGAAAGGGCTGCTAACAGTGCTCAAATCAACCGGAGAGCTTCATGTTGGTTTAGCGTACTAACCTTTGGGCTAGCTGAAGAGTCGGCTAGCTCCCTCTTCCCTTGCCACTGGCCTCCCGGGCTGTATTTATAGGTCCAGAAGGCCCTGGCGTTCCTGCCAATTCCGTCTGTACCCCTCTGAGTGCTTCTCAGTACTTTGGTCTATGGTCCCTCTTATCCTCGAGGGTATGCAAGTCATTTCCATTACACAGCCCACCTACTCTGCGGATAAGGTGGTCCCCTGACTGGAGGTTTCCGACGATCGCTGCGTGGTGCGAACGTCATTTCGCTTTGCCGAAAAGGTTTTCGACATTGCGAAGCTTCCCTCGCTGGGGCGAGCTCTCTAGGCCGGGCGTGCGTGCCTTGGTATTTCCAAAGGTGCATTCTCCTTAGGGTGCAGTTCGCGGATCCCTCACGGCTTCCCGTTGCATCGAATGTCTTTTCGCGCGGGCGAAAGCATGCTCGCCACAGCACACGACGCGCACCCTCCTCTCGGTCATGCTGCCTGCTCATACTCCTCCCCAACACTAGCTCCTCGGGGGAACGGGACCGGCTACCTGGCCCTGGGCCCGTTCGCCCGGTGCATCGCCGTGCTGGCGCAGGAGGAGGATCCTTCGCTTGGCGACTCTACTATAAAAGGCCCCTCGAAGTGAAACTTTTGCGAATTGAAAGGTACTTTGCTGTTGTTTCACTCTTTCTGCTGCCGGCTCACTCCTTTTTTTAGCACGTTGCTTCATGCTGTGCAACGTGTCGCCCTTACGGGTTGCGCCGCTTCGGCTTCCCGCCTTTTCCGCCCGCGTGCCTCCTGGCGGCCTATATAAGGCCGGCCGCCGCGCGGGTGCGGGCTGCACCGGCACTTGTGGACTCCTGCGGCTGCGCTTGGCTTGGGTCTCCATCTTCGCCCACTGTTTTCGGCTTCTACTTCACCTCACTGTCTTTGTCTGTTCCTGGTTGGTTTTCCTTTCTTCGTTCGCTTAATTTGAATTCCATTATGCGATTTATTCTGTAGTCCTTTGTTATGTTTTAATCGAGTATTCATTCTTGTTAGTTCGCACTATTTGTCTTGGTTGCTTGTTTTTCGACGTTTTAAAAATGGTGAGCTCGGACAGTAGTGGTTCTGATGCTAGTGGACGCGATCAGACGGGCTTTGGCAGTTCGGGCTCTGTATCCAGCTCTTCCTCTGGCTCATCTTCGCGGGGTGATTCTGCTCAGCCTGCGTCTTCGGTGCATGAAGTCGGGTCAGTTCACAATGCTGGACCGGAGAATGAGCAGATCGAGGAGAATGAGGACACCGAGGTGGTTGTATGATTTCCAGGTTGAGGGGTTGTTAAGTTCACACGCTCGTGTAGTGTGTCGCGCTCTAGGGAGCGAAGTGACTCCAAGGCCCGAACCCTATGAAGCTGTCATCTTCAAAGATTTTTTTTTGACTGGCGGGCTACGCTTCCTTTGGCGGCGCTTTGTTTGCGAGCTGCTGCAGCGATTTGACATTCAGATTCATCAGCTGACTCCGAATGCTTTCGCTCGACTGGGTGTTTTCGCTGCGGCTATGAAGATGATGGGGGCTGAACTTAACGTCGATGTATTCGCCCATTATTACGAAGCACAGTTGTTCGAGAAAAAGGTACGCGGCGGTAGGTTGGAAATTGGTTCTTACAATTTCGTTCCTCAGAAGAGCCAGGGCACCATACAGATTGTGCCAGCATATCGCAACAAGTGGGCAGATTGGCAGAAATCTTGGTTTTATATTCGAGTCTGCTCTGATGACGAAGTGGTGGACGCCCTGGAGAACGGTCTGTCCAAGGCCAGCATCCTTGTTTCTGAGATGACCCCCATGCGAGGGGTTAGACTAGCTGAGGTTTTCGGGACCAACACTCCAGCGGTTTCCTTTGCCTCGGAGGCGTTTGTTCTGACTTCGCGGCGTCAAATTAGCCGTGATCTGGTTGAAGAGTGGATCGCCTCGGGACAGTGGCCTCTGGAGTTGGGCTCCGATTTCACCGAGTTCACTATTAAAGGAGGCTATCGCGGTCCCGTTCTACAGGGGTCGCGGCCAAGGGCCTATGACTGTGACTTCAATTATGTTCGCTACATCGAAGGCCAGGCCGACGACGTGTTGAGAACGTATAACACGAAGGAGCATACGGCGAAAAAATGCTACCTTCCTGGGGTTAGGCAGCTCAATCGAGTTTTTGACGCCTTCAACATTTACTAGGGGATCGGATCGATCCGGCTCCCCTGCCTGAAGCCGGTGCTTCGGCCCCATCTGCGCGTGGCTGAGGTCGCGGGCGTGGGCGGGGTCATGGGCGAAAGAGGACTGTTGCTTTGGAGACGCTAAGCGAAAAGTCATTCGTCTTAACGAACCGACGGACGTGCGGATTGGCCGAGATCCGCACGCCCGCCGGGTCGCCGCAGTCACCAGGTTGTTCGGGGGAAGACCCGATGCTATGGACATATTTCGATATCCTCGGTAGTGTTGTTTCTCTGACTGCCCCTCTGCGCGAAGCTTGCTTGCTCCTTATGCCACTTAATCTAACTTATTTTGTTGATCTCAGGGCAGCGAGGACTCGGGAGCGATGGCCACTCGCAAGATTGCTGACCCACGCTTCGGTCGCGGTGGCACCGGTGAGATGTCCGTCGGGGACATCCTCGGCAAGGGGGCGCAAAACTTCGCGCTCTGCGATGGCCGCCCCTTCCGAGCCGGCTCGAAGAGGGCCAAGGTTTCGTTGGGTGGCGTTTCACCTACTAATGTTCCTTCGCCGCCTCTTGCTACCTCGCAGCCGACCAGTGTTCGGCACGAAACTGGTAAGTTCAAACTTTTTGATCGCTTGGTGCGTCTTTCGCAAGATACTGCACGTTTTGTTCTATTCGGTCATGGGGAACTTCGTCTGAACACTCGGGTTTCTGATGGTGGTGAAATGCGAGTGTACTCGAGTTCAAGCTCCTCTGGCGAGGATGAGCCCGCTAAAGAGGAAACTTACCGAATTGCTCGTTCTCTAGGGATGTCGTCGAGCTCTCGACTTGTCGCCAATGTGAACTTGGTGACGTCAGGTTTGCTCCCGAGCCGCGAAGGCCTCGCGCTGGCGGACGCGTGCTTGGGTGCTTTCGGTGCCCCGGACCTGGAGCAGGACTTGCTGCACAGCTCCGACATCGACTTGACTGAAGCCATCAACTTCCACTCCATCAGTGTAAGCTTGACTCCCTTCACACTTGCATTTGTTTTTACGATTTCGCGTATGACTCGTTTTTTCGTGCAGAGCGCTCTCCTTGGTCGAACGCTCCAGAAAATGGCTCTCGCGCAGCGCCAAAACTTTGAGCGCGAGCTGAAGACTTGGGACGAACGAATTTCCGGGCTTAAGCGAGACCTGAAGGCCGCGAAAGCCGCCGCCACTGAGGCCGAGAAGAAATTGGCTTCTACCGAAGAAGAGGCCTCAAAAGCCAGGGTGAGCACGGAGACTCTGCGCCAGACTCGGCAGGAGGAGCGGCGGAACAATTCCGCCGAAGCACAGAAGGTCGCTGACGCATTCAAGGATCTTCTCCTGAGTGTTGGTGAGGAAGCTGCGCCGCCCACCGACATTCTGATGGATCGCTTCCTTGCGTGGTTCGCTGACGAGCTGCGCGGGATTGGCGACCTCATGGCGGTTGGGCGCGAGTACGCCTCCGTTGAGTCTCTCCGGGCCTTCACTCAATCTCTCCAGGATTCTTCGTGCGAGCACTTCGGCTCGGTTGAGGTGAAGGAGCCGAAGGCCTACTGGAACCCTTCATCTGCAGCGAATGCGCTGCCCTCAGCCGCGGGAAGGTGAGTTTTCATTTACCTATCAAATCGATATCTTTCGCTTTTTCTTCATCGAATTGACTTCTTGGATTTGTCAGACCTCGGAGGAGCAAGCGGCGGTAAAGGAGAAAGTGAAAGCCTACCTCGCCGCTCGAGATGCTCGCGAAGCAAGTGCTTCTGGTGGCACTGCGGCCACCCCCCTACCGAAGAAACTCCGGAGACCGCGCAGACCGAAGTGGCGGTGAGAAGCCCGGCGGCGAACGCCTGAGAGATCAATTTGACCTAATCAGGCTCGGGTTGTGAGCCAGGCTATTGTAAAGTGATACCAACTTACTGTGTTACTATCGGTGGCGCAGGATCCCGCGGAAGGGTCTGGTCAGCCAGAGGAAGTTTATCCTTTAACTATTCGCTGCGGTAATTTTGTGGTTGGCAGCGGTTCGTGGTACGAGTATCGGTGGCGGCACATTGGTTGTTCGTTGGGGCGCTTCCTTCGGGTCGCGTCTTCGGCACTATAATTTGACTTCGCATGAGTTATTCAACTTTTAACGGAGCTTTGACTCTTCGGTCCTGGATGAGCGAAAGCAACGTCGTGCCCTGGCTTCTGCTACAGTTGTTCCGAAGGAAGAGCTTGAGGAGTGTTTTGTTCCGATGGAAGAGCGACGTTTCAATTATTTTTGTAATCCTGAATAGTAAGTTCAGGCGAGACTCGAGCTTGCCGAAGCTCTTATAATCACCATTCCTTGGTTCTTCTTTTGTAATTAACGCTCGATTCCTTTCGTTATGTTTTTGCGCGGTTTACCCAACGCCTCTTTGTTCCTGCTCGGTTGCGGCTGTTTGAAATTGTTGAACGTTTTTTTTCCGAAAAGGCCCCTCTCTTCTTATTTTAACTAGGCTGGGCACGGTTATTACGTTCGTTATGGCGAATAGGAGAACAGCCCCTTGGGCTTTATTTCAACTTTCTTAAAAAGGCCCCCTCCTATTCTGGAGGGGTTGGGCGAGTTTACATTCGCTATGGTGAAAAGGAGAACAGCGCCTCTAGGCTTGTTTGTTTCAACTTTCTTGAAAAGGCCCCCTCCCCTCCTAGTCTAGAGGGGTTGGGCGAGTTTACATTCGCTACGAAAAGGAGAACAGCCCCTCTGGCTTGTTTATTTTAATTTTCTTAAAAAAGGCCCCCTCCCCTCCTAGTCTAGAGGGGTTGGGCGAGTTTACATTCGCTATGGCGAAAAGGAGAACAGCTCCTCTGGGCTTGTTTATTTCAACTTTCTTAAAAAGGCCCCCTCTCCTCCTAGTCTAGAGGGGTTGGGCAAGTTTACATTCGCTATGGCGAAAAGGAGAACAGCCCCTCTGGGCTTGTTTATTTTAATTTTCTTAAAAAAAAGCCCCCTCCCCTCCTAGTCTAGAGGGGTTGGGCGAATTTACATTCGCTATGACGAAAAGGACAAGAGCCCCTCTGGGCTTGTTCCGCTGCATGTCACTAATCCTCCCAGCAGACCCCGTCGCTTGGAGCCAAGTAGAAGGGATGGAATGCGAGGCGGCGCGACTGCCTGGATAGCCCCTTCCTCTGATGCATCGTCTTGCAACCTTGCCCTTCACCGTGGTCGAAGCTAACGAATACCTGGCGGACATTCTTTCTCAGTGTGCACTCCTGTGAGAATCGGCGCTGGTGATATGCGAATGCAACCTCGGTGGGTTTATCCTAATGCCTCGCAACCCTATGAGCTTGGCAATTTGCCACTCTTTTTGCTTTCGCATGATGGCAGGCTAAGCTACGGCGCGATTGCTTTATTCGCTGCTGCTGAGGCTAATGATTACTTGGTGGCTTTCCTTTCTTAGTCTGTTGGTGGACTATCTTATGCGGATGGGAGACCTGGGCTGCTCGCTCCCGGCTGACTCCTGATTCCTCTCAACCCTAGTGTGCTATCGACTCTCTTTGGCCTCTCTTGCGGTTCTCTATGCAAGGGGAGGGTGAGCCTCTGGGTTCCCCTTTTATAGTGCCCCTGCCTTCTGGCTGCTTCTTTACTCTTGGTAGTTGTGTTTTTAATGTGGTTGTTGTGGCTGGTGGTCGAATCGCAGGCTTCATTGCGCAGATTTGAGCTTTTAAGCTGCTGTCCTTCGTTGTCCTGTGCTGTGCCCCTGGAGGCTCCGTTTGTTCCTTTGGCGATGATTTTTGGTTCTTCTTTTCGCGTCAAGCGCTTACTTCGCTAATGCGTGAGTTTGCGTTTGTTTAGTTAGCAACCCGAAATTGGTTTCTTTGCCTTGTTTTGATATAAGAGCCTCCTAGGAGGTCCCTTTTTTGGAAACCCCCCATTTGTCGGTCTTTTCGCTTGAGTTTAGAACGCTGTGCTGTTCTGTCCTTCGTGGCCGTCAACAGCAGTTTTTCTCGTTTTTAATGAGGTTAGTACCCTTAGGCATAGTCCAATTGTTTGGTGGCACCCTTGGGTGGTTAAAGCTTTCTCGCGCGATGTGCTCGGGCGTGAAGCATTTTAGTTGAGCCTTGTTCGGCTAGCACCCTTAGGTGATGCGGCGTTCGATTCGCAAGATGTGCTCGAGCGCTCGTGCCGTCGGATTTCGCGGAGTCTGTTTGTGCAGAATGAGGGGCTCTGATCCCCTACCAAATGGTTATGACATTTTTGTTCAGCTCATTTGTCCTTGTTTTTTCTCCTTGAGATACAGCATGTTTTGCGAATAAGATTAGAATCGGCGAAGGTTGTCGGCGTTGTATGTGTGTGAACTTTCCGTCTTGTCCTCAGTTCGAAGGCGGAATACACCTTCGCTTGGGCTGCTCGCGACGATGAAAGGCCCGTACCACTGAGGCTGGAGCTTCCCTTGCTTGTCGTTGTGCCTGACGAGGACCAGGTCTCCCGTGCTGATATTTTTCCTTAGAATCTTCTTGTCTCGCCAGCTCCTTGTTTCGGCGTGGTATTTGTCTAAGTTGCTTGCTGCTTGTAACCTGTTTGCCTCGACAGTTTCCAGGTTCACATACCTGCTGACTGGCGTGTTTGCTGCCACTAGGGTGCGAAAAGATCTGAGTTTTAATTCCTCTGGGGTTATAGCTTCGTCCCCGAACAACAACCTGAATGGGGTGAAGCCGGCCGCTCTTGACTGCGAGACGTTGTGACCCCAGACGGCCGTGACGAGTTCCTGAGGCCATTTCCCTTTTTCGCATCGAACAGTGATTCGGCCACAGACTCAAAGATTAGGCCGTTTCACTCTTTCTACTGCTCCATTTGATGCTGGGTGGTAAACTGATGCGAAGTTAATCTGGATGGCTAACTCTTCGCAGAAGTTCTTGAACTCTGCTGAGTCGAACTGCTTTCCATTATCTACTGTGATTCTGGAAGGTACTCCGAAGCGACAGACTATCCTTTGCTAGATGAAACTGATCATAGTGCTCGAGGTTATTCTCGCCAGTGGTTTGGCTTCGACCCATTTTGTGAAATACTCCAATGCTACTGCTGTGAAGTGAACATTTCCTGGGGCTGTGGGTAACGGACCCACAATGTCGACTCCCCACATCTGAAGCGGCCAGGTCGGTATGATCGAGCGAGTTGGGTTCGCAGGCCTATTTTGCTTTTTAGCGAACATCTGGTATCCTTCGCAACGCTGAACTAGCTCCTTCGCGTCAGCTGCTGCTGTTGGCCAATAGAATCCTTGCCTCATTGCCCTGTGTGCTATTTCGTGAGGTCCTCTATGTGCTCCGCATGCGCCGGAATGTATCTCTTTTAGTAGGTTGATGCCTTCTTCTTGACTTATGCATTTCAGCATAGGTGCTACAACACCTGATTTGTACAGGTCGCCTACGACTACTGAATAAAGCATGGTTTTGGCGACCCAGCGTTCAGTCTCCTGCTTCATTTGCGGTTTGAACGTTCCGTTAATGAAAGCGAGGATGGGGGTCCTCCAGTCTTCGCTCGCAATTGTATGTACTAGCTTCGGATTGTCTTCCTCTTCCTTGATGGACTGAATGGTTAGCTGCTAAAAGAATACGTCCGGAGGCAATTCTGTTCCTTGAGCCGCTACTTTCGCCAGTTCGTCTACCTCCGTGTTAGGTATGTGTTTGACCAAAAACCCTATGAAATGCTTCTCCATTGATCTCACCGCTGCCAGGTACCTGGTTAGTTCGGGTTCCCTTGTTGCGAAAGCTTTCTCGATTTGTCCTGACACTACCACTGAGTCCGTTTTGATGATGCACCTTCGGACTCCCAGAGCTCTTAGCTTGCGAAGGCCCAATAAGACTGCCTCGTATTCTGCAGTATTGTTTGTTGATAGGAAGTTCAATCTAGCTGCGTATCTGAGTTTCGGTCCTGACGGTGGAATCAGAATTGCGGCCACCCCTGCTCCAATCGCACCCCATGCGCCATCGCAAAGAACTGCCCAAGTGGCCTCTTCGAACTGCATGGTTGAATTGTCTGCTAATGGGGTCTAGTCTGCTATGAAATCAGCGAGGGCTTGGGACTTGATTGCTGAGCGGTGTTCATAATCGATGACAAATTCATTCAGCTCCGTTGCCCATTTCGCTATTCTGCCGGCTCCTTCTTGATTTTTGAACAATGCTTCTAGTGGTTGCGAAGATAGAACTTTAATATTGTGCACCTGGAAGTAAGGTTTTAACTTTCGAGATGCCATAACAACCGTGTATGCAATTTTCTCCAGCTCAAAGTAGTTTAGTTTGGCCCCCGCCAATGCTTCCGAAATGAAGTAGATTGGGAACTGGCGAAGTCTACCCTCGGACTCCTTCTCTTCTACCAGGACCGCACTGACTGTTGTCGGGGATGCCGCGAGGTATGAGAGTAGGGTTGCTTTTGGGGAAGGTGAAGATAATGTTGTCATTTTGGCGAGGTAAGCTTTAAGGTCTTTGAATGCCTGTTCCTGCTGGTGTCCCCATTCGAAAGGGTCTGAGTTTCTGAGAGTTCTGAAGAAAGGTAGCCCCTTTTCGGCTGAGCGAGATATGAACCTGTTTAGCGCGGCCAGCCTTCCAGTCAGTTGTTGCACTTGTTTTCGATTTCTAGGGGGCTGCATGTTGACGATTGCTGCGATCTTTTCGGGGTTTGCCTCGATTCCTCTGATGGAGATCAGGCAGCCAAGCATCTTTCCGCTTTCTATGCCGAAGATACACTTTTCCGGGTTCAATCGTAACCCGCTAGACTTGATGTTCGCGAATGTTTCTTTTAAATCCAAGATATGGTTTCCTTTTTCCTTGCTGACCACAACGATGTCATCAACATAGGCAACGAGGTTTCTTCCTATCTGCTCCTTAAATACCTTCACTGTCATTCTTGAGAATGTAGCCCCAGAATTTCTTGATCCTTCGGGCATTCTGCGAAAACAATAAGTGCCCCCAGGGGTTATGAAGCTTGTCTTCTCTTCATCGTCCGGATTCAGCCATATCTGATGGTAACCTGAGAAACAATCTAGCAGACTGAGCATTTTGGATCCTGAGGCGATGTCTACCAGGGTGTCTATTCGCAGCAGCGGAAACGGGTCATTGGGGCATGCCTTGTTTAAATCTGTGAAGTCAACGCACATTCGCCATTTTCTGTTGCTCTTTCGCACCATCACCACGTTGGCTAGCCATTCCGGGTACTGTACGGGTCTTATGACCCCGGCATCTAACAGTCTCTGGACTTCTTGCTTCGCACCTTCTGCCCTTTCGTCTGACATTTTCCTGAGCCTCTGTTTTCTGGGCCTGGCCTCGGGGTTGACGTTTAGGTTATGCTGTGCCAGGTCGCGTTTCACGCCCTTCAAATCCGATGCTGACCATGCGAATACTTCGCTGTTGGCTAGTGATTCTCCCTCCTTCTGGACACAGTTCAGGACGTCTCTTGTTGTCTTGGCCCTTAGATGAAAACCTTCGAAGTTTGCCAGGATGTCTGCTTTTAGTTGTGGCCAGGACTTTACTGATAATGGTTTGAGCGAATTGAACCAACCACTGGCTATGTCTTGCGCTGACAGGATGAACGACTTCGCTAGGGTACGAGCATCTCCTCCTGCAGAGTATATGGCCGTCTCATAGTTCGCTATGAACTTCTTGGGGTCTAACTTTGCGTCAAAAGGTGGGATTCTGGGCTTGTAATTCGGTGGCCATGGATACATCTGCAACTCCCTGGACAATGGAGAGGTTGGGTCGAAGGCTTCAAAGTTGTCCTGCTCGTCATCAATGATGACTGTCTCCTTGTTCTCATTACGGATTGTGCCAAACTTTTGTAATTGTTGAATTTCCTTGAGTAACTTCTGCTTGTGCGCCTTCGCTCTGGTTATGGCGAGGTCGGCTTCATCTGCCCTGGCGCACGCAATGGCTTCTTGGCTGAGAAGCCTGCTCGCCGATATTCCAAGTTTCGATCTGTTGACGTACTTGTCTAGTTTCCTTAGCTTTCTTGCCTGGTCGACCACGTCGTCTTCTGGGATGGTTTCGTCTGAAGCCTCGCTGACGTGCCCTTCAGGGGTCTGTTCTTTCTCGTCAACGGTTGCTAAGACCGCGGTGGTCGCCGGTTGCTCGTTCGCTGTCCCGCCGGCATCCGTTGGAACCATTTCGTCGGTGGGCTTTTCGCCACCCGCTTGAGCTTTGGATGCTTCGGGGGCGTCGCCGGCGACCTTCGCGGCCGCTTTTCTCGGAGCCATGGTCGGAATGGGCCGATCACAGTGGGCGCCACTGTTGGTTTAGCGTACTAACCTTTGGGCTAGCCGAAGAGTCGGCTAGCTCCCTCCTCCCTTGCCACTGGCCTCCCGGGCTGTATTTATAGGTCCAGAAGGCCCCGGCGTTCCTGCCAATTCCGTCCGCACCCCTCTGAGTGCTTCTCAGTACTTTTGTCCATGGTCCCACTTATCCTCGAGGGTATGCAAGTCATTTCCATTACACAGCCCACCTACTCCGCGGATAAGGTGGTCCCCTGACTGGAGGTTTCCGACGATCGCTGCGTGGTGCGAACGTCATTTCGCTTTGCCGAAACGGTTTTCGACATTGCGAAGCTTCCCTCGCTGGGGCCAGCTCTCTAGGCCGGGCGTGCGTGCCTTGGTATTTCCAAAGGTGCATTCTCCTTAGGGTGCAGTTCGCGGATCCCTCACAGCTTCCCGTTGCGTCGAATGTCTTTTCGCGCGGGCGAAAGCGTGCTCGCCACAGCACACGATGCGCACCCTCCTCTCAGTCATGCTGCCTGCTCATACTCCTCCCCAACACTTCAATTTATTGGTGGTTGAGACTTGAGAGAGTATCTATTCGATCCATGCTCTCTCTCTCACACACACACACCTCGCCTTGTCCGCACTCTGTAGCTACCTGGTCGTAGGCGACAGTAGGCACGATCCCTCCATCCATCGGATCCTTCCTGCTGCTGAAATCTGAATCTGATCCAGCCATACAAACGCAAGGAGACGAGTGCATGCATGATGGATCGTGCAGTGCACGCCTGCTGAAATCTGCATTGCATTGAATTGAATCGCTGCTGCTTCGTCGTCTGTCTCTCGCCAACCTGTCGTGGAGACTCCACACTCCACAGTACCCCAAGCTGGCGTGCATGGGTCCCGCTCTCCCTCCCCAGTCCCCACCCCACAGAGTGACAGAGCCCAGTCCTCATCTTCCCCGTCGCCCCCATCGCTCTTCTCCTCTTGTGCTGGGCCCCTCCCCAGTCCCCACCCCACGAGATATCAATCAATATACTAGCAGGGAACCCCGTGCGAAGTGGAGAAGGGGGCTGGGCCAAAAAAAACGACTGCGTAGACTGTGTAGCGAACAGTAACGGGTCTCGGATGAACAGTAACGGACTGGTGAACAGTACCGAGTTTTTACTGTCGATAAATAGTGCAAATGAGTCTTGAATGATGACCCGTTACTATTCATGAATGGTGTTTCACCAGGAACAAAGTATCTTTATAGATAGGGTGAAAACACCAGGTCTCCCATATCAAAAATCATTGCATAGGGACAAATGCCCATATCAAAAATCATTGCACAAGGTCAGTATGGCTCTACTATACCGTCCCTGCATGGTGATGGAGTTCCTGGAGGTCTACACATCCTCTCCTCCTACTGCCTTTATAACAATTCCTCTCTGCGAAGTATGCCGGCTGGCCCGGCTTCGGCAGAGACACGCTCCCGTTCTCCAGGATGGACACCACGGACGACATGAGCGGCCTGCTGTTGGGGTCGTCCCGACGCTTGAGGGAGCCTGACGTGGACGCACAAAGCAAGGCTTCGTCCAAATAAGACAGCTCTCCGCGATGGACGAGTCCACCAGCTCATTTGCGTTCCCTTCGTTCCATAGCTTCCATGCCTGAAAAAGATTCATCAAACCAGTGATCATCAGTGGTTTTCTCCCATTCCCAAGACAAGACTGATGATCAGATAAATCCAAAAACTATTCTACTGTATAGATACTGCCTCATGTGCCAATAAATTGGAGCTCTCCCGTTCATTTGGTCACTGTTCATCGCTCGGTTTCGACGCTGCTACCATACTCCCATACGCCTTCGTCCTGTGCCGTCGCCCGCGTCCATGCTTCCGTTTCATCCCTGTACGGGGAGGACACCCGTCGTTCCTTCGTCTGTCCGGCCGCCCAGGCGGCAGCCCCCGCTAATTGGCTTGCCACGTCGTTTCCTCGGCGCCCCGCCACCGTTCGCCGCGGGGCTCTTCTTGGCTACTTCGGCCAGCTCCTCGGCGGTGTCGCTGGTCTTCTTGCACGCCGCCCTACGCTCCGTCGCCTTTTATCGGGCCTGCGCCCCGTCATCTGGGTCCTCCGCTCGGCTTCGCCCATGCCTCGGGGCCGTTGGCCATCCGCGTCGGCGGGGCCGCTCGAGTCCGGTCGGCGCCCGGCGAGCCCCGCCGTCGGCTCCATCGCCGGCGTCTTCTCACCGGGTTCTTCTCCGCCCTCGGCTCTGTTGCCGACTTCTCCGTCGCCGGGGTCTTCTGCCCGTCGTGTCCAGGTCATCACGTTTACTCCCCCGCTTCCTCATTTCTTCATTAAGACGTGCTTCATCCATCTGCTTTGGCCCTTCACAGTCGCAGCGCAGCTGCCCCTCCGCCGCCGGCCGCGACTTCCAGTTCAGCCGCTAGTCCCAACCCCGCCCGTCGCGTCGTCAAATCCGCCCGCCCCCGGGCTACCGCCGGGCACCATCACTACGCGTGCTTCTGGTAAGCCCATTCTTTGTTCATCATCCTTCTCCATCCAGTTCCCTCCTCCCAAATGAAAGCCCTTCAGGCATCTGATGCCAGGTCGTGCGATGGCAGTCCTAACACCAGTGAATCTGTCATCTCCAGTCACGATGCACCTGCTGCACCTTCTCGCAACCCCTCTGTGGCTGCGCGACGTCATCTCGATTGTGGATTCGGTGTTCTTCTTGCCGTCCCTGTCCTGGAGCTGGCAATGGAGTTTGCCTCACCACCGACGCCATCGCTAAAAAAATTCAGGTTGTGGTACGGTAGTGGATCCAAATCCTTCATATACCCTCTTTTCTTTCCCCGATTTGAAGGAAAAAACTAACCCTAGCCATTCATGTGTGTTTGTTGTACATAACTTGGCAGGTTTGTGTTCCCTCCTCCCTGATTTCGACCACTCAGGAAAAGCCCGGGGCACAAGCACAGGCTACCCTCATGGCCTCATTCCTCATCTCGCCTCACCGCCGTCCTGAGTACCTCGCCACCTGAGGTTTGTGTTCCCTCCTCCATCTTGTTCTGATCTCTAATCTGGACATGCGAATTCATTGTCTGTCTATTTCCGTTGCTGCGGCCACCCTTGCCAATTCTATAATGTAGTTGGTCTGTCGTGGTGTATGTAGTACTTTTCATCAATTATTCTTATGTGTTGCTTTATTGTGCGCGATAATTACCTGTAGATTAAGATTCTGTGCTGCTCTGTTTCAAGTTCAGGCTCACTGCCTTGTGCGAAGAGGAAAATGTTGTAGGTGCTCCTTGCTAAGTTTCTGCTGTCCACCTTTTACTTTGAAGCATGTCATTGTTTATTTACAGTTCATACCATGCATATTTACCTCCATATATATACTCTGGTAGATATAATAAAATGCATGGCTATGTGCGAGATAATAATTGACTACATTAAACCTGTATCTTCATGCTGCGAGTAAACATTTTTCCCTTTTCCAATCATATTTATAGGTGTTTGTGAGATATGGTGATAAGTGATTGTCAGCTATGGTTTGGTACATATATCTGAATCTATTGCTCTTAGTTTTTTTTCCTGAAATTTGTTCCAGTATTTGGCAATGAGATATTAATTCCAAGCTTATGCTCCTTAGCTATTGCTGCATGCTTATTGTTCTGTTCCCATGGTATTTACTGATGCTGTGCTATTCAACTGAAATGGTTTTCTCAGACAATGCTTTTAGTGCTACTAACAGAGATGGCCTTCTGTGCACCTTATTACTTATTTATAATCATTTTATTTTGATTGACTTGAGGCAAGGACTAGAGGACATGGTGCTAAACCAATTTATATGTCAGCCAGGGCACATATCAAGTACTTACTATTTGCCAATCATTAGAAAGGTAGCTTCTTGTGTTAGTTCCAATAATAGTGGCGTATTATGATATTGATTTTCCCATGGACATTTCAGGTTATACATTCGTTCATTATATATAAAGCCTAAAATGTCTTAGTATGTTACTTTTCATACTTTAGAAGATTGAGACTACAGAGACTCTCCAATGTTGTTGATCTTACTGTGCCTGATCGATTTTTGTGCTTGCTCTGATCTATGGTGGTTTTTTATATTTTCCTGTACATAGGATACCATGTCGTTGCTTCAGTAAAAAGGATCCTATCAGGCATTACCCATCTAAACCACACGTAATTGCACAGTATGCTAATACGAATGGGGATTCATCATCGGTTTTCCACTGTCTTCCTCTTCCTTTTTTCTTACCAAGGGGCAACCATGAGTGCATGGATAGAGTTAGAGCTTCTGCACCACATTAATATCATTTTTCTTATTCCAGTATGCAGGTTGTTCAACTGCTTATGTCGGATTTGTGCCGACAATACGCTAATTTGAATCGGTGACTTATATTCAGTTTCCTACTATTTTCCTCTTCCTTTTTTCTCAGCAATGGCCAAACATGAGTGCATGGTAGTGCTGTTCAGTAGGCCGGTTACTGCTTTCTCACCACGTTAATATCATTTTTCTCATTCCAGTGTATAGGTCCATCAACTGCTTATGCTAAATTTATGATGATATTTTTACTAATAACAGCCGACTAATGGGTATCTCTAAAGTGCCATTAATTGACAACACTATTGACAAGCTCAAGTGCTACTTCCATCAGTCCACCATCAGTTCCTGTGGTAGATTTACCTTCCCTCTTTATCTGATGTTGTCAACCACCTTATTATTATGATACTATGCAACATGGTGAAGTTTGTTTTTTATGAGTCACAATGTTACAATTAGAATTAGTTATTACACTGGGTCCCTCATGATTCTAGCTTTGATGAACGCAGAAGGCTCTCTACCGAGCATTTGTTTTGGTCACACCGTCTTATATATTTTCTTGAAGAAAAAGTACTTAATATAAGAGAGGTTTTCATTGATCTTATATTAGCTATGCATCCATCTTAAATGAGCTATGCTTCCAACTTCGTTTGTGCATGAATCATGATATATGCATAAATACTGACTAGCTGCAAAAAAAAAAAAAAAAAAAACATTTTTATGAATTATTCAGATGTAGTTTCATATACCAAGATGAGATCGGCCTGTTACCCCCCTGTATTTTTCTTTTAATTAGTGAATAGTTTTTTTTAGCTAAATTTAAACAAAAGCTGCTCAATTTGCATGGTCTAAGGACTCCAGAATTGTCATTGCCTCTATTATGAAACTGTTCTTACAATAATACTATTTTCTATTTTGTAAATAGTGGATGATATTTGTGCAGACCAATCTAAGGGATATTCTGTCAGATGGGAGCCTACAAAGGATGACAAGATATTTGGCTGATGAATAATAGACCTGGTCTTATAGTTTTCCTTTTTCACTGCCTCCCCAATCCAATATTTAGCACATTGTAATCAGGATTTCACCTATGCCACATTCGGTTAATCCTTTAATCCCAACCTATATAAATATAGATACAATGTTCTGGTTCCTGCAGATATATTACTGTTCAATGTTATGCCTTGCAAACTTTTTGTTTTTGCTCTTTTTCCAGCGACCATGTTCAGTTTATATATATAAATACCATCCTGTTATCCCTAATCGTGTTATAAATCATGAATGGTTTTATTCTGTGATAGTTTTTCATGTTTTCTTAATTGTGTCTCATGCCATATACAACAAGCTAACATTCTGCCTAATTATGCCATTTATCTGCTCATTTACTTGAAAAAAAAAACTACCGACTGCAGATTTGTTATTTCGCTTGGCTTGCCACCTTGCACGGTGGTGTGGCCTCAAAACCGGCGCAGCGAAAGCGCCTACTGTGCTAGTATATACTCCCTCCGTCCCAAAGAATGTCGTTCTCGCTTCCCGAAAACGATTGCCGGCAATTTTAAAAATAGTAAATAACATCGATTAGTATCACAATTAGTATTGTTGAAAAGATCTTTAGATCTAGTTTTTTAATAAATTTATTTAGAGATATAAATATTATACGTATTTTCTATAAATCGAGTCAAACTTGTGGCACGAACATCCAAAACGTCATCTATTTTGGGACGGAGGGAGTATATAGGAGGAGTATAGGCTACAAGGCCCGGAGATCCCTTGATATTATCGGTAGAGCTTATCCTGACGCCACTTACAGTCTCCAGGACCAAAACGCCAAAGCTATAGACGTCAGACTTGACAGAGAAGACGCCCTCGGTTTGGTATTCAGGAGCTATGTAGCCACTAGCAACACCACCAGAAAATTCAGTCTCGTCAGACACAAACCACGTTCAACAATCATGTGCATAAATCAACGTTGAATAGACAACATTTTAAGGAATATTTCCACTGTACTCACTATGTCCCAAAAACGCCGAGTGTTCGCCTTCTGCTGGTTGTCGCCGAAGATCTTGGCCATACCGAAGCCCGCTATTTTAGGTCTCATTTCTGCGTCCAACAAAACATTGCTCGCTTTGAGGTCCCTGTGTATCACTGTCAGTCTTGAATCTTGATGGAGATACAGGAGCCCCCTAGCCACACCCTTGATTATCCCCAACCTCGTAGGCCAATCAAGCAGTGATTTCCTCTCGCTATCTGCAATGAACAACGATAACCACACGGGGGAATAATGTTTGCCGCATTCAGTGTGACATTTTAGCAGCTTCAGTAATGATGATGAGTGGAACATACCTAAAAGGATAGCATCTAGGCCTTTATTGGCCAAGTACTCATACACCAGCAGCCTCTCAGCTCCCTCTGTGCAGCAACCGAGAAGGCGAACAAGGTTCCGGTGCTGCAATTTGGAGATCAAGGTAGCTTCAGTCTTGAATTCCTCTATCCCTTGTTCTGAATCCTTGCTGAGCCTCTTGAGAGCGACCTCGCGACCACCTAATAATGTCCCCCTTCAGAATAGTATAATGTTACCTTGTAAACTTTCCCAAAACCTCTACGCCCGATCATACATGCTCTTGAGAAGTTGTTCGTCGCCGCGACAATATCACTGAATTGTATGGAAGGGAATTCGAGATCATCACTAGGATTAGGATTTCGTTCTCCAAGCTCACTTGAAGTTCGCACGCTACCGGGAACCAACTTCTTCTGACTTTCATTGCTTCTTTTCGTATCTGAAAAATTGATGAACAACATTTATCTTGTATTCATGTGACATCACATATGCTGACAAAAAAGAAGAGAAATATATAAATGTACCTCTGCTCTTGCAAAACCAAGCAAGGAAAATGCACGAAAGCATAAAAGTGCTTGCCAACACGGGTAGTACAATTTTCACAATTTTTGTCCTTGTCTTTCCGCCTATACAAAAACAGGTAAGCTTGGTGAGCAACTGCAAGAAGACACCGCCCTCCGAAAAATATACTCCTATTTTGAGTCAACGACATGGGGGCGGGAAATGTTTTTTTGAAAACCATGTGGCGTGTGCCGTGTCTAATACGTAATAATATAAGAATCGAAAAAAAAGAAGAGAATAATGATAATAGAAACGAAAATTGAACGAACCTGTGAATTCTGCAGGAACGCGGAGGTGGAGCGTCTCAGCAGTGACGCCCCAGAGCGCGCCGATCATCTGCGTGTCGACGAGGTCGCCGGTCCACACGAGACACCGCGCGATGTCCCCCTTGGCGCTGCTGCTGCGCAGGTTCGCGTACGCGTACGCCACGCAGGAGCAGTTCCGGCGGCACTCCGCCGCGCACTCGTCGCCGGAGCTCATGTTCCCCAGGAGCACGAACTTGTCGGGCACCTTCATGTTGGGCATCGCCAAGAACGCATCCCCCCGCCGCCGCCGCCGCCGCACGGTGCCAGCGCCTGACTCCGGCGGCAGCCCGCCGAGAACACGGCGCCGCTCCACTCCGCCTGGCTCGCCGGCTCGAAGCCGTCGAGGCATTTGCACGTGGCCACGGGCAGCGTATTGTCGCAGTAGCCGTAGGCGCCGCAGGTGCCGTAGGGGCTGCAGGAGCGCGACGGCCAGGAGTCGAGCGTGGCCCACGCCGACGCGTTGCGGTCCCAGCTCAGGAGCTGGAACCTGCCGGCGCCGGTGACGACGTACCGCGTGGGCGGCGCGCCGTCGTTGACGTAGAAGTTCATGTATATCTCCTCCTCGCCGTCGACGACGTTCACGTAGATGACCGTGCCGGTGGTGGCGTGGTACCCGGTCCAGGCCGAGCTGCGCCAGTAGGTGCGCGTCCCGTTCTACATCAGCATCTGGAGCGACGTGTGCGGGTCCATGCCGTACGAGAAGGCCCCCGGCGACGGGTCGCCGGGGCTCTTCCACGACACGATGCGCGCGCCGTCGTGCGTCCGGTAGCGCAGCCCGACCTTCATGTCCGGGATGAACGTGTCCGTCGGGTGGTCGAAGCTCTGCCAGAGCGTGGTGCCGCTCGGCGACCGGAGGACGAGGTTGCCGGAGTTGAGGAGCACGGCCGTCGTCGAGCCGGCGGCCGCGCCTGAGCCCGGGCTCGTGGCGGCCGTGATGTTCGTCGTCCAAACGACGCGGCCCGCGGCGTCGGACAAGACGAGGTTGGTGGTGGCGGTGTCGTTGGCCAGCGCAAGCGACGACGGCGGCGCAGACGACGAGGAATTATTGGCGTCGACCATGACCGGCGTGGCGTTGGAGGGGGGGCGAAGAAGCCCAGCACGAAGGCGCCGCCGTCGGACACGATGGTCGCACCGGGCGACAGCGACTCCCCTTGGGCTAACTTGTCGCTGGCCGGCGAGCAGAAGCGCGGCAAGAGGAGGAGGAGGACGGCGGCGGCGGCTGTGACTGCGATGCGGGTGGAACGTGACCACTCCATGGTTCAGGTCATTCGTTCAGAAGGGTACAAAAATGGAGGCATGCATTAGTTTATGGTGCAGGTGCAGCCATGTGCTTTGTTGTCTTGGCTGTTGGCACTCCGATCCAGCACAAATGAATGAAATACTCCTACCTTGAGACTGGGCCGGCAAGTGACGATGGCACGGCGATAGAAACTGCAGACCTCCCCCCTCGCACTAGCGAGCTTAGCGTCGGGAGCTTCAGGGAAGTTGGGAGCTTGACGCGTGGGCAGTGTTAGCGTGCCGTCAGACGGACGCTTGGCATTGGTGTGCCTGCCACTACCAGGGGCAATGGCCAATGGGACATGACAGACCATGGCGGTGTAGTGGCAGGTGATGAAACGAGTGGCAAGCGCGGACTATTCTTGTCTGCGTGTTTCACAAAGAAATCGTCGTCAACAACTGCGTTGAATTCTCGTTGGCAGGTGACTGGGCACGAACACTATGCGGCGACCCAATTGGAGTTGGAGCGGTGAACAACACCACGGTTTCTGCTGCCTGTATATATGCTATGATATTCAAGCAGCGCGTAGACTTGCACTGTTCTTCAAAGCATGATCCTATTACAATGGAGAAGTGAGGATCACGAAACCAGGAGTCCAGGACAGCAAAGAAAATAAACGGACATGCTCCAAAAGCATTGTTACAAAAACAAGGACTAGTCTTGCGTGCTTGTGTCACGCGCGCGATGAAAACTTCGTCAACACCAACAACCATACACTGGATTCTGCTTTAGAACGAAGCAGAGGCATGACAACATGGTACTGCGACCGGATGCGAAGTTGGAGACTTGGAGTGGAAGCACGGGTCGTCCTCGCGTGCCATTCTCAAATCCAGTAGCTGCTGACAAATCGTGCTACTCCTTTTTCATTTCGTTTTCTAGAGACACTGGTCAAAATCTCGTTGAACATATAATCAAGCATTAAACGTGATTACCAAGCCTAGCTTCGATATGATCACTAGGCTCTCATATGATGGATGGAGTATTCTTTGGTTGCACTAATTTCCTATAGGCTATAGTATCACTGTACTCCAACTGTCCAACACCCTTCACACAAAGCCTCCAAACATAGTGTCTAAGTAGTAATAGCAAGACAGCCATGAGAAAACTTAAAATTAGAAAGGAAATGACTTACAAACCACAAATAGTGATCGGAATTTGTACAACAATATCTCAAACCCTATTCATATACATCAAAATAGGTCTACCGTCCCTCTATTGTTGTCAGAGTAAGGGAATTCATGGAGTTGTTCTCATCCCTTATTTGCTCCATATCACCACTCCTTTGTCCATAGTGCCCAGGATTGTTTGGTGTTGACAATAATGTGGTGCTTCCATTATCTAGGCTAGAGACAATAGATGACATAAGTGGTCTATCAGCTGGGTTTTCCTGAACGCACAAGAGTGCCACATGAGTGCAAAAGCAAGACTTCATCTAGCAAACAAGTATCCATAATAGATGGGTCCGCCAAATCTCTTGCCTTCCCCTCTTTCCACATGTTCCAGGCCTGAAACAACCAAAACAATTATTTGGATCAGTGGTAAGCTAGAACTTCTAGATTCTTACTTTAGTTTACAACTTAAAAAATGGCATATACTCACATAGACTATTAGGTTTTGAAAACCCATAGTGCTACTAATGGAGCTTCTCTTTGTCCCGGTAACAACCTCTAAGAGTAGAACACCAAAGCTATAGACATCAGTCTTGATGGAGAAGACACCTTCCATTGCATACTCCGGGGCCATGTAACCACTGTTTGGTCGTCATTTTGGGTCAAATTATTATATAGAAGTTGAGTTGAATGACAATTTATTTTAACAATTTAATGAAATAGATACTCACTATGTTCCAACAACACGATGAGTGTTTGCATTTTCCTGGCTATCATTGAATATTCTTGCCATGCCGAAATCTGCAATCTTTGGTCTCATTTGTCCATCTAGTAAAACATTAGCGGCCTTGAGATCCCTATGAATTATAGTCAATCTTGAATCTTGGTGGAGGTAGAGAAGTCCCCTTGCAACCCCTTTGATTATATTAAATCGGATTGGCCAATCCAACATCATTTTTCTTGAATTATCTGCATGACCATTAAAGTAACTCAACATGTATTTTCAGCTAACATATGCTATATCTAGGAGCTTATGATGTGATACATACCAAAAAGGGTAGCATCTAAGCTTCCATTAGGCAAGTATTCGTAAATTAAAACTTTTTCATCAATGTCAATGCTACAACCAAGGAGTCGAACCAAATTCCTATGTTGTAATTTAGCAATCAGAATGACTTCATTCCTGAATTCCTTTGATCCTTGCTCAGAATCCTTGCTTAACCTTTTGATAGCAACTTCATGGCCACCTAGCATTGCCTTCAGCCAAAGTAAGTATATTTGAGTTGACAATGCAGACAATTCATTGTAACTATTCCACCAACCTATGCTCATGTGAGGGCTAAAAATAATGTCTTTAGACATAAATATTAGAATTTTAGTACCTACAACTAACCAAAATTTCTTATGTTTGCACGCACGCACTCTATTTCTTTCTCTCTTTATTTTCTAATATAATAAATATAATATCGATGTATATGATATTTGATTTCTATTTGGTTGTTACACTTTAGCACCTGCTCTTCTATATATATTTCCATCCATAACTTATAGTTTTTTTCCTTTATGCAATGCACCTCTTAGTGCTTTCACTATATGTTTATTGTAACATTAGCCTAGGCTATATAAACTCTTGTTTTGCCTTATATGTCATCACACCATGAATCTAGGTTTTACCATTCAAATTTTAATCTTATTAGTTGCTACAATTTTTGTCCACATTTTAAATTAAAAATCTTAGTGTTTATTCTATTCAATAATCTCATTTTCTATTTTGTTAAAATGGTTTCTATGTCCTAAACTACATTCTTAGTTACTACAATTTATCCTCTGTCAAAGAATTATATTAGTACTTCTATAAAAGTAGAGTGCTTAAAATTAAACCTTGAGTGCATTTATATATTATAATTCAATAAAATATACATAAAGTTATCCAAGAAGATAATATTTTACCAAATTTATTGTCATGGAGTATTAGTATAACTTAAAATATGTTGGTAGTGTCATTAGTATGTGATTCACTAAAGGAACATT
Source organism: Chrysopogon serrulatus (assembly GCA_015844335.1). NCBI lineage: Eukaryota > Viridiplantae > Streptophyta > Magnoliopsida > Poales > Poaceae > Chrysopogon > Chrysopogon serrulatus. Next base: position 23,459 of record JADLZL010007103.1, on the reverse strand, counting down.
TTGGATGATTGCTAAACCATTAAAATATTTATTTATTGTTCATGCATGCATATATACATTGTTTGCACGGTGGCCTATAGAATGCATGTTTACTTTTGAACTACTCTTTTATAAATTAATAGTTGGTGGAGGTTAGTAATTTAGAAACGTATAGCCTTAGTTTATGATTATTTATCTATTTCATAATAGTAGATGATGGCAATTTGGAAGCGAACGAGAGTTTAGATCTTAAGAATGTTGGAGCTCTATAACAGTAGAAATTTTGTGAGAATTTCTACTGTTTTCCTTTTTCTAGTGCTCCCATGAGGATTAATATGGATGATGCCCCGTTTGGCCACCACCTCCAATTAATAGTAGTAAGATTGGAGATACATAATTGGAATTAACATCAAGTCAATGTAATTATATGGTTAGAACTAATAAGAGCAAAATAAGGTTGAATTAAATAATTACCTTATAAACTTTACCAAAACCCCCCTGCCCAATCTTACATGCTTCTGAAAAATTGCGTGTTGCAGCCACGATATCCTCAAACCTAACAGATAGGAATTCAGAGTCTTGGGAATGGTTTCCTTCAAGTTCATCCGATGTACTCATGCCATCGTAAATTAGCTTCCTATGCTTTGCCCCATAGCTTATTTTACCTGTTCAATATTGTATAACCAGTCGTTCTAAGAGTAAAATAGACACGCCTAAGATTTCAGTTATGTAGGGTTGTACTACCTTTGAGCCTGAACCATGCAAAGGAAATGCATGTGAGTATCAGAATGCCACTTAATACAACTGCAGGCAGCACAATCTTCACTGCGTTTCTCTTCGCCCTCTTACCTGTTTGTTTTTTAGAAGTCAAGTCCAGAGCTTTATGCTCGCATATAGTACAATTAATCAATCAAAGGTCGCATACCTGCATCCAAGCCTGCGATCCGGAGGTACAAAGTGTCATCACTATTGGATGATGCATCGATCAACTCGCCGGTCCATACCAAGCACCTCGTCAGGTCGTTCGTTCTACTACTGCTCAGATTGGCGTAAGCATACGCCACGCACGAACAGTTCTTGGTGCACTCCACTGCGCACTCCTGCAAGGTTCGGTTCTCGACGAGCACGAACTTGTCCGGCGATTGCATCCCCGGCAAGGCCAAGAAACGGTCGTCGCCGCACCGCAGCGCCTCCTTTCGCCGGCAGCCCTGAGAGAACCTGCCGCTGTTCCAGTCGTCCAAGCCCACTGGCTCGAAGCCGTCGAGGCACTTGCACCTAGGGGTAGACTCCATGTTGTCGCAGTAGCCGTTCGGGCCACAGTAGCCGTATCGGTTGCACCCAGGATTACCCGAACCCGAGACGGTCCAAGAGGACGAGCTGCTGTTCCAGATTTGGAGGAGCAACGCGCCGGAGTCTGTGAGAACGAACCTGGTGTGCGCGGCGCCGTCCGAGACGCTGAAGGTCATGTAGATTTCCTCCTCGGTGCTGACAACGGCTTGGTAGAGGATGACGCTGCCGTTCAGGCGAATCAAGCCCCCGCTAACTGAGTCGCCCGTCCATGGCCCGCTGCGGATAAACGGACGCGTTCCGTTCCAGATGAAGGTCTGAAGGAACGTGTCTGGGTCCCCGCCGGTGGAGAAGACCCCCGGCGATGGATCTTTGGGGCTCTTCCACGACACCAGTCGGTTGCCGGCGCGCGTCTTGTAGTTGATCCCGATCTTCATGCCGGGGAGGAACGTGTCGGCTGGGTGGTCGAAGCTCTGCCACAAGGTGGCGCCGCTCGGAGACCGTACGACGAGGTTGCCTGTGTTCAGAAGCACCGCCGCGGTGTTGTTGTTGCTGGCCGCCGCAGCTGCACCGGCGACGTAAGTCGTCCAAAGAACACGGCCGTCGGCGCCGGACAGGACGAGGTTGGAGGCGTTGGTCAGGGACAGGGCCGGTGGCGAAGCAGAAGCAGTGACGGGGGTTTCTCTGTTGGCGACCCACACGACGGTGAGCCCGGGGATGTCGTTGTACCATATGCCGACGTACAGTTTGCCCGGGGTCGACGAGTTGGTGGGGGAGAAGAAGCCCAGGGCGAAGCTGCCGCCGTCGGACACGATGGTGGCGCCAGGGGTGAGCGGCTTGCCGGGGACGACCCGGTCATCGGTGGCACACGGTGATGGTAGCAGCAGCAGCAGCAGCAGCAGGACAGTGGCGTACCTGATATCTAGCCAAGCCATCGAACACCTTGCTTGCAGTACGTTGACGAGCTGAATTCGTAGAGACGATCGATGTGCTCATATGCTAGCTAGTACTGTACGGAGTAGCTAGCATCGTTAGGCACGGATCTGAATCCCAGACTTTGGTCTATTGGCAAATGATGTCAATTATTCTGTCGTTAGGCACGGATCTGCATCCCAGACTTGGTCTTTTGGCAAATGATGTCAATGCTTCTCTCTTTTCTTATCTCTCTTTTTTTGACAAAATCTTTATCTCTTTTTTTTATTTGGCATTGATTTCTTCTCTCCGTTTTTTTTATTTTGGCATTGATGACAAAACCCGGTTGAATTCTTTTCGGAACTAACAAAAATAATCTCCCCAACGTCATTTTTATCGTATGGACTCAGCCGCATCTTATGGTTGACATTTTAGCTATCTCTGCTTCGGACTGGTTTGTTAATTACTTAGAATGGCATTGTATTGGTGCCTGACAAACCAGTGACAGAAGTATGGTAAGAAAACTGTGCCACGTTTCTCTTCTTTTGAAGTATTATAATGTGTATATATACGTTCTAGTCAGTGTTCAGTAACCGGTATGTAAGGAGTTTGGACCGAAATGCCGAATTGTATTATGGTTTTGAAGTGGCGGAGCCAGCTTTTACAAATGACTAGGGCCTCTAAGAAGCCAAAAACATTGTAGAATACACGAAGAGATGAAAATAATTTTTTTTAGTTCTAATATGATTGCAATGTCCTTGGCCTCTTCACTGTGAAGATTGTGTAAATCCACCATCTATATTTCAAATAAGTCCAATCGAAGAATTCAAACAAAATTGAAACCTACTCCAGAGTATTGACCTAGACAGGCTGGACTCCTAGGCCCTAGCAGTGGAGGCAAGACGCATAGAGCTGGAGGGCAAGGCCCAGGGGAGCCTGCCGTGCGCCCTGCAGCTTGGTGCGGCACAGTGGCGGCGGCCAGAGGCGTGCGGCGCAGGCACAGCGTGCAGGGCAGCAGCAGCGGCCCACGGCCCCTCGGCTTCTCCCCGTGCGGTGTGGCCGCACTTGCAGTCGTGCCCCTGTGTGCGAGGGCCGAGCCGAGGGAGAGGTGAGTTTGGTTGGGCTAGTTTAGCCCGTCAATGGTTCACGGAGGGAGTCGATACCGTTGCTTCACGTTTGGTTGATCTCATCTGTAATCGGTAACCCCGTGAACAGTTACGGGCGTTATCCGATCCGGACTCCGCTCTTTATGTCGTCTTCTCGGTTACTTCTCCTTCACGAGTCGCAACGCCGCCGCGCCCAACGACCACCACCACCACGACCTCGCCACGGCCGGCCGCGGAAGGACGCTGCGCCTGCGTCTGGCGACCCGCGAGGCTGCGACCACCAAGACGACGATGACGTAGTGAACTTCTCCGTCTCGTCTCCGTGCCGAGTTGCGGGCCGGCTAGCGGCTGCTCGAGCAAGGCGGCGGCGACAACAGCCGGCCGTGGAAGGGCACAAGAATTGCAGCCAACGCCACCGGGACCAACGGAGTGAGCACCAGGCATCGGAAAGGCGAGGGAGACGGCGTGATCCCTTTCATCCATGGCTCGGCAACTGCACAGAGGCCTGCTTCTCGAACCGTAATGGAAACCCGTCCAAAGCAAACCAAACAAATCGTGTGATTCGTTCCCCTGTAACAGGTGGCAGGGGCAGCAGATTACATTCCCGTTGCCGCTGCTGAAATTGAACCAAACAGATGTTGTTGGCCCTTCTATATATATGGAGTATGTATTGCTATTGGCCCAACGACTAGGGCCTAGGCGCCTAGGCCGCAGATCAGCCACTTTTGATGATCATGATGGCGACCAATCAATACAGACTAACAGGCGTAAGATGCATTCAACAATGCAACCCAAACGATCACATTTCTTAGGGTTGGGTATGCAGTTGCTTCTAAAAATTGGTTTTCAGAAGTAGATCACATTTCTAACTGGCACTAGAAATCAATTCCCATATGTCTTTTATATTTCGAAAGAAATCCATTGCAAGCGCAAGTTTCACATGTACGGTTCCTGGGATCCAAAATCAGAACTTCTTCCGTCACATGAGCCTCTCCTACCACTCTAGCACAATTTCTTATGACCAAGTGAATGATGTTATCCTTTTATATTACTTTAACCAGATTTTTAAGCCTATAACTGATCTCAAATATAAATTTTAGATCCTAGAGGACATTAGCCGCTTCAATTTACACAGCGAAGCTAGATGATCATGTGAACATGGGTGAGGCTAAATGTCCGGCCAAATTATATTCTCGGTTAGGAATTGTTGCAGTGCGACTTGGTCGTACAAGCAATGACGTCGGAGTGCTTTGCTTAGTGATTGACCCTGAAAAAAATAATTAGGAATACGTACTTTGTCACGGAGAAGATTGATTGAGACTTGTATGGTGTTCAAATCACGCCAAATTTGATTGCATTAGCAATGCAGATTTACATAATCCGAATGTTTCTTTTATCAAATATGATTGTCATATATATGTGGGGAAAATGGCCTACCTTCCCTCTAAAGTTGAAACAGTTACACTGTTCTTTGAGTTCTGTGTAGTGCCTCTTACCTGTTTTACGTTGTTATTAGTAAACGCAAAATATGCAGGTTTGTTTGGAATGGCGAGTGTGCTATTTCCGTTCTCTAAGATGAACACCACAGATGACATAAGTGGCCTATCGTTGGGGTTATCTTGCACACATAGAAGGCCTATGTGGATGCAAAGCAAAGCTTCAGCAGGTATGCAGCTCTCCATTATACTTGAGTCTATCAACTCTTTTGCCTTCCCTTTCTTCCACAGATTCCATGCCTGGATATAAACCAACACAATAATTGAGGTTGTGGAACTTCATTACAAAGATCTTGCAAAATTCAGAAAAGTTTATACTCACATATACTATAAGGTTTTCGAAGTCTATTGTGTGATCACTTGAGCTTATCTTCACACCACTTATGATTTCCAACATCAACACACCAAAGCTATACACATCAGACTTGACAGAAAATATGCCTCTCATTGCATATTCAGGAGCCATGTAGCCGCTGCAAATGTTTTACCATGAAGAATTATGGAGTAGATATTTTTCTATGAATTAGGTAAAATTTACAGTAATTTCACAAAGAGGAAAACTACTCACTATGTTCCAACGACTCTCTTCGTGTTTGCATCATGTTGGTTCTCACCAAACATCCTTGCCATACCGAAGTCTGCTATCTTAGGTCTCATCTTTTCATCCAGCAAAACATTGCTTGCTTTGAGATCTCTGTGAATTACCCTCAGCCTTGAATCTTGGTGGAGGTATAGAAGCCCTTTAGCAATTCCTTTAATTATGTTGAACCGTGTTGGCCAATCTAGCTCTAACTTTCTTGTACTGCCTACAAATAAAGGTAATCCCATGAGTAATGACCAATTGGTTATGTTGAACCATGAAGCTGTAATGTGCTACGGTTATGTCATACTGAAAAGCAGAGCATCTAAGCTTTTGTTAGGCATGTACTCAAAGACCAGAAGCTTTTCATCTTCCTCGATGCAGCAACTGATAAAGCTAACCAAATTTCTGTGCTGAAGTTTGGCAATTAAAACAACTTCATTTCTGAATTCCGCTATTCCTTGCATGGAATCCCTGCTGAGCCTTTTGATGGCAACTTCTCGGCCATCTAGCTTCGCCTTGTAAATTGAAGTGAAAATGAATTAATATATTAATTTACTGTCAGTGCGACTACAATTCGCAGGGTGTAGGTAAATACCTTGTAAACTTTGCCAAAACCTCCTTGTCCAATGATAAATGATCTGTCGAAGTTATTTGTCACAGCTGTGATATCTTGGAATCTTACAGTTGGAAATTCAAAGCCTTCAGTAGGATTTCTTTCTCCAGAGTACTCCGAAGTATTCTGGTTTCCAAGGACTAACAACGTATTGTTCTTTCCCTCTTTTTGTTTTTTACCTGCTTCCAAAATGTCATGTGACGGCAATAATGTAGAATAGTAGTGCAAAAAACAATTCCCCTGACCCCTCTGGTCAGTACAACGTAGAGAAGTAGAGTCAGTACCTTTGAACTTGAACCAAGCAAGGAAAGTGCCTGCGAGTATCAGAATGCCACTTAACAAAACTGCAGGAAGCACAATCTTTACAGCGCTGGTCTTTGGCCTTGTTACTGCGCAAAGTCATTCCAGGGAAAATTTTATGAATGAACAATGTAGCAGATTACCAATGAAAGGATCAAAGTAAGTTTGTTTATATATACAGATAGAGGATGAGATGAATAGCATAGCATACCAGCATCATCCAAGCCTGCAGTCCGGAGGTAGAGCGTGTCAGTGCCAGCAATACCAACCACCCTCTCTGTGTCAATCAGCTCCCCGGCCCACACCAAGCACCTGACCCAGCCCACCGTGCTTCTGCTGGCATAGGCGTACGCCACGCAGGAGCAGTTCTTGATGCAGCCCATGGCGCATTCCTCGGAGGTCCGGTTCTCCACAAGCACGAACTTGTCCGGCGATTTTATCCCCGGCAAGGCCACGAAAGCGCCGTGGCCACACCGCAGGGCCTCCTTCCGCCGGCACCCCTGGGAAAACCTGCCCCTGCTCCACTCTTCCAGGCTCGCCGGCTCGAAACCGTCGAGGCACTTGCACGCCGGAGTCGGGGCAGCCACCGTGCCGTCGCAGTAACCGTTCGGGCCACACTGGCCGTACAAGTCGCACTCGTTGGCCGGCCATTTCCCGACGACAGCCCAGTCCGACGAGCCCCAGCTCTGGAGCTGGTACTCGCCGGAGTAAGTCAAGACGAACCTGGTGTGCGCGCTGCCGTCGGGGAGGCTGTAGGCTAAATACATCTCTTCCTCGGTCTTGACGACGGCCAGGGAAATCATGACGACGCCGGAGCTGGAGCTGGAGTTCACCTGGAACTGGCCACTGATGGCCGCGTAGCCCGTCCACGGGGCGGTGCGCGCCACCGGACGCGTCCCGTTCCAGATGAAGGCCTGCATGAGCGCGTCGGGGTCCATGCCGTAGGTGAAGCTCCCCGGCGACGGGTCGCCGGCGCCTTTCCAAGAAACCAGGCGCTCGCCGTCTCGAGACCTGTACCTGATCCGGATCTTCATGCCGGGGAGGAACGTGTCGGCCGGGTGCTCGAAGCTCTGCCATGCGGTGGTTCCGTTCGGAGACCGGACGACGAGGTTGCCGGTGTTGAGAAGCACTGCGGTGGCCGCTGAAGAGGAAGAGGAACCCGAGACGACGGCACCGGTGACGTTGGTCGTCCAGAGAACACGGCCGCCGGCGTCGGACAGGACGAGGTTGCAAGAATTGGTCAGGGTCAGCGATGGTGGCGCAGAGGAGGTGCCGCCGGTTGTGGCCGGGTTTCCTCTGTTGGCGATCCACACGACGGTGAGCCTTGGGATGTCGTTGTACCATATGCCAAGGTACAGTTTGGCAGGAGTGGAGTCGGCGAGGGAGAAGAAGCCCAGCGCGAAGACGCCGCCGTCTGAGACGATGGTGGTGCCGGGAACGAGCGGCTTGCCCAGGACCAGCCGGTCGTCGGACGCACTCCGCGGCAGCAGAACAAGGACAAGGACAGTGACGTAGGTGATGGCCGACCAATCCATGGGTGAGTCGAATTCTGAAAAGCTTATGCTTGTTGATAGCCTGATACGAGCTAGCTTGTTGTTGGGCAGGGATCAGCTAGACGACGACTGAACTATATTACTTGATTAGCGGGCGTTTAGCACGTTTGTCAACCAACAAATATATACATAAAAAAGAAGTTAATTAACCTCTTCAAAAGCAAGATGTGTTGTTTTTCAAACGGAGGGAGCACTAGCTGTCGAAGTTTCTGTACCTATGATTTTCAAATGAAATTAACAAGTATAATCACGGAAGTCATGTGTAACAGAGATGGACGGAGGAGACGAGTAACGAGATAATCATATAGAGTAGTATACTCCTATATGTTGCTTCAGTGCAAAGGAAAGGCCGAAAGGATACCTCCTCTCTTTTTTTCCTCAAAAATGGACCTTATTAATCTGATTGTCATTTGTCTCAGAGTGCAGAATGTGTCGTCGACAACTGTGAGACGAAATCTACTTATCGCCGGTTATCTTAATCTCCAGCACAGTATCTTCCTGAGATCATCTCTCCGGCGGATACTTGACTGCAGACGGCTCATGGACGACTCTATCTCCTATATACTCCGTATGTCTGAACCAAATACCATGATGAGGTGGGGTATTTCATTTCCTCCTATCTCTCCGACCAAACATAGAGATGGAAAAACTAGAATGGATCTATCATTTTCTTATCTATACCCAAACACATCCTTATAAAATTGGGTTGTTCGGCTGGTCATATAAACCGACTGATAAGATAAGACGACTGATTTGCTGTGAGAAGAAAATACTGTTCGAACGGCTGATAAACCCGGCTGATAAGACAAACGAACAGGACCATTAAGCGTCATAGACATTGTTATCCATTCAAATAAAATTGTTGGTCAAATTTAAGATAGTTTTAACTTAGAATGATTCTAGAAACTGATTTATTTTGGGACAGATCAGCAAAGATAATATATACAATTCATTTCAAAAAAAAAGATAATATATACAACGGTGTTAAAAGTAACCTTCGCATTCATCGTGAGGGTCTAGAAATTATGATATTATTAATCGAAGAAAAAAAGGACATGTACCATTAGATTTATAATGATCTAACAGTTGAGAGTAAATAGAATATTCCCGTCAAACAAAATACCTTAGAAATATGTATAGAGATGGCGTTGCTTTTCTCCGTTACATTTCCTGTGCTATTTGTACTCATTACCGGTTTATGGATAAGTGCTATTGGTGTAGTTAGTCTGGCTTTGAACCTGCGTGCCTATAACTTCATTTTCTAGAAAATACGTGCATTGAAAGATCTAGAATTTGAGATTTTCTATACCAAAAATATAGAATCCCTCTATCTTCTCTTTGAGCTACCGCACTCACAAGGGCTTACTCCAATATGAGGGTGGACTAATGTTCAATCCATAGTCACCAGCAATATATTTCAACTCTTCACTCTTCCTCTTATTTTTTACCTTGAATTGAAAACTTCCACATTTTTTTTATACTTGTTCATAAGAACCCTAGCGACATTTAGGCACCTCTTTCTGGGGCAGCTTATCCATTCTATGAACCCGATTCTTGTTAGGGGACGGAGGGAGTATAAAACAGTTCATGACGATCACGTACGTACTCCCTCCGTTCCCTTTTACCAGTCGCTCGAAAAACGTGCCTTTGAGGAGATTGCGATTTTCTAGTGACTCTGAAATCGGAATAGAGGGGAGTACGTGTAACAGAACCGCCTGAATTATTGGGCCCACGTGCACCTGTCATTGCCTTAAAGGCCTCCGACGGCTATGCACGAGAACCCAATAACTCCGATGTTCTGCCGGGTGACTTCGGGGCCCCGAATCACCCTCCATCCAGGATCAAAACAGGAGAAACCACAACATTACAACATTTATTACAACAAATTTATATCAGAGTGCAGAAGATGTATAACAGTAGTTTACAAAACATAATCAAGATTCGATTAAATAAACTTAACTTAGGTTAAGAAGCGGATGAGAACTGTAGAACATCTGCGGGAAAACACCCAGATCATGTCGAGCCCACTGACATGACCTATCTCTGCAACACAAGTTAGTTCCTGCAACAGGGGTTTAACAAACCCTAAGTACATGAGGGTACTCAACAAGACTTACCCGACAGAGGGAGAAAATAAGGACATGCTGGCTTATTGGGTTTTCTAGGCCAGAAACTAGAAAGACTTTTTGCAGAAAAGCTCACTAGCAGTGGATCCTTAATTTCATGTTTTAACCCAACTTGAGTACTAGCAATATTTAGAATTAACACCTGTGCTAAATCAAATATTAATATAAGTATCACAACTCATATCCTTCTCATTACCATCATCATATTCCATTTGCTAACTAGGGCAACGGAATGAGTCTCCATAACCGAGGAGCAACGACGATTCGAACTGATTAATAACCCAGCTGGAGGTTTCCAACCACACAATATATGTAGGTTCGAGCCTTGCATATATCAACCTTTTCTCCTAGATCCTCCAAATGGGACTGGGTCTGCGCTACCCGAGAGTACAGTACTCCACCGCCGTATGCCATCCCCTCCTGGACTCATATGCCATCCCTTCAGGACTCATATGCCATCCCTACCTTTGGACTCATAGGGTGGGTACACGATACTCCCGCCATCTCTCCATTCCTAGTGCGCAGGTGGTCCATTCCCAAACTAGAATCAACCAGGGTACACAGGCTTTCCGGAGTATGTGGCAAGTACTGCAAAGTCTCGCTCACATATCAAGCCTACAACGAACGGTCCTTAATCGACACCGACGGAGCACTACATTGATCATCACACAGTGCACGCCACCCGTTCGGTCTCGATTTAATCATCACCATCTCACTTACTTGTACCTGAGAGAGGTACCAGGTCGAATGATCGAGTCATCACTTCTCAGGACATCTCCTGAGCAAGGCTCACAGCAAATTACAACTCACCACTAGACCTTTTTACTAAGCAAGGTTAAGCAGCACTAGCCTATACCACTAAAAGGGATTTTTGGATAAGGTAGCAAGGATAAGGTAAATATGCAGCAGGGGGTTTTGCATCATTTCTTATTTTACCTAATGCACATTTCACAAAAGGCACAGTGTAATAAAGATTTATAAAAAGACAGAGAGTGGGTTATGCTCCGGGGCTTGCCTGTGTTGCAGGGAAGGTTAATTGTTAGTCTTGACATTGACACCTCCGGTGGATACACCTTGCCGGGACTTGAACAATCATGAACCTTCTCCGAAGTTTGATCATCACGATCCATTGCTCTCACATGAACTATTCGTAAAAGAAATGATGCATGCTTAATGACATGCTTGACATGATGCATGAGAGATGCATGATAAAATTAATTGATTAACTTGCAAGGGGAATGGAAACATAACAAGGCAAGGCCATGAGATAGTAGGGATTACATGTCTCATGAACTTCAATCAATTCCAAAAAGTCATCACAAGTTAAACCAACTATATTCTTATAATTAATTATCTACTTATTGGTTAAACACGTGGCTAGTATAATCATTAAGCAACATTAATCAATTATTATCGGGGTGGATGAGATCATAACAGGGGTCAACATTTTATTGCCATGGGGCAGCAAAGTTGATAAGTTTCATGATCTTCGATCAACACTCAAAAAGAAATCAATACTAAATCCACTCTTTCTCTTTTTTATGATTTATTTTATTACTACTATGAGACTAATACTATTATTAAGCAAAACATCTCAAGCCATAGATCAGTAAAGGGAAAGTATTCCATGGTCCTCATTCAATCCAAAAATCACCCAAATCATCTTATGATTAACTATAATTACCATGGGTTTAGTAGTTAATTAATTAATCATATAAAAAGTATATAATTAAATATGGTCAAATTAATCCCAAACTTTACGCGTTGGACTAATGTTTTCGCACTAGTTAACTAGTTTTTTGTGCTAGGGTTGTCATAAGTCTTACTTCTAATTTGAACATTGGATAACAAATCTGGTTGTTAGGATTGGAAAAGCTACGAATTAATAATTAATGTCCACTTTTGTTTTGTCTTCAGATTCCTGGTACAAAAGCTGGAGGATGATGGCCTGCCTGTTGGCATCATGGACCCCCAGATATTCTTGAAATCGTACATTCATTCTAACGAGGCATCTGTTGTGGATTATGTGAAAAATGTGTTCAATCATTATGCTAAGGAGCCGAGCAGTGTTATAATGTTTCCCCACAATACTGGAGATCATTGGTTATTGGTGGTAGTCATCCCGAACTTGAACAAGGTCCTTTACCTTGATTCTGGCAGAGCTAAACAGCGGGACCATACCTTGTTGAAAGCAGTGATTAACCAGTAGGTTTTTTCTTGACTTGCTTAACTTATAGGAGGGAAAAGCGTACTGTCCACGTGGTAACATTACATGATTGCAGGGCCTTTCTTTCTAATTACAAAAGGAAGCCAGCTACTAAGGGTGCACTTTTACATGCCACTAAATTCGTGGTATTACAAAATTTTATGTTCTTAAAAGTTATTTCTTTTTCAATTCCTACCAGTATGCATTGATATAGTTTTCATGCTTTATTTGTTGCTAGTGCCACCGGCAACCCATTGACAACACTTGTGGCTTCTACACTGCACATCACATGACCTTAGCAACACAGATTGCAACTTGTGAAGATCCTTCGGTATAAACGGATTCTCTCTGTGCTGTTCTATTATTTTTGTTTGTTACATTATCTCAAAGGCTGTGTGTTTTTTGTGCAAGGATTTTGAGTTGCTGACCACAGCCCTGGATTCAAGTGTGCTGCGGGGAATCCAAGAAGACATTGCCTCATTCCTGATGTCTCGATTGGAGAAATAATCCGCTGCAACTTGCATGTGAAAATACTAGCTAACCAGTATGCTTGTGGGAACCTTGGTGTTATATAGCTAGCTAGAACTTGGAGCTCAATGTTCTGTTATTTAAATCGTGGGAATCATGTATGTGGACACATGTGCTTTGCTTAACCTATGAGATTTGTGCTGCTTGTGGGACTATGTGGTGGGGTTTGCTTACCTCCGTCTCTAATTTCCGAATGCCTTTATTGATCTGTTCGTGAGGATAAAATGAGGCCCTGATAATTATTTTCGTATTTGAGATGGGTGCAAATGCTATCCAGTATACTGGTGTCTCAACGGAGACGGTTGCAATGCTAAAACTCCGAGCGTCGTATTTGAGACGGCAGACCTATCAGCCGTCTCAAATATCATGTCAAAACAGACGGGCTGTGTACGAACCGTCTCTTTTGATTAGGTGTCTGAGACAGCTGTGAAGCCGTCACTAATATTGCTTCATCAGAGATGCAAATTTTGAGACGCACAATTTCACTGTCACAAATACCCTTTATCAGCCGTCTCAAATATCATTTTCTGCACTAGTGACTATACCTCACGAGCTCTCAAGCCAAGTCCTAATATAACAAGCACTAACTAAACGTGATTACCAAGCCTAAATTCTTTAAGGGCAGAGCGTGAATTAAGTAAAGGCTTATTTGTCAAATAATATCCAGTCCTGAATGTTTCATTTTTATTAACCAAAACCAACATTTCTCATACTTGCAATTAAGACCTTGAATGTTTGGAAAAGACAATGTCGACAAAGCGGAGTTTTTTAATGAAATAAAAGACATTTGCAAGTGCTGGCTTGCACCCGGGGAATTGTTAGTAAATAAGGCGCCAGGAGGTTGTGCAAGCACTAGAAATGATGAGCATGGAGAGGTCAATCTTGGTAGTCAGGTCTGGTAGAGCAATCTAAAATTATCATATAGAAATGTTATGATTTCGGTATTGATCAAAAGGTGCTGGGACCTTAGGGGATACATTAGTGCCATGTTCTATTGCGGAACGGTCGTATCCTGGTAACCTAGCCCCCGTAAGAGCTCTACCTAATCGTCGACATAATGGGTAGAAGGTAGGCTGTGCTTATTTCTCGGCAAATAGCTAAGTCGACACCTCGAGGTAGCAACTCAACTCTCCGTAGATAAAAACAAGTGTTCAGTGGATCAAACCCTGTATTAATGGTTCTAGCAGTCTTTGGCGTGGGAGGTACTTGGAAGACTTTTCAAAGGGCTAAGTATAGGCACCGAAAAACTGGTGGGAAAGGAAAAGTATACTTTTCACAAATGACAAGCTTTCATTTAAGCCCTAAAGAACTTGCTTCCTGGCGGACTTACTCACTCGATCACCGGCTTTCAGAGGATTCCCCCACTTAAGAATAAAGGGGCATAGACTACGAAAGGGCTACGTTCACTTGATGAACGGTAAAAGGTATTCTATTACATAACGAGAGCATACGAGCGGAATACGATACTATAGAGCTTTTTAAAAGTTTGAGCTTAAATTCCTGGAGCGCCATTTACTCTATCAAGCTATTGGAATTGGCTGGAACTTTCTATACCAAAAAGGGACGGGCTAGGTGGAGGTTTGATGCAATAGAGATCTTTCATAGATGGATACCGATATGATCTTATTGATACGAGAATCCCGACTGCCTCAAAGTCTCAACACAGGCCTGGAAATAACAACAAACATATATAGGTGGTGAAGGTTCATTTATCAGGAATCTACTTGTTGCATAATGCACATGCCACAAACGAGAAAGTGGAAGCACACTCAGATGAAGAGGATGGTGAATTGATCAATAATCCCATGTCTTTTTTGCTGAGAAATCTTGGATCAAGACATACAAGGCAGCATTGGTCAAACGTAGGACTACCTAGGCTAGGTCATTCATTGCTTGGTCCGCTATATTCGTTTTGTCTTCTAGTTCTCCACAGGGACTTCCTACTACTCCGCCGAATCTCTCATCTGAGAAAGTAGGTCACCTAGGTCGGGTAAAGCCGCGTAGATAAGGCTGGAGTTTATGAACAAGTAGATGTCTACTAGGGCATTGACCGTACAAGCAGGTAAGTATAGGGCTCGGCTAGGAATTCGTTTATGCTTATATTTATAAGCTTTCTTCTCCCTACCTAGGCCTCAAGCTAGCACTGTTGAACCATCCCTAACTCTTTATGCCTGGCACATCCGCCCTTAGTCAGCTAACCAAGAAAGTCATTTGCCCTTTCATCCGAATTTTCCTTCTTAGATGGGTTTTCCCGACTTGCTGATAGTCTTTACATTGGATGAGGTGATAGGAAAGAAGAGGAATCCACTGCGCTTCAATCTTCGTCAACAGGTGGTACCACTTATATCACTCGGTATTAATAAAAGAGTAGGGTACGACCTCTTAAATCAAGTCTAGAATCAATCAGTCATTGCTACGGGTATTATGTTCAATAGCTTTGGGTATTTCTGAAAGGAAAGGGAAAATAAGTAACTAAACAAAGAAAGTAGCTGTTACCGAGACGAGCTATTTCACGGACTAAATAATAGGCAGAGTGGGGTTACAGGTAAACATCGCCTCTGTACAAGAATTCTCCTCAGGTAGCTTATCCAAGGCAATAAGACCCAACAGAGAGCAAAAACACATATCAATCATATATCGCCCGCCGTAGAGTTGTTTTTAGGTAAAATAACAAACAAAAAGGTTATTGCAACGAAGTAGGGCATTGCATTGAAAGTAGGGCTTGTCACTAGTTCTTGCTAAGGAGAGTGGTCAAGAATCAATTGATTGCGATAATAGGTCAACTAAACATAAAGCTTTATACTAAGTCAAAGTTAGTAGTTCTTAGTAAAGCTAAGTAGGCAAAGGAGTTTCCGTATGTAGGAAAGAGAACAAACTATACGCCTGTGTTTTCGGATGGAGTTGATTCAGTTAAAAAATAACCTTTACAGTACCAATATCCACTAATCGTTGTTTCCATATACGGTTGCGGTTGACATCTCTTCTAATTCGCCGATACGAGAAGCAAATTGTTGTGTGGAGGAATCAATATCTCGACATAAGCCAAGAGGCAGATCTTGTGCCACTCCACCAAGTCGTATGAAACTGGCATGCATCCTGGCTCCCTGGACTCTTTCATAGAATTCCAACAATTTCTCCTGCTCCTCAAAAGCCCAAAGGAACAGAGTTGATGCTCCCACATCCATAGCATGAGTAGTTGAAGCAAGTGAAAGATTTGAAATTCGAGTTATTTCACGTAATAACACTCGTATATATTGAGCTCGTAATGGTACCTCACAATTCAAAAGTCTCTACGGCTGAAGAATGAGCGTGTTCTTGGGCCATCATAGAAACATAGATAGGGTCAACGATGGAACGAACAACGAAACTTTACGACAGCTTTTTTCGTACACGTTCACTTGCATCACATACACAAGTGCTCTCTAAACCGTGCAATAAGGTCACCCATAACACGGCTCTCCCCAATCGGAGTTGCCTTAGCCCCGAGCCATGCTATTCCATGATATTGGAATAATGGCAGCCTAACTACTTATTATCATCGTCTTGAAAAGCCGGGCCCCTTTTGAATATGAGTGGGGCTCCTAGTTCGGGCGGCGCCGTGGAGCCAAACCGAAGGAAGAGCAAAAGGGCGAGGCCACACCCGGCTTCGAATAGGAGGGGGCTTAGCTCGATCCCGCCTGCTTGCAGAAATGAATGGATCGAAAAGGGGCTAGGTTCTATTTCTGGGCCGGGCAGGGAGGTGAAGGCCGGAAAGAAGAAGAGAAGTGCGCCTTCCCGGTAAGGAAGAGGATAAAAAGGTGCTGTCATCTATCTCGACCTATTTTTCCGAGGCTTTGGAAATGAAGACCGGCTCGAGAATCACCGGCGTGCTTTCTCTCCCCCATCGTTTCGCCAACAAAGAAGTCATCCTTGACTTGACGATTGACCATTCCATCCCTACCGAGCTGCGTCTTGAAGTATTTACCTCCTGCCTTTCTTTTTTTTTCTCCAAATATAAAAAGAAAAAATAAAGAACCTCGTCTGTGATTTAATCGGCCCTAAAGGAGTTTACTCGACCCATTCTCCAGTCTCCCGCATTGCTCAAGTGTGCGACTCCGTATGAGGACCTCCTTCCCTTTTGCTCTGCCCACTCTCCGTTCACACGGTTATCAAAGCGGAGGAAGGGTGGGCAGCAGGTACCACGAGCCCTCTGTCCCACACATCTATCAAGAAGCAAGTGTAGTTCATCGGTTCCACCGAATGCTCCTATCTCTTGGCAAAGATCGTGTGAGTGTGCAGCTATGCTTCGGATGCTTCGCCATGGAATAGATCGACTCTGTTCCCCTTCTTTTCCGGTGCACTCGCTTTATATCTTCGACACACAAGGAAGGACGTGGTGGGAAGAAAGCAGCCCTAGCCTCTGTCCGGTTGATCATTCCGCTGGCATCTTGCATTCACGCCTCCGTTTGACTGCCGCTCGGGAATGTAGTTGTAGATACGTGAGTCTTAGTGGGTCGTTGGCTCCACCTCTTATCTCCTTCTACGACATGCTGTAGTCGTCGCCATATTCAATATGTCACTTAGTCATATCGGCTCACAAGGTGGGTCAGCACCCCCCCGAAAGAAAGGGAGGGAGGACTTCATTCAGTGACTCCGCGATCGCCCTCTAAACGATCAAAATAAGGTAAAGCTTGAAGATAAGTTTTGTACTCGATTAATTTCTCAGTCCTCTAGTCGGGTGGGCGCCGGCCGGGATCCCCCCTCGAAACCGTGCACGCGTGGGGTCTCCCGCATGCGGCTCACGCCATTTGAGGTGGCCCAGCCCAAAGATTCATTCGCAAATCCTGTAGTGAAATTGAGACCGCTCGACCAGCAAGAGGATGCGCGTTAGCGCAACTTCGCGCTAGTTGCTCAATCCCTTGCTTGTTCGAAGCTAATTCACGTGTAGGCAGCGCTGTCTGTCTACAATTGATCGGTATCTATTCATTGATACATTGGCTCGCTCCCCCCTCTTTTTCCAAGAATGAATGAGCTGTTCGGACCTTCCATTTCCGTCAAATGACCCGGCTTCCCCTAGCTCTTCCACCGTCCGTGGCTCCCTTTCCTCCCTATGCTCCCCCGACGTAGGCCTACCACGCCAAGGCCGCGGGGCGCCAGACGGCCTTTGCCCAGTGCCATCCTCCCCAGGCAGTCGCCTGTATGGGTGGGTTGTCCCTTGCTGCTAGTTCTGTTAGGGCGCTATGAATTATAGCAAATTAAGTGGTTGACTTGGACAAAGAAAGGGTTACACATTCCATTGTGCTTTGAGATGTGAGGTGTAGGTGGTGATGATCACCCCGGGGTATGCGCTAGCGCCCTTGACGGGCACTCCAGGACCCGCCTACGCTCGTGAAAACCTAGGTCGGTCCTTCGACCAGATGTGTGGATAACGAGACCACCTTCACAACCTTCTCCCTTCTATCTTTATCCAAAGTCGGTAGAGCGGTTCGCTTGAGTTGCTCAACCGTTCCTTTGCCCGGTGCTCATGATGCGCTACTCCACCGTGCTAGCTGCATAGGAGCCTACTCGGCGTCAGCGGCTTCGTGCCGCCGCACCGGGTGATCCAATATGTGGTTTCGCACGTTCCACCACTTCTCCGTTCATTTCCAATACTGATTGTGAAACACCATGAGCAAAGCGGGATGTTGAGGTCCGAATTCGAAGTGAAATTCTTGATTTGCCCGCTTCTAGTCGTCATGGGAAAGAAATAAAGAAAGAGATTATTCCCTTAGAGCTTGTCCAAGTACCACCTTCAAAATGCATCTCCGCGCCTACCTGGGCGCTTTTATTAGCCGCCTTGCATGCAAGCGGCGCTATTGGTGGCAATTAATAGTTCACCGAGCGATGATTGATGTAGTCGGTCGGTGCCCTCGATTATTCCTAATAGAAGGATCATGGCGCCCCGAAAGCATTCCATCCAAAGAGCAGCAGCATCTCCTTCAACCACGTGAGGACAAAACTGATGTTAGCTACATTTGAGCGTTCACCGCACGCAGGCGATCTCGAACACTACCTATGATAATAAATCCAAAGGAAAGGTCGATAAAATGATTCAATCTGACTTTATCGGTATTCGGATTGAGTAAAAAGGGATATATGAAGTTCAAGGCCTTGCCAAAACCGTCATGGCCCTATTATGTATAGGCCGTACTAAGCCAATAGCGAATAACAAACTCTTTCCTACTCCCTCGACCTTAATTCACTCCCATCCTGCCAAGCCTCACCTGCCAAATAAGATTGTATCTAAGCACACTTTGGGCAAATTGATACAAGTAGCTAAAGATCTCGCATCCGACATCTCCGGCCGAACGGTTAGGCAACACTAGGGCGTGCCCGGGTCAAAATTCCGTTTACCAAACAAGATGTCGAGAGGCGAACTCTGTAATTCCCCTCCTACAAAAGTGATAGCGGCTGTAGCATCCGTGTGGAAGAGGGTAAGCTTTCGGCAACACCTTTTTTAGATTGGAAAGGATGAATACTTGTGTATGACCGACATAAGACTCAACTTGTTAGATATTATGGAGGTTTAGTGAGCACCATGCCGAATTTCTCTACTGTTGACACCTCTTAATGTTATCTCTAGTAACGGCGCTAAAAATGCTTGTGGGCATAGCATCGCTACTAGAACACCAAGTTGTCATCCCCAGCAATAACACCAAGAGGTGTGGTATTAAATCATGCCACCATTTAGAATATAGAAATAATATCCGCAAGCGCACAGATCAAATACCATTGTAGCATTTTACCGGGAGTATTCCAGGTATCGTTATTTATATTTTACCACTGGGAAACAATGGCTAAAGACATTGATAGTTCACCATCATGTATCTACTAACTAATATACCAACTAGACCTAAGCAGGGGTAAGTGGTAAATGATAAGAGTTATGCATAATGTCACACACAAAGAAGAATCCTATAATACTAGGTAGCATGCCCGTGCGTTGCTACGGGACAACTAAAATTTTATACTAAAAATACACAGATCGCACGATATGATAACAATGGGTCAATTAAATACTGACTTTAAAGTAGTTCATGAAATTAATACAATCATAGAGAGCATGGTGTAACATGTTTACAGACTCCATTGTATAAACCTTTATATAATGCGGATAAGATACTATTTTATATTGGTAGGAAAAAATTTCTAGACGACAACAAAGGAGATCAAGTTATCAGAGCTAGGTGGGTTGAAAGAGCCTTCTATGCATAGTTGAGGCTAAGCACCAGCATCGAATCCTTTCGCAGGCACTTCTCTAGCTCAGATCAACCTCGCATTGCACCGATCCTTAACCTGGGATTCAGAGAATGTCAAGATGTATCTCAATTGTGATAAAAAATAGATGTATCTCAATCCACAAATAGGGGCGTTTCTTAGGGTGTTTTGCCGGTGTCCGCTGACCCCGATAAAATTTGTAAATTCGTTAGCAAAATATCGGTGTAAATAAAAAAAAATCTATGTTACATAGTAAAGCTGATCCTAATGACCTCGACGTTGATGTCAGCTAGATTCGCCCCTGCAAAAACCTAAATGTGTATGGAACAGTAATAGTGTCACATAATGAAAAATGGAAGTCTTACATACAAAGCTATCCCAAGCATCCAGAATTAAACACAATGCACCTGGGCAGTCACCGTGTTGTTCATCAATTGTTGCATGCTACTGCTGCCAAGGTTCTATAAATTTTCCCACAAACCTGTCAGCGTGAGATACATGTAAAAATAGCCACCTTCAGAGCTCAGTTCGGAAGACATTGATAGCCACCATCAAACTTGTCATAACTGTGATGGAATGACTTGATCTCCACCAAAAAAGAAATTCCCATTCGAGCCATTGCAGCTAGCAAATATTACGACATCTACAAATAATGTATGCTACCATTCAGCAAGTAAAGAAGAATACAATATAGTCGGTTTAGTATTGTTCTCCTTTTACTTGATGATACGGTTCCCATGAGCCCGTGATCATCCATTTGTGATATTCACTCAGCATGTCATCAGCTCCCAATACCTATGATCTGCCTGCACTCTGCCATACTAATACAATAGCCTGAAATATTAACAGAAGCAATATAGGAATAAGAAAATGCATCAAAATCCTAAAATTAAGAGCCCAGTAGATGAATAAACAAACCCAAAAGGTCCTTTTAACATAAAGAACTAACTGGGCATGTGTTTGTTTACCTCTAAAGATCTTGTATAAACTACAGTGAATGATTATTTAAAGATAAAGAAGGGAACCTCACTTCAGGAAAAGACTGAGGTAAGCAAACATCCATCATGCATTTCTCTTATGGTCTTACCATATGAACCAGAAAAGTGACCTACCACTCTAGATGACCTTGTTGGATGCACATGTATTTACTTCAATCAATATGTGTTAAAGTGGATTGAGCCATTAAGGTGGAACTTAATTTGAGTTTCACCGTAATCCACTCCAACAAATATGGATTGAGGTGGATATAAACGAGCCCTATAGTGGGGCATACAGTTACCTGTAGAAAGAGGGTCAGGTAAAGTTATGCCATAGGAATCTGGCAACATGGTCAAAAGCCCAGCAAAGCACAGGTAGTGCAGCAACTGTGACAGATACTATGAAATTATGATGTCAGACGTATCCAAAAGCAGCAAAAGGTAGACATCAGAAACATGAATTTGCAGGAGAACAGGTGCATTTGCCCTTCAAGTTCAACTGAGATGTGAAGAGCATAGAAGAGAACATCAAGCTCTTGAATTGTTGGCATGTTCTATGCTCTTGGTTTCTGTACACATAAAAGAAAAAATTAATCAAAGTCCCATCATGCAAAATGAATCCGACAGACTACATATGAATTACTCATTCTTCAGATAGGCAGGTGATTACCCCCATAGGTGTTTTGGCAAAAAAAAAAAGTAAGCATTCCCAGACCAGCAACCACAAGTATCTGAAACATAATATCTCGGTCGTGCCCACAAGAAATGAAGTAAAAAACAAACAAAAGCAAAATGACTGCTCAGAACAGTACTATAGCAGGTTATGATGGATCAGCAGGAGAAAACAAAGAGAGTTTCATAACGGCATGCCCACAAGAATTGCCATAGAAACAAGCAGAGCAATGGAACTTGAAGAACCAGCTAGCATTTTAGGCACACGTAATTAACAATTCAATAAACCAAAGAAAAGAGTGGCTTATCCCTTACTTGTGGGTTAATGGAGAAATGTATAGTCCATGCATCGAACTGTGAAGGGTTGGCAGCAACTTTGTTTGTGTTGATGGCGGCGGTGGAAGGCGCTGCCCTCGAAGTAGATCCTACACAACAAATCGGTTCAACTAACAGATACATGTGAGAGATACTATTGCAGAACCGATGGATGCCCAAAACATACATGCTTACATGCTTTGCCTGAATTGCAAGCCCTGATGTTCTCGCTTGATGACGGGGCTGAGTGGAATCGGTGAATGACCTCGGCTCAACGACCAGACCATGGTCCTGTGAAACCGAAGGAGGGAAAAATCAAAATATACAACTGTATTGCTTCACTCTTCAGTGCTCAGTGGATGATATCAACTCTAAATAGTGTGTAAATGCAATGGCCAGAATTTGTTTTTCCAATTTCTTAAGTCTGCATACGAATAAACTTGTTCTATGGCCTGCCTGCACAGGTGCCTAACAGTATCCTGACCCAACTTATAGATGGGTTTATGGATAATAAACTTACTAAGAACGAGCATGTTGCATTTCCCGTAATGAAATCATCACAAGCTTGAAGGAGTAGCACAAGCACCTAGGGTTGAAAGCAAGCAACACATGGAATCGATCGAACATGCCGTGCTCAAGCGCAGTCTACGGTAAGCGAGCAGACCATCGGCAACGAAGCAAAGGAGCTTGAATCTCTGCTCTCCAACCAGTTGTCCAGCATATTACCCAACTCTACGAGGCACGCTCCTGCAATCTGGACATCAGTACGACAAGCTTAAGCAAAGCCCAGCACACGAATTTAGCAGGACTGCACTTCTGTACGGAAAACGCGTCAGATCTGAAATTAGCGGTTCTACCCAGAGAACGAGGATGGGTCGATGCTCGGGGAACAGCAGGCATAGTTGGAGCCTTGGAGGGGAGAGGGAATCACACAAGTCCAAGGCAGGTGGAAGGCGGCGGCAGAGGTGGAAGTGGAACTCACAATGTAGCGCTGGTAGAACATGCACTTGAAGTGGTCGACGACGTCGGGGTGTGATGCGAGGTTCGGCGGGATAAGGACGTTGGACCAGGCGGTCGGCCCAACGCCGTCGCCGCGTACTAAGCCGCCCGCCGCCTCCTTTTTTTCTCCCGCTCCGCGTCGGTCGCGGACCTAGCCATCGCCGCTGGCTGAGGTTGGGTGGGGGATTTTGGGCCGTGGTCGACGGGGACGGGACGGGGGAATATCAGTCTGGCACGCACATTGGCGATGCGAGGCAGTACGTCGTGTCTAACGGCGGCGTGTCCAGCGATGTGAACTGCCATGGCGGCGGATGGGGCAAGTGATCGCCTCTCTTCCCTTCGGGATCGCAGGACGTGCGAATGACGGAGGCACCTCGCGGGATCGCAGGATTGTGTGCTTTCCTACGCGAGGGCGTTCTTGATCATGCGGCGTGATTTCCGCTTGTTTCCTATTGGGCGCGGTTAATCGCACGTGGAGGCTCCAGCGGAAAAAGAATAGGGGTCGCACGGGGGAGGTGAGGGCCTGTCGATACTAATATTGCACGAAGCCATTATGTCCTCCTTAATCTTT
>JADLZL010007102.1:0-21337 GCA_015844335.1 Chrysopogon serrulatus | reverse complement strand
GTGTTGTAATCTTCTTTTGTAAATCTTCCGCTACTCTGTTATGTTTGTATGAACGGTTGTAATACTACAATATCTTATAAGAAGTCGATCTTGGCGGATCGTGGTTTCATCGGGGTTTCACCCGACGTAGCCTTTCAAGTTATGTGGTACACAAGTATGGTCGATGAGGTCTTAGGGACAATGTCGGTGCTTGTGGACCATATAATTTGGAAGGTTCTGCCACAAGTAGTAATCCTTTGGGTCTTGATGTAGCCATGCTCCAGGGATCCATCGGGTTCTTCGTACGTCTTCCAATCTACGCGGTCTAGTGCTTGACAAACAAGAGAGCAAACCAAACAATGCATACACAACAAGCATAATTAAACAAGCACAAACTACCAAAACAAAAAGAGGGATCCTAACGGGGTTGGTTGTAGGTGGTGGATGGGTTTATCCTAATTCTATTATTACTATGTGAACTTGAAATAAGAGGTAGATGAAAGTTATTTATCCAACAAGATGACTCCTTGGGCCGGGTTAGCGTGGTGTGGTTATCTATGGAAAACCGCACCATATTATTATCTTTCACTATTATGTGAACCCGAAGGAGAAAGCTTGACCAAGTCATCGTGAGACGGCTTGGCCTACTTTTATAAGTCCACAAGGATTTGGCGGGGTTAGCTAGGCGGGTTTACGTGGGGATAGGGTCTAGGTGGTTTGGTACGGGCATATGTAGTTATATACCCGCACGTAGGGTTTAGGCTAGGTATGGATAGGTGGTGGCTAAGGTTAGTGGCATGTATGCGTACGCATATATGCCTAGGGTTAGCGACGCATACGCACATGCATATGTATGCGCCTAGGGTTAGGTTAGGATGAAGGGGTGGAGGATAAGGTTAGCCATACATAGGTATATGCCCGAGTATATATGTATATATATATATATAATTATATATCTGAGGACTTACCATGTATGTGTGTGCGTATATATAGGGTTAGTTACTTGTACGGCGAAAGGTTACCACTAGGGTCGACTATAGCGGTGTGGAGTTAGCCATGCATCGGCATATTCCCGAATGTATATACTATATATACATACGAGATACGTCTATGTATGTAGAGGGAAGGTGTGTGTGGGTATATCTACCGTTGTGTATATTATTTATCTATGCGAGTCTACGTCTATATCCTATCGCTGTATATATTTTGCGAAAGTGCAAATATTTATTACATGTTGCTTTTATCCATATATTTATATACTATATATGACGATATATTTATATGGACACATGCGACTTTCGGGTGATTATTACTACGATTAGCATTTAGATTAATTATAACAAAGTTAGCACTAATTATAAAAAGAAAGAGAAGCAAATAATTATCACTAGAATTTAAATGGGCACCAAAATTAGAATGAGTAATGTGGATAAATAGGGTATGATTTTAGAAGAATTTTGGTGGTGGAATTTCGAATCAAAGTCGAACGGAGAAGATATGAATTTCCGAGTTTAATTAGAATAAAGGAATAGGGAATATACTTTGAAATTTATCTCTGGAAATTGGATAATGGAAATGAGTGGGAAGATATAGGATAGGATCTGGGGTGTACCTAGTTTATTTATAAATTTTCTGGAAATTTTCTGGAATGTAGAAAATATATTTTCACTCCTTCGTGTACAAATCTTGGGTGCACGTAGCAATTTCTCAGTGGCTGACGCACGGGGTCCAGTTGTGGGTAGAGCTGACCAGATTGTGCTGTAGTCCTGCTCGTGCACTGCTGTGGCCCAGGTGGCCTTGTGCCTCTGGTCCATATGCGCCGTGTCCACAAATAGAAAAGGGGAGGGAGTGGACTTGCTGCTGCCACCATGTGGGGTCAAGTGGGCGACGTGGCGCCTCTCAATTGGCCGCATGATGGAAATGGAGGATGTCGACATCCTGTGCCCTCCGTCTGCCTCTGTCTGTCCGTGCGTGACTAGTGGGAGAGAGAAAAAGGGAAGGAGGGAGAAAGAAGGGGTGCTCTCCATGACGTGTGGGTCCGCAGGGAGGTGGTGCTTCCCCATTGGCTGCCTACGGCATTGGATGCCTGCCTGTGCGTCCGTCCGCTCGTCCCTGTCTCTGTTCGTGTAACCAGCGAGAGGAGCAAGGGAGAGAAGGAAGAAAAGGAGAAAGGAGAGAGAGAGGAAGGGAGGGAAGAAGGAGAGGTAGGGGATGGAGAAGGGATGCAGGGCGGCGGGGCGGCTTGTCGACGCAGCTCCGACGACGATGGTGCCCCGAGGCGGTGCAGGGAGCAAGGGCGCCGGTGTGCACGGCAGGGGCGGCCTCCGGCGTCCCGACGACTGTGCCTCGTCGGACAAGGCAGAGAGAAAGAAGAGGGAGAATAGGGGGAGCAGGGGTGGCGGTGGCCCTGGTGCTCAGCTCCGGCGGGGTGCGGGGCAGGGCAGCACCTCCTGCTCCATCGCTCTGGAGGGAGCAGAACAAGGAGAGAAGGGAGAGAAAAGGAAGGAAGAGGAGGAGAGGAAGAGGAGGCAGCAGGGCAGCGACGACGAGCTCAAGCTCCGAGCTTGTCGGGCGGCCTCCGGGGGTGGCCATGGCCGGCTATTTATAGCCGAGCTCGTGTTACAGTAAGGCGGTCGCGGGGGAAAATATCTCGCGGCCATGGCAGAGCTCCGACGGAAGAAGACATGGGAGAGAGGCGGTTCGTGGAGATATTTTGGAGGAGCTATGGCAGAGGTGCTCGGCGACAAAGGATAGAGGCGGTTCGGCACAGTAGCACGCGGCGCCGACGCGACGGAGGTAGACGACGCGGTATTTCCGTCGATGTCTGGAGGTAGAAGACGGAGCTGACATGCGGGTCCCGCATGTAAGCGAAAGAGAAGGAGGAAAGGGAGGCGGGCCTGCAGCTTGGCCTGCTGGGCTGCTTGCTGTTGCTTGCTGGTTGCTCGGCCCAAGGAGGGAAGGTGGGGAGGAAAAGGAAAGGGCCGCGCGGGCCTTTGTTGCTGGGCTGGCCCGACGGAGAGAAAAGGGGAGGAGGGAAGGAAAGGGAGGAGTGGGCCAGATTGAGGGAGAGGGAGAGAATGGGCCCGAGTGGCCTTTCCCAATTATAAAAATCCCCTTTCTATTTTCCAGAAAATAAACTAGGCATATTTTGAATTGGAAATTAATTGAAGGATGGAGACTTGGAAGGTTTTGGAATAGTTCAAGGGAACATCAAGAGTGGTTTTTCCAAGGAGGATGATCAAGAAAACTATTTGGGAGGAATGCCAAGGAATTTAGGGAGAGATCACCGAGGAGATTATTTGGAGGGAATTCCGAAAGGAGATCGAGACGAAATATTCTGGTACCAAAATAAATTCTAGAGAGCAAACAAACACGCAAGCAAGCATTCACACAAACCAAACAATCAAGCACGCGTTGCATATGGTGAATTTTAATGCAAGGGTTTTGGAAAATATTTTTAAATACGGTTTTGGCGGAAAATGTAAATTATAAAAAGTTCAAATTTTTAGTGATTTTTTAAAATGATGCAAAAACACGGGTGTTACAAAGAGACATAAAAGGAAACATCACCGTGTGCTTATTTGAGAAATTGAGATCTATTCAGGGGCATCTAGCCCTTATATATGGTTCAGCACTTCAGCTAAATCTATTGGGAGAAGCAAATATCCATGGAAAAGGAAACAAAGAAATAGATGATTATATATAGCTCGACAGTTAGACAGAAATACACATACTGGATCCAACCCTTTCGACCAAATTTGCTTCAAAGATGGTAGATTTCATTTTTTTTCTTATTTGATCCCTTTTCTTTTCCCCATTGGGGTGATCACTGGCACCCATAGTACTAGACAGGAGCAGGAGTAGAAAGGTCAAACCTGATCCATCCGTCCCAGTTTTTTCTAATTACTAATTACTGAGGTTATAAGAACTTAGTCTATTCAAAGACATCCACACTGTACTCCTGCTGTTGCTTTCAAGCCATGGAAGCTTGGGGCATTATTCTAATGTGAAAAATCAAATGAAATGGTGTCCACCTGCAAAAATGAACAGTAGTTAGTATGAGTGAATTCCGTCAACTCTTGAAAGAGCGGTGGGAACACGGAAAAACGAAAAGGCTATATCTAGGATTACTCCATAAGGGAAAGTTTTTCGAAGCACCGGTTGACATTAGTCGCCATCCCTCATTTATAGAATTCTACTGGACCTAATAGAAAAAAAAAAAAAAATTATTTTCAAAACAACCAAAACAATAATTTATACCAAATGTACAAATCTAATAACATCACATACATTTGTGATGAGTTATGTTGTCAGTTAAAGTAACAACTATGTTTAAGACGTTTGCAGTAACATTCCTCTTATTGTTAAATGCCCAAATTAATTGTTGAGTATTTAGTTGGAGACTTGACTAAAAATTAGTCAGATATTAGTCCTCTTATTTGATGTACTAGAGCTAATTTTTAGCTAGCTGCTCCCTCCATTCTGATTATAAGACGTTTGTCTTTTTTAGATATATAGTTTTTACTATTATACACTTAGATTTACGCTAAAATAGTAAACTTGTGTATCTAAAAAAGTCTAAATATCTTGTAATTTTAAAATCAAAAGTAATAATTAGTTCTTTTTTTAAACAATCTAGTTAAGGTCATGTTTAGATCATATAAACTAGTAACTAGTTGACAATTAGTCTAGCAAAATCTAAACATATAAACTAGTAGGTAAACTAATAACTAATTAAAGATTTAATTGGTTATTAGTTTATAAGTTACAAAATCTAATTATTTAAACTAATTGTTAGTTTATTGATATAGACACTATGTAAAGTCTCTTGCTCTTTTATCATGCTATAAAGAGAAGGGAGAACTCCCATTAGAAATGGTCGGTAGCCATTCAGCCATGAGGCCGATGACCACGTTGCAGAACAACTCGGTCCTTGCCGTGGGAAGCTCAACCACACACGTTGACCCACACCCGCCGCCTCCGCAGGCGATCCCTCCAACCCCTAGGTCCCCTTCTCCATCCTCCTTCCTCCAAACCCTGGCGCAAACCCTAATGTCCGCCGCCGGGGACCCTTCCCGCCTCTCCGGCGAGTCCTCGCCGTCGTCCCCCACCTCCTCCGGCTCCTCCTCCCACTCCTCCTCTGGCGCCGCCGATGCCGACGCCACCAACCTGGCCCAGACAGCATCGACCTCCGCCCCCGGCGATGACACCGACGCCGATGCCCCCACCTCGCCGCGCGTGGGGATGTACTTCGAGACCGAGGACGACGCGTACGAGTTCTACAAGGCCTACGCGGCTCGTCTCGGCTTCGTCGTCCGCAAGTCCAACAAGTCCAAGAACTCACGGCACACCGTCACCCGCCGCCTCTTCGTCTGCTCCAAGCAGGGCTTCCGCCAGGAGCCCAAGAAGCCTCAGGACGAGACTGCATGCTCCGGCGTTGCGTCCTCGTCCTCGCTGGCGCCGGCGCCTCGGTGCCCGGACTCGCGTACAGGCTGCCAAGCGTCGCTCACCATCAAGCTCATTCCTTCCGCAAATGCCTTCCGTGTTACTGACTTCGTCGCCGATCACAACCACCCACTCGCCTCTTCCGCGCCCGCAGTGTCACTGGCCTTGCTACCACCTAGCTCGTCACACCACAGCATTGCTGCGGCAGCCAGCTTGCCGGACCCAAGGGATGGGCCACGTACAGATATGCATTTTGAGACAGAGGAGGATGCATATGTCTTCTACAACAGGTACGCTGAGCATGTAGGCTTCAGTGTCCGCCGCTCCTACAAGAAGCGGAAGCGAGGGATGATAGTGTCTCGGATTTTTGTTTGTTCCCGCGAGGGTGTTAGTGACCGTACCAAGCAAGAGGGTGGAGCCATAGTCAGTGCAAATGGTGGTGCAGGGTCAGCAGGCACACCTAGGCCGGGTCCGCCACCGACACGGACCGGATGCCAGGCGAGAATGGTGATCAAGATCACCCCCCGCCGGACATACCGTGTAGCGAAGTTTTTCCAGAGCATAACCATCCTCTCGCCAATCCAGAGAGTGTGCATAAGCTGCGGTCTCATAAAATGAGAGCCCGTGCACATGAGCTTGGGGCAGGGGAAATGCATAGAAGGAAGCAAGGGAAGGGTGTGCAGCTTGGGGATGCTGGCGCAGCATTGCAATACTTGGAGGAATTGCAGGTAGAGAATCCTTCGGTGTATTACGCAGTAGGAGGGCCTGATGGGAAATCCGCTGTAAATTTCTTCTGGGCTGATGCAAAATCAATAATTGACTACAGGAGTTTTGGGGATGTTGTTTGCTTTGATACAACATATGGATTGAACATTTATGGACGGCCATTTGCACTGTTTGTTGGTGTTGACAACCATAAGCAGTTACTTGTGTTTGGTGCAGCACTGCTGTATGATGAGAGCGTTCAGTCGCTGAAATGGGTATTTGAGGTGTTTGCTGATGCCATGCATGCTAGGCATCCACAAACTATTTTGATTGATGAGCGTCCTGAGTGTGTCATTGCAGCAGCAGAGGTGTGGCCTGGAAGCAACCACTGCACAGGTGTGTGGCATATCTACCATAATTCAAAGAGGCACTTGAAGCAGTTGTTTGAAAGCTCAAAGAGTTTCAGTAATACTTTGAGCCATTGTCTCTTTGACTGTGAGGATGAGATTGAGTTCTTGTCAGCATGGGAAAAGCTAATTGAGAAACATGACATTAGTGAGAGTGAGTGGCTCAGCAGACTTTTCCTGGAGAAAGAAAAATGGGCTTTACCTTATCAGAGAACCATGTTTTCTGCTGATATTCTCTCAACTCTTCGTAAGGACAACATGATTAATGAACTGAAACGCGAGCTCAGTGAGCAAGAAGATATCCTGCAGTTCTTCAGGCGTTATGAGTCTATTCTGGAAGAGCATCGATCAAAGAAATTGCATGCTGATGTTGATGGCAGCCAGGTTACTCTGCCTATCCCGTCGTTGCGAATGCTAAAACAATCATCAAATGCTTATACACCTGAAGCTTTCAAGATGTTCCAGGGAGAGTTTGAGGCTTACATGAATTGCATGTCCTTCCCCTGTGGTGTGGTTGGCACAATCTCGAGTACAAGATTGTGCTTGATGAGAAGCCATCAGAGAGCATTGTCAAATTTGATGCACTAGATGGCTCAGCCACTTGCAGCTGCAAGAAGTTTGAAGCTGTTGGGATTCAATGCTGTCATGTATTGAAGGTACTGGATCTCAAGAATATCAAAGAACTTCCAGAACAATATATTTTGAAGAGATGGAGGAAAGATGCTCGTTCTGTTCAAATTGGGGAGGAGCCTACCTATGGATCTAGCAGTGTCATGCGATCAGCCTCAGAAGCCCGATTCAGTAACATGTGCCGGTTGGCTAGCTTGATTGCTTCAAGAGCTGCCAGATCTGAGGACGTGATGTCATACATCGAAAGTCAGTCAAATGCTCTTCTGAAACATTTGGATGATATTCTACAGACAGGCTATCCTGATATGGGAAATCACACTGTTGCTTCAAGTAGTCAGGCAATTTCCTTTGTAGGCAGCCAGCATCCTGACCATTCAACACCAGTAGGAGTGGTTACACAGACAACAGATGGTATATATTCTATAATATTTTAATATTTCCAAATCTCATCATTCTTTACTGTTTATTGAATTTCACATGGGTAATGGCAGGCCTGATGGGGCTTTGATGGCGCACATTTGAAGATGGCGCACATTTGAAGTCTACAGTTCAGATCATACTGGCAACATTGGTAAGTAGTTATTGATGTAGTGTTAATTTACTCAGGAGAGCTGGTTTTATTGTCCATTGCTAAACAAGAGAAGATTCACTATGTAGCAGTGTGGCATGGTTTCATCACTACGTAGTGGAATCTCAAGAAGGGGGGAAGGGGGGAGATAGTAGAGATGATACATTTTTTTCCTTTTGCATTGTGTCTAGCTGTCTATCCATTTCACACTGTCAGCTACTCAGCTGTTTGTCATCAGATGAACGTCCTTTAAAATCTTTACTGGACTAGCTACCAATACAAGACCAAATTGATATCTATTGGGAATGTGCCAAATTGACATCTTTCATTTCTAACCAGACTTCCTCAAACAGATGGTGTTTCCTTTCTTAGTGTTTGCTTGTCCTTTTATTTTCAGTTAGCTTGAACTCGGGTTTTCTTTGTCCATAAGATTGAAACTTTGGTTATTTAGGCTTTTCTGCTAACTTTTCTCAAATGTGACATGAAATAGGAGGCCTTTGTTTAGCTTATTAATTTTGACTATAATTCTGTGAAAGTTTTACTGGCATTTGATTTGTTTCTTTCATAAAACTTCAGGGCTGACATGATTGCCAGGAATTTCTCCTAGTCCATAACTTGTATTCGCCAGTGGACAACTGAATGGGTCAGTCAGTCTTTGTAAATTTAATTGAGCACTAGTTGAAGTCTGGGTACAGTATTTATCTTGGCCAAGTTGATGTAATTGTGGTGCTAATTATATTCAATTTTGGTGAACCTGTGTCTTCTCTGCATCAAATGGCATTTTTTGGGTACATTTTAGATTTTTGGTCCTCTCCTGGCAAATAAGACTAACCCCTTTTTTCTAAGGAATTGAAGTGGTAAGAGATCTTATCAACTGTATGGAGAGCTTTGTGTGTTCTTTCATGAGAATTATTATCTAGATACAAAACCTACTAATTCTAAAAAGGAAAGAAAAAGTTGCAAGAGCATATCATAACTAGCAGAGTGCTATTGTGTACTACTGTACTCAATTATAGTTACTGCAGCTGCACTTGGACCTCAGAATCATACGTGACCCCTGTCACAGGACAACCTTTCCTAGTTCTAACTTCCAAACCTATAACTTGGTTTGCTTGCCTGCTTCCTATCTGACCTATCAATCAAAGAAATGTTCTAGTCTAGTTCCGCGATACGAGCTTGACTGTCGCTCTGAGACAGTAGATTGCCGTCCAGTTCTGTGGTATCGTGCTTGTTGGAACTAGCCATTTCTGGTCGCTGCCATGTGGAGCTCCGCTGCTAAATAGCATCCTTATGGACAGAGGGCCACTTGGGGAGGAGATTGCAGCCCATACAGCACCATGCGTTCGTCTTAGAAGCTGGCATGTGAGGTTCACAGTCTGCATTCAGCCATCAACAAGTATTTAGAACTAATAACTTCACTTTAAGTTCCGATATATTGCCTTGTCATGAATACAATGGATCTTGAGTTGTCCTAAGTTTGACCTAATATATAGAGAAGAGTATTAACATCTACCATAACAATGAGCTAAATTTTAAAAATATATTTCATAAATTATCTAATGATGTTAATTTGGCGTCGAAAGTATTATTGCTTGTTTCTATAAATTTGGTGGACAACTCAAAATGCGTTGTATTTCAGGATGGAGGGAATATGTAAATATTTCTGGAAAAGTGATCTAATTCATACATGTCATAATTAATCATAGCTTGTCATGCCTTATCTCTTAATGATCTGCACTGTTTAGTGTTTACCTCGCAAAGCTGGACTGCATTGATGTCCTGGTTTCCTTGTTGGTACCAGATCTCAAATTCAATATAGTAGCGGAAATGGCTGCTCTCAGTAATCTTGGACACGATAGTGAATATTCTTTCCTCGGTAGACACAAGGACCCTGCAGTGGAGTGATACCATGAAAATATCAACATGTTACTGTGTCATAAGTTTGTTATGCTAGATCATTATGTTGTAATTTTCAGTTTGTTTGCCTTGTGAAATAAAAAAACAGTCATATCGCTCAAGTAAGAGTTTTAGACAAGTTTATTATGCCTGGGCCTCCTGTACTCAATTCCTACATAACCAAGGTTCAGCAGGGTTGAACCAGCATTCCGGTTCTCAATTCCTACATGATGAAGTCAGTCCTGTCGCTTGCCCCCGAGTCTCTGATCACGACTGTCACTCCATTTTGGGAGCAGTAGTAAGTATTTGTGCACCTAACCTGTTGGCAATCGCTGACAAGTTTAGTGCAAACAGAAGACTTTAAGTTCTAGCCCTAGTTTACACCACTGCTACTCGCAGAATGAAATTACCTGGTAGCATGCACCACAGCCTACCCCATTCGTGTAGAGACTTGCTGATGCAGATATGTTGCCAACTTGCCATTGTTAAGCGTTGCTCCAAAAGCTCCATATTCACATGCTCCGGCTGAAAAAAAGTCTTTGTTAGAAACATATTTTTCCGATGATACTGTGCGGTTTGCTTAGAATCCTAGTATCATACTACTTGTTTCACCTTATAGGTCATTTAAGCTTCTTGTCCTAAGTCAACTAACTTTAGCCAAGTTTTAGGGAAAAAAAATTAACACCTACAAGTTCAAAATGCATTAGCAAGACATGTTTCAATGAAAATTTAATAAAACTAATTTGATGTCATCAATGTTGGTGTATTTTTCTATAAACTCTGAAAGTTTGGTGGAAAGAACAGAGGAGGGAGTAGCAAACTTCTTTGTTACATACTTCGGTCCCTCCTGTATCAGAGTTGGGGTAATATACTGGTTTTGACATCGTGAAGTTTCCATCTGCAGGTGCCCGGGTGATGAGCATGAGGACGAAGCAGAGCTGGGACACACGGAGTAGAAGTGCCAGAGCTGGGACACACGGAGTAGAAGTGCCATCGGTGGTACAGAGACGAATGAACAAGGCTTAGAAGATTTTGTTGTTGTATACATATAGGGCCTGTGGGCCTGTTTGGTTGCCTGGCTAAGTCCTAGCCTGGTTCCAGATAGCCATGATGGGCTTGTTTGGTTACCTGTAGAAGGCTTGTGGCCTGGCTTAGGAGAGCCAGCCGTACTGGGCTAGCCTGGCTCCGAAAAAACGCATGGCACTTCCGTTTTTCCAGAGCCAGGCCCTGGCTAGCGCTGGGTTGAGATCGCTTCACCGCACCGCTCCGTTCCGCACCGCAGCGCCGGGCGTTGGCACGGCGGCAGAGTCGTCCCTGTCGTGCTGGTGGCGCTAGTCGACGCGGCGAGGAGCGCAGGGCAAGGCCGGGGCACCAAGGTGGGGCCACGGGTCGGCGGCGCGGGGCTGGAGAAGGACCTCGCCGCGGCGGTGGCATCAGGGTCACCAGCCCGGCGCGACTGCCATGAAGAGGCGCGTGGTATAACTCCATGGATGACGCCGCTCCCAGCGAAGGCACGGCAGGGCTCTAGGGAGACGCGGCTTCGGGCGGAGCAGAGATGTCGGATTCGCATCGTCTTGCCGCGGCATCGAGGCGTGGATCCGCATGGTGGAGACGAGGTTGAGGCCGAGTGGGGCTGCTGTGGTCCTGGCCGATTGGCATCGACATCGGACGTGGCGTAGCCGTGGCCCATGGCATCATCCATGGTGGTCCGGCTATTGTGCTGGGATTTGTCCAGGTTGCGCTTGAGCAGGAGGCCGAGGAGGTGCAGGCGTGTGTCATATTTGCTGGTGTGTGCTACTACTATTTGCTTGTTCGAAGGAGCAGGACGTTCTGGAGGTCGCGCTCGAGCAGGAGGTGCAGGTGTGTGGAGCTGGAGGACGAGGAGGATCCGACCCCCACCTGTTCGATAGAATGACTGAAATAGAGGTAAACTTACCAACAGAAAAAAGAGGTGATTCTACGCCAACCAAACAAGTCATTTGTTAGCCAGGCTTAGATATTACAGACAACCAAACAAATAGGGCTCTATGTTAGTACTAATCATGTGCATGCTAAGGAACAAATTCGTTCCATTCCCCAAACAGAACAAAAATATGAGTGGAATGTGAGAGTTAGAAATATGGAATTGCTTAAACCAAACACCTCTATCACACAATTCATGTTTTTTAGGCTGTGTTTAGTTGAGCTTCTACTCTCAAAAGCAAAATGCCAACTGAACAGGTGAAACATGAAGATTCTTTTCTTTTCTTTTCTAATGCTTTAGTTTAGTGGAGTTTTGGAAGCACCTTGAATCTAGCTTTCGGCTTTTGGCTTATTTGGATCATGAAAGGGCTTATGGACAGTGGCATATAAGTCTACATCAGACAGGCGATGTTTTTTCTTTCTCACATTAAGGCGAGCAAAAGATCCTTTTGTCAATTTAAAGCCAGGAGCATTTTTACCGTTTGTGGTAAAAATCTTTTATTTTGAATGAATCGGCAGAAGAATGTGTTCATTTTATAGCATCTGTTGTAAATCAACGGGAGACAACATGGAGTACAGCTTAACATTGCCAGCTGCGACAACGGGGGAGAAAAACAAAGCGGGGAAGCGAGATGCTACGCAAAGAACATTGACCAAGTTCTGAGAAATTAAGGATGTGAATCGCAAATCATCCAAGCCATCCTTCTACCTTTTCGAAAGGCAAAGTGTTTTCCTCCCAGCAAGCGCAAACGATTCTGGTACACAGCAAGTCCATGAACAAGCAATATCCGACGCTACCACATACTACGGAATAAACACATCGATGAAACTCATGAATATTGCATGAATATTGCACTCTCCCAAAAGGCAACTGCAAATGATTTAAAGAAGACCACCTGTGTTCAAAACTTAAACGATAATTTGCCCAAGGGACTGGAAACGTTCAAATGCAAACAAGTTAATATGGAGTACATTCACCACAATCATAATCCTCAATCTAACATTGCACAAGAGCAGAAATATGCATGAAGTCTACAACTTTACTAGAAAACACATGCATGAACCAGATCCAAATTTTAGGCATGAGTGCATCAATGGCAAGACCAGCCAAGGTAGGCAAGGTGGCGCTAGCAAAATGGCAATGTGAAGATGGAACAACATGACGTCAGAAACAGTAACCGCACTGTTTGCCTTACCCTTTGTATTGCAGATCAGGAGCAGTTCCTGTCTAAGACGAAAACATCTGGCAGAGTAGCCTGCCCCAAAGAATTGCCTGCTGTTGACGCCTTCCCTTCAGCAGATACAGTTCCATGAACATGACAGGGCCAAGCCTGGACTAGTAGTAGGATGCCTCCATTCACCGCCGTCAGTTGACAAGGATCCAATGTGGACAGCAGACAAACCATAGCAGCAAATTGCAGAAGATGATCAGGCAAGAATGGGCCATATAGCTGATGTATTCTTCTCATCTCATCTTCTCAGATCTCAGAAAAAAAAAAATCATCCTGTCTAATATGTGAGATGACACAAACAAATTGTAAGGAAAGAGAGAATCATCAAACAATTTTAGGCAAGCAAGTAGCCAGAACAGATTTCCTCTAGTAAATTTATCGCTTCGTTGTTTGGTCTGTGTCCAAAGTTACGCCATGTTAACATCTGAGGAAGATTGGAGTTCCAGTACCAGTAGTGGTACAGCTGATATTTGAGATGGAAATGTTCAGCATGATGGAGTACATCAGGAACTGGAGCCTATATTATAGGCCCAAAGGTGCCTCGTGTCCTAAATTCAATTAAAAATGAGGTCAATGTACAATGAGGGCTGCTTGCTTATAACTAAGGTACCTACACTTCTGGAGTAACTTCCAGAACGCAGCCTAAAGTATATCATACATGATCAATGAACATATGCAAAATAGCAAATAGAGCTATCTAGTCCTTCTTGTATATTATTGTTGGATAGACAGGACTCCACATGTTCGTCTTGACATATTCATTAGTTTCTTCCTGCATTACCATGACTTCAAGGTTAAAAAAAGGCATAATAAGACTATAACATAATTTGCTTGGGAAATGAAGAGATTAACCACCTCATTGAGTCGTGCAAGCTCACGTGCATCCATGTCACGGTACCCCTCAGCTAGATCCTCTGCAACGGCCTCCCTCACAACTGCTGCTGCCACCTCCTTAGTGATGTCACGTATTCTGCATTTAGAACATATTAGAAGGCATAGCATACAACACAAAAAAAGGAAGATCAGATTTAGAATTATAAAACCTGGAGATTGGAGGATAAATTATCCCTTGGAGAACCTCCTCTTCTTTCATGTATGAAGCCAAACTACAGAAAAAATTACACAGCAAAGAAAACAGTTAAAGATGTAAGAATAACCCGATTGTGTATTTGTGTTGCAAGGTTTTATGGTAAGAGGTCAAGCAAGTCACCGTTCTGCTGCAGCCTGCAGCATTCCATCAGAGATAACTCGAGCACCAGACAGAAGGGTTCCAAGCCCTATTCTGCACAGCAAAGAAGCCAAAAATGAAACCAGACTGTCATAAGAACAGAACCCGATTGCATGGTGTATAATGATAACGATCTAACCCAGGAAAGAGGTACATGTTGTTCCCTTGATTGGAGTGGCCAATCTTCCCATCACCTGTAAGATGCATTAATGGCTGAGAGTCTAACATAAGAAAAATTGAGATCCTACTACTGAGAAATTAAAAAAGCACATAAATATGAGTCACAAGGACTACGAATGGAAAGAGGTACCAAGGTCCACATCATGAAATGGGCTTCCACTAGCAAAGATGGCCTTTTCACCTAGAATTGAAAATGCTTCCCCAGGTGTACACTCAGCTACAAATGAAATGAATACATGATTAGATAAGACATGCAGCAAATAATGCATCAGATCAAAATTACACAGCACAAACCGTTCTTAGTTGGATTGGACATTGCAAAAATTGCTGGTCTCGAAGAGGATGAATCTTTTAGTGCTTCTAGAACCTGATGGTACAAGTACCCCATGATGAGCATGCAATTCAATATCTTAAAGCTTTTCAAAACCAAGAAAGGGTTAGTACAATGGCTAAATTATATGTAATCCACTTGTAATTTGTGGGAGGCCTTTGAAAATTAGTACAAATGCCACTAGTGCAGTAGTGCTATAACCCGTATGTATTATTTGACAAAGTAAAGTGCCTTCTAGTACCCTAAGACCTAAACTTAAACACAAATAAATCTAGATCTCTAAACTCGAGAACTGCATAATTCAGCTCTAAGACTTGCATAACCATGTGAGAGCAGGCTTGGATCTGACTTAATTCCAAATGTTTGGTGAGGCTAAACTTTGAATACATGTTTGCTCGTAATAGCAAAGGGAAGGTAGTAGAATTTATTGAAAAACATAAATATTTCTCAAGATACAAACTTAGAAAGACATCAGTGTAAGTTTTCCATTGGTCTTACTTTAGTATCATATTGTCTAGAACCAAGAGAACATGCTTGTGGCATGGTGGTAAGTCCTGCAGTTGAAGGCTTGAGGCTACTAACCAGGGCTCGAGCCCAGGTTCTTGCAAAAAAAAAAGGCCCCTCACTCTGTGTTCCCCAAAAGTATCGGTTAAGACTAGGACTGTGAGGCCCTGATGGGGCTTGTTTTCTTTTTTTGTACCTTTTCCCAGGCAGCTCTACTGCCGGCTTGAGGGGGGGAAGTCAGTAGCGCTCTCCCTACTTATCTTATAAAATAAAAAAGAATTTGCACGTATTCTTGAAAGTAAAACAGTAGAAGGGTGAAAAAAACTAACTTAACTGCCCAGCAAGCATGAATTAATACTATAGCATCAGAATAAATGCTTCGAATAAGCAGAAAGTAACATGCAACTATTCTTACCTCCTTCGAGAACAAACCACCAACAGCAGATAATCCAAGTATGACATCAGGCTTCACCTTTTTAACCTGCACAACATGCAGGGTACCATACTAGATGTTCAGATTCATGAGCTCAAGTTCAGTTTGTTTAAGTCATTTTTTATATTTAAAATGCATATATAAATAAGCTGAGAATTGTAATGTTTCATAAATGCTAATCTTCAAAAGGAAATCTAAAAACATGTCAGACCAGAAAAGTCAGAAATAACAGAAAACCCCAAGTGGGTGGGGTTTTATGATGTGAGTCATTCTAACACCACATGAAATGGTATTAGCTCTAGACCACAGGTAAATTGGGTTAAAAGTCATGAGGCAGCATTTTGTATGCGGTGCTGCATCACAACAGTCAGCAATGAATGCTCCTTAGTATTTGCAGTGAAGGGGAATTTTTCAAACCTAGATTCATACTTGGTCTCTTTGGAGAAGAGCATAACTCAATAAAGTTTGCAGTAATGAACCGTGTTCATATTAGAAACTTATTTTGGGAATACATATTCCTTCACAAATTGTGGCAGTTCATTCTTTAAAACTTAGTAATCTCACGATGTATCATGCTTATAAAAGCACCATGTACAAAATTAGACAGTACCACTTCAACTAAGCTTGCCCCCTCACTTAGGCCCTGGTGACCAAGCTCATTCTTTCTCCTAGCAAAAGGCCGTGCATCTGGATCAATATCTGCTCGGTCTTCTGTTATTAGGCCCTACACGATGGAAAATGGAAATCAGGTTATGAGTTCATACAAAACTTAGCAAAAACAAAGACAACTTTACATTTTGAAGGTACAGCTAATCAATTCTTATAGAGCAAGGAAGCGCTATCAATGACATGACATGATAAATACAACATTGGTGATCCAAGTTAAATTTCTTAGAGCATATGACTACCCAAGCCTTTCTTTATACTTAAGATTATCATTACAAATACAAGCGGTAAAGGGGTGGATAGTAAAAATAATAAGCAACCCTGCATTGTATGAATCGTTAAATGGTTCTTGGTTTTCCAACTTACATGGGCATCAACTATCCAGAATTGACTCCTCGCACTCTCAAAAGCAACCTCATTGTTTCCCAACATTCTTGCCATGGTTCTGCTTGCAGCATTTACCACTCAATACCAGCACTGTAAAGAATGAAATATTGTAGAGGTAATATTTCTTTTTATACAGCAGTGTTAACATTACTCGTATTTTCAAGATTCTTTCTGAAGCAAATATGTTAACTACTAAGTTATCAGAAAATAAACACAGAATTGCTGTTAACCGCTTAGCATGTTATTTTAATTTTAAACTAAGTGAAAAAGATGAAGAAACAGAGCATTCGGACCTTCCAGCACCAGCAACAACAATCCTTTGCTTTGGGAAATCTATCATTGGCCTCCCTTGTGCCCGTACAGCTCCTAAAAGGCCAGCTATTGCAACACCAGCAGTTCCCTTTGTACACACAAAAAGAATAGTCATTTCAAGAGCAATACATTGACTCTTCTAGAAAACAATCGAACATACTAACTAGAATACTTCAACCAGATGTCAAAGGCCCAAACCTCAAGCTTTATTTCACTTCTAAAAGCTTGACATAATGTTGTGCAATGGTATCAACCAAAACTAGGGACTATTTGGCACAAACATGATGGCAAAGTTTCCACTTGGCAGACCACATGCCTAAACAGTGCCACAGTGGTGCACCAAGGTTGTAAACATAAAGCAAACAGCCAAACACTAATACTACTACATATCCAGAGGTAATTCATGAACTAAAAATGGCAAAAGTAAAATGCATGTTTTACAGATACGGTCTAAGCAGTTCGCCAGCAAATCACAAAGAGAGTGCATAGTATATATATCACCAGGACGAAGAAGCCTAAATCTTAGGAACAAATTTGCAGGAATTAGGACTGACCTGAACATCATCATTAAACATTCGATAAGTCTTTCTGTAACGCTGCAATAACCTAAAGGCCCATTTACTTTGGAAATCTTCAAACTACAAACATAAAAAGATAAGTATTGTGATATGGTTCAGGAATCAGGATAAAGCCTCATGTGATGAAAATGTTAATGAAATGAAGCATAGAATGTCAAAATAGCACCTGTACGATAACATTAGGCCAGCGAGTAAAAACAGCTTCCATGAATTCATCAATAACTGAGACATATTCATCTCCCTCAAGACGGTGCTCTTGTAGCCCAAGATCTGTATGACAAGGAATTAACAAAATTTAAAATAACATGACATTTTTTCTTGATATCTAGCTAGTATCCTGTGTGTCTAATTTGAACAGGTGCCACTATATGCGTTAGAAAACATGGGGAAAGCTACAGCATTTGCTACATGATCTTCTCCTTTACGGTTAGAGTGGCCACAATGTGAAATAAAAAGTAGGTGTTTGGTATGACAAATATGTGAAAACAAAACTAGGTGTTTGATAGATAATAAATACTGCAAATATAGTAAATCTGACAAAGGAAATATTCAACCAAAATCTTACAAAGAGGATCATTAAGGAGTTTCTCGTTGTTCGTTCCGACATCAATCATAACAGGAAGAACCTAGAAAAAAAGTAAGAAAGCAATCAAAGACATGAAAGACAAATATCTATTTGTCCACATGAAAACCAATAGTAAGCAAGTAAACAAATAACATATAGATTACTTGAGAGTTCCATTTTAGACAACACTAGTGTACTCTACAAGCTATTGTCGTTTCATTAAGAACATGGTTCCCAATATAGGGAAAAAAACACTCAGATGTCAAATATGTATTTGATGAATATCTTCCATGGGCATATTTGTTTGAGGATTTTTTAAAAATTATTACTCCAGACCAAGAAAACAAAAGAACAATTCCAATTTTTAAATGTAAATCACAAGAATATTTTGTTAGTTGGCTGCAAAAAAATGGTCAATTTAGTGTGGAACTGAAAATAAGAGGGGGAAAAGGGGAAGAGTCT
This sequence comes from Chrysopogon serrulatus, assembly GCA_015844335.1. Classification (NCBI taxonomy): domain Eukaryota; kingdom Viridiplantae; phylum Streptophyta; class Magnoliopsida; order Poales; family Poaceae; genus Chrysopogon; species Chrysopogon serrulatus. The sequence continues at coordinate 2,867 of JADLZL010007102.1, read as the reverse complement.
GAAATTAGAGTCCTAAAGAACTATTCAACATACCCTTTGAGGATTTATTCCAGCAGCAGCAACATATAAATCCAATTTTCCAATAGCAATGCCAATACCATGCACCCCGAGATCACCAAGGCCCAATATCCGGCTTCCATCAGTCACCACTATCATGTCAACCTGAAACAGATTAACCAAATAAAAATTTTCCATTTAATGGAATTGTAGGAAAGTTCTTCAACAAATGTTTGTCATTTTAGATCTCCAAAAGGCAAAGGACTGAAGGCTCTATCTTAACACAACATACCTTGCCATGTTTGGTTCCCATGAATTGAGAGGAATTGGAAAGGAATCTAATGATAAAATGAGAAGCACTTTCTAGATATTGGTTTCAATTCATGGGATCCAAACAGGCCATAAAGGAAATGGAATAACTCAACTACAAAAGACCAATTAGTAAGTGGACACTGGAAGGACTGAACTGACGCATACCTGATCAGCTGGCCAATTGTACACCATAGACATCATCTCCCCACGATCTTCTGCACTAAAATACATTCCCCGAGGCCGTCGAAACAAACCACTGTAGTTTTGGCAAACAAGTCCAACGGTTGGTGTGTAGACGATAGGCGCATACTCCTCAATGTTATCTATTAGGACCTATTTATAGCACACACAAAAAAAAAGAGAGAACGTAAGGCAACCATTTTGGAAACATAATTCAACTAGTTCTCAATCAGTATGTTTGACATTGCAAGGGCAACAAAGTTAGCACGGAATGTGCATAACTACACATTGGGGGTACCAAAGATGTTGGTCCTTAACAGAACATGCAACATCAACAAGAATAAAGATCCGGCTAGATGAATGTGCGGGCCGTGATACACACCTTGTAGTACATCGTTTCATTTCTGTCATGCAATCTGTTAAGGATGCGCCATTTTGCCAATGGATAAGTATCAGATGGACCATCTTTAGCATATCTCTGTAGCCGTTTCAGATCAAGCACTGTAACCAAAGTATAAATTAGAATAAAAAAGAAGTAAATTTGCAGGGTGCCGTTACAGTCAATTTCAGTAATAATGCTTTTCCCAAATGGCTTACAGAGTTACTGTAAAGTGTAAACCCAGGTAGCATACCACCCGTCAGTGATGCATCTCCTCTAGGTTCTAGCTCTAGCTGTGGATAAGAACGTGCAACTTCTGCGCTTAAGCTTTCAAGCCACAAATATGTTATACTACTTCATCGTAAACTTTTAGTTTTAGGGAAGCTTTTCTGTTTGTCCATAGCTTCTAAAGGTAGTTGAGACTAATAAAAGTCCTTCAGCGTTTCTAAAAACGATCATAGGACATTAGCACTTATCGTCCAAACGCTAACCAATTGGAGCATTAGCTGAACTTACTCAACGTCCAAACCTCGAACCAAGCCCCAAGGGACGATCTGACACCAAGACACCGCCACATACCACATTCGTCAAAATACCATTTCCAAACTACAGCGGCCGATCCAATTAGATCCGCGGCGATGCATGCAGCAAGTAGCAAACCCCAAAAGCCAGAGCAAGCAATGAAGCAGCTCGTCAAGGACGGGGCACACGTACTGAATCTGTCGATCTGCTGCTGCGAGGAGACGACGTTGGGCGGGAGCAGGCCGCGGAGGCCGAGGCGGTCCCTCTCGGTCATCGAGAACGCCGTGCCCTGCAGCAGCCAGCACCAGCAGCGTCAGAAGTTCAGAACCCCCAAGAGCGCGAACTAGACGGGGAGCACCACCGCCCGCGAGCACCCGGACGGAACAGAACCGAGGCGTACCCGGTTGAACCAGGGGTCGTGGAGGATGTCGGGGCCGCGCTTGTGGAGGACGACGGGGCGGTGGCACTCCGCCGTCACGTACTCCCGCGGGTGCTGGGAGAGGAGGAGCAGGCGGCGCAGGCGGTCCGGGGCGAGGGATCGCCGGAGATTCCGCGAGATGGACGCCATCCCCGCCCCCGCGCCGTCTCCTTTTTCTCGGGGAGGCTTCGCGCGGTGGCCTCAGTGGGTATCGGCGTACGGGAGAGTGGAGACGTTGTTGCTTCTTCCCTGTAGCTGTATCGCCGCCGACGATGCTTGTGCCTTTTGCTCGAATTATTCTCCAGCGCGTGGGAGAGGGCGACGCGGGGCCCCGGGGCCGGAGGCTTTGCAGGTCGTGACTGAGGCTGACTGCCTGCCCGGATTAGTTCGTTGACGCCAGGCAGCCGACGAGGAGCGAGATCTGCATCTGCCTTCTGCCCGCGTCCGCACTTGTTCGTACCACGACTTTCGGCCGGTCAGGCAGCCGCGCGCGCTGAAGCACAGAACGGTCACCAAACATGTTTGTGAGTGCAAGTGCTTGTTTTAGTTGGAGCTAGAACTCTAGGCGCGGTTACATCTCAAGTTATTCCGTTAATGCGAAACTTTCAAACTTCTGGTTTTGAGTTGTGAATTGTGAATTCTATATATATTACTATATAGGGATAGATTAATTTCTCTTTTTTCTACGTTGTTTTAGATTATATCATAGTTGCAATTAGAACTCGCAACCTCTGTGAGTTGCTAATTCCTGCTGCAACTTTGAACTTTAAAAGATAATCTATTCACCCTACTTATACGTAATCAAGATTTAACCCTTCGTCTTCAAAGATTAGACTTTGACTCCCAATTTAAAGAGGAAATGATTCAAACACATCAAAACCTCAAAGTACATGAGCTTCTTTAACTAAAATGGTCTTAAGATCAAGCTCTCGTCTTCTTTATTTGATCCTTCAATCTCGTCTTCTTTATTTGATCCTTCAACTAAATTAAGTTTTATTGTGAAGCTATTTATTGTTTGTGAAACTACACAATGTCTCCACACTGATAATGAATATAGCT
>JADLZL010007101.1:0-13282 GCA_015844335.1 Chrysopogon serrulatus | reverse complement strand
CTTCTCACCAGCTCTTCTCCGCCCTCGGCTCTTGCCGGCCTCGCCGCCCGGGTCTTCTCGCCGTCGTGTCGAGGTCATTACGTTTACTCCCTCGCTTCCTCATTTCTTTGTTAAGACGTGCTTCATCCATCTGCTTTGGCCCTTGCTACAGTGCGGCGCATTTACCCACCGCCCCGCCGACGCGGCTTCGGTTGCCGTCTCGCAACCCCCCCGCCGTCGCGTCGTCAAAATCCGCCCGCCCAGGCTACCGGCCGGCGCACCATCACTATCGTGCTTCCTGGTAACATCATCCTTCTCCATCCAGTTCCCTCCTCCCAAATGAAAGCCCTTCGGACATATCTTTTGCCGGATAGATGCGATGGCGTCCTAACACCAGTGAATCTATCATCTCCGATGAACGATGCACCTGCTGCACCTTCTCGCAACCCCTCCGTGGGCTTTGCGTTGTCATCTCGATTGTGGATTCGGTGTTCTTCTTTCCTTTCCACCTCCTGGAGTCGGCAATGGAGTTTGCCTCACCACCGACGCCATCGCTAAAAAAATTCAGGTTGTGGTACAGTAGTGGATCCAAATCCTTCATATACCCTCCTTTCTTTCCCGATTTGAAGGAAAAAAAAAACTAACCCTAGCCATTCATGTGTGTTTGTTGTAGATAACTTGGCAGGTTTGTTCCCCTCTTCCCTGATTTCGATCACTCAGAAAAGCCCGGGCACAAGCACAGGCTACCCTCATGGCCTCATTCCTCATCTCGCCTCACCGCCATCCTCGAGTACCTCGCCACCGAGGTTTGTGTTCCCTCCTCCATCTTGATCGATCTCTAATCCTGACATGCGAATTCATTGTCTGTCTATTTCCGTTCTTTGCGGCCCCACCCTTGCCAAGTCTATAATGTAGTTGGTCTATCGTGGTGTATGTAGTACTTTTCATCAATTATTCTTATGTGTTGCTTTATTGTGTGCGATAATCTTACCATGTAGATTAAGATTCTCGGCCGCTCTGCTGTTTCGTGTTCGGGCTCACCGCCCGCGTGCGAACAGAAAATGTTGTAGGTGCTCCTTGCTAAGTTTCTGCTATCCACCTTTTATTTTGAAGCATGTCATTGTTTATTTACAGTTCATACCATGCATACTTACCTCCATATATATACTGGTAGATATAATAAAATGCATGGCTCTGTCGAGAGATAATACTTGACTACATTAAACTCAGTATCTTCATGCTGCGAGTAAACCTTTTTCCCTTTTCCAATCATATTTATAGATGTTTGTGAGATATGGTGATAGGTGATTGTCGGCTATGGTTTGGTACATATATCTAAATCTATTGCTCTTAGTTTTTTTCCTGAAATTTGTTCCAAGTATTTGGCAATGAGATATTAATTCCAAGCTTATGCTCCTTAGCTATTGCTGCATGCTTATTGTTCTGTTCCCATGGTATTTACTGATGTTGTGCTATTCAACTGAAATGGTTTTCTCAGACAATGCTTTTAGTGCTACTAACAGACATGGCCTTCTGTGCACCTTATTATTTATTTATAATCATTTTATTTTGATTGACTTGAGCCAAGGACTAGAGGACATGGTGCTGAGCCAATTTATATGTCAGCCAGGGCACATATCAAGTACTTACTATTTGCCAATCATTAGAAAGGTAGCTTCTTGTGTTAGTTCCAATAATAGTGGCGTATTATGATATTGATTTTCCCATGGACATTTCAGGTTATACATTCGTTTATTATATATAAAGCCTAAAATGTCTTAGTATGTTACTTTTCATACTTTAGAAGATTCGGACTACAGAGACTCTCCAACGTTGTTGATCTTACCGTGCCTGCTGATCGATTTTGTGCTTGCTCTGATCTATGGTGGTTTTTTAATATTTTTTCTATACATAGGATACCCTGTCGTTGATTCAGTAAAAAGGATCCTATCGGCATTACCCATCTAAACCACACGTAATTGCACAGTATGCTAATACGAATGGGGGATTCATCCTCGGTTTTCCACTGTCTTCCTCTTCCTTTTTTCTCACCAAAGGGGCAACCATGAGTGCATGGATATAGTTAGAGCTTCTGCACCACATTAATATCATTTTTTTCTTATTCCAAAGATGCAGGTTGTTCAACTGCTTATGTCGGATTTGTGCCGACAATACGCTAATTTGAATCGGTGACTTATATTCAGTTTCCTACTATTTTCCTCTTCCTTTTTTCTCAGCAATGGCCAAACATGAGTGCATGGTAGTGCTGTTCAAGTAGGTCGGTTACTGCTTTCTCACCACGTTAATATCATTTTTCTCATTCCAATTGTATAGGTCCATCAACTGCTTATGCTAAATTTATGATGATATTTTTTACTGATAACAACCGACTAATGGGTATCTCTAAAGTGCCATTAATTGACAACACTATTGACAAGCTCAAGTGCTACTTCCATCAGTCCACCATCAGTTCCTGTGGTAGATTTACCTTCCCTCTTTATCTGATGTTGTCAACCACCTTATTATTATGATACTATGCAACATGGATGGCGTCATATCCAGTGAAGTTTGTTTTTTTTATGAGTGGCGATGTTACAATTAGAATTAGTTATTACATTTGGGTCCCTCATGATTCTAGCTGTCGATGAGCATGAAGGCTCTCTACCGTGCATTTGTTTTGGTCACACCATCTTATATATTTTCTTGAAGAAAAAAAGTACTTAATATAAGAGAGGTTTTCATTGATCTTATATTAGCTATGCATCCATCTTAAATGAGCTATGCTTCCAACTTCGTTTGTGCATGAATCATGATATATGCATAAATATTGACTAGCTGCAAAAAAAATTTTAATGAATTATTCAGATGTAGTTTCATATACCAAGATGAGATCGGCCTGTTATAGTACCCCTGTATTTTTTTCTTTAATTAGTGAATATTTTTTAGGGCTAAATTTAAACAGAAGCTGCTCAATTTGCATGGTCTAAGGACTCCAGGATTGTCATTGCCTCTATTATGAAACTGTTCTTACAATAATACTATTTTCTATTTTGTAAATAGTGGATGATATTTGTGCAGACCAATCTAAGGGATATTCTGTCAGATGGGGAGCCTACAAAGGATGACAAGATATTTGGCTGATGAATAATAGACCTGGTCTTATAGTTTTCCTTTTTTCACTGCCTCCACAATCCAATATTTAGCACATTGTAATCAGGATTTCACCTATGCCACAGTTGGTTAATCCTTTAATCCCAACCTATAAATATAGATACAATGTACTGGTTGGTTCCTGCAGATATATTAGTGTTCAATGTTATGCCTTGCAAACTTTTAGTTTTTTGCTCTTTTGTCCAGCGACCATGTTCAGTTTATATATATAAATACCATCCTGTTATCCCTAACCGTGTTATAAAATCATGAATGGTTTTATTCTGTGATAGCTTTTCATGTTTTCTTAATTGTGTCTCATGCCATATACAACAAGCTAACATTCTGCCTAATTATGCCATTTATCTGCTCATTTACTTAAAAAAAACCTACTGACTGCAGATTTGTTATTTAAACGGCTTGCCACCTTTTTACACGGTGGTGTGGCCTCAAAACCGGCGCAGCGAAAGCGCGCCTACTGTGCTAGTACATATTAAATATAATAAAGTAACATGCATATGAATTAATCACTTTAAATTTTCCCATAGAAGGGGCAGGAGCCCAGTTTGATCGTCACTGGGCTCCGCCCTTGTCCGCCATGAAGAAGCGGCTTAGTGCTCACAGTTTGGTCGTGTTGTTTTCTATGGATGTGTTTGATTGCATTTTTAGATGCCCTATGTGATTGTTGTTGGGACCTCCAAAGCTATACGTGTATAGAAGAAGAAACACACGGCACGCCTATTAGTGTTATATGTGGTGTCGTCAAACTAAAAAAAAAAAAAAAAAAACTATTGCTTTAATTGTTTCAGCTTGTATCCAGTTTAAAAATGAGGAATATGAGAAAACTAGATACAGAAAATTGAAAAGATTTTGCTACTACCACATGAACAAATGCGCTCATAAAATGTGCAGAGGTTCAGCATGTGGTGAAGCTAGCCTGATCGGCTGCCCTTGCTCTGTCAGCGCTGCTGCTGTGATTGCTGCAAACATGCACCAGCTACAGTGGCTGCAAAGAAGAAAACAGCAAAGCCACAGCCGCAGCCACTGTATGGAAAAGCTACAGTTCCCGAGTGAACATGTCAGAGCTTCACCGATCCTGAACCTGTACACCAACATGTGCCATGGCCCATGGAGACTTTCTTCAGAAATACTGTAGTTGAAAAGCAAGTCTAACACATTTGTACATCTTGATAAGCACACATTGCTATTGCTAATGCTAGGTGTTGTTGCATGCAGATCGAGTTGTATGCTAGTTGACGCTCAGGGGCAGGGCAGTGACGTTACCAAACCATATGACGTCATGAGCATCCGGTTACTACTCTAGCACTCGCAGTCCAGCGTTTCCTTCTGCCCCCTGGCTCCGCCGGCTGGCGGCTGGCGCCCGGTGTACGCCCGTCGTCGGGGATCGAGACCTGGGGCCCACTTGGTAACCAACCGACCTGTAACCGCCCACCAATGCCTCCCTTTTCGTCTACAAATACCCACGACGGCAATGCCTGCCATGCCACCTTCTTCCAAACACACGCACAATCCAAGAGCGACCGCGAGCGAGCGAACAAGGAAGCCAGCAGAGCACGCAGGAGATCGAGAGAGCGAGAGGAGGGAGAGACGAGAAGCAAGGAAGGGGGAAGCGGGCGAAGGACCCGATGGCCGCCGCCGACTTCGTCTACTGGTTGGTGACCGTCCCCGTCCGCGTCGTGCTCGGCGTCGTCTGCGCCGTCGTCATCCTGGTCGTGATCGTCGTCGTCGCCTTCGTCATCTTCGTGTGCGACGCCAATCTCAGGGCGTGGTGGCGGTCGCCGCGGATGCGCCTCGTCAGGCTCGGCGGCGCCACCACCCTGCGGCGGAGGCTGGACTACCCCTGCACCATGTGCCGCGACAGCATGGACGTCGGCGACAAGGTCCGCACGCTCTCCTGCGACCACGTGTTCCACTGCGGCGGCACCGCCAAGTGCGAGCTCGGCATCGACGCATGGCTTCTCGCTGGGGATGCGCGGACCTTGCGGGCCTGCCCAATCTGCCGCCAGGTTCCCCATCGCGTGCGGCCGTGGAAGCGGCCATCGCCATCGTCGTCGCCGGCGCCGTCTTCAGACTCGGACTCGGAGGAGGAGGAGTTGCTGTTTCCGTCGCACTGGTTCGACGAACCACTACCGGAGTAGGCGTCGCCATCGCAGTAGACACGCGTGATCGAGCTTGGATGCAATGGGACGGTGTTGACGACGCGTCGTCCTGTGGGGCGTTCTGGATCCGTTCTTGGAGAGGTTCTTGAAGGATTCTTTCGTCGTTTCTGTCTCTGCATTCTTGGAACTGATCGAGGGTAGTCTGGTGCTGCGTGTTGTCTGATGGGTCTGGATTAGTTCTTGAAGGATTCCTTCGTTGTTTCTGTCATTTGCTTTCTTGGAACTAATCGAGCTTAGCTGCGTTCCTGGTTCTTCTGCTCAGCTGTAACTGAATTTGTTCATGCCAAGAAACGATGATTTCTTAGTCCTTGGATCAGTTACAATGTTCTGACAGAAGCAAATAGATCCTTCGTTCATTTATTGTGTTCTCTGTTCAATTGCTTAGTGCCTCAATGTGAAAATAATTTTTAGTGTAAACTGTTCACAGCATCGTTCGCTAATGTCTTGCAGTAGTGCTGAAAATATGGTTACTAGTTCTGACAATCTGTGACATTCTGGTATGATACAGTGTTTAATCATACTGAAGATTATTGTATTGTTTAATCTGTAGTTTTTTTTCCTGATAACTGAACTGTTTAATCATCTACTCTTCAGCTCCTTGGATGTTTGCAACTCATGATCGACTGATGTTGTGTTTTCCCCGTAGATTTCAGATATTAGTCGAATTTTAGGAGGATGTGAGCTTTGTTTGTGTTCAACTCTATATTTCCTTGTGATATAATGTCAGTCCATGCATATTGTTTGAAATTTCCTGTTGTCACTATGTTTTTCTTCTTTTCAGTTCCTTGTGCAGTGCAGAATTCATCAGTAAAAAAGCTTAGTTATGTCAGGCTTGAGTTACCTAGCAGCTCTGTGTGGTTGCCTATTTCTGTCAGTTTGTGAACTATCCTTACTGCTGGTATCTGACATAATCAGTTGTTTTGTTGCAAATATGCATCAAATTTATTCGGTAGCTAACTGGCATGACACTATGTCTATCTCAATGATATAGAAGAGTTAAGATAACCCGTTTCAACCAGACATGTAAAGCAAAACGTTGATTATTCTCTCAATAGGAAAACCACTGAACTTTTTGCTGTACAGCAATCCAGGATCTCACTTTCGCTTTGATTTGTTCGAAAACATACAGAGTCATCTAAGCCAGGTGCTCTCGTGAATTTTTCCATGTCGAGATCCCCAGTTCCCGTTCCCCTTAGGCAAGCTGCATTTTGTCCAATTTAACTTGCATTTTTCCCATGTCAATTGTGTGTCCCCCGCCCGCTTCCTTAGCCTGTCCAGCTCTTCAAGCAGCTCTTTAGTTGCTATGATCACTGGTGATTTCTTGGTTGGGTTAGGCCATGTTTCAGTGTAAGAACGACAATGCAATTCAGAATCAACTTTCAGAGTTGCTCATTGTGCCACGTTCAGACTTCAGAGTAGTCCATGCACATTGCCTTTGCCGTTAGAGCGTTACTACTGGCTTCAACGATGATGTCAATGTACTCTCTGAAACATCAGACTTCTAAAGATTTCGCAAACCAAACTTGGCAAACTGCCAGCATTCGATCTCTCCAGCCATCCTTGCCCTTCTCATTTCCATGCCCCTCGCCCCTCGCCCCTCGCCCCTCCCTGCTCTTCCAGCTCCAACTGCCGGCTTCGGGAATCGAGCCGTGGGTCCCACATTGTAACGAACTGATCAGGACAACCGACTTATCAGCAGTTCAGCATCCTCAATACAAATAGCCGCCTGCCGCCACCCCAATTTGGCCCGCCTTCCCAACGAGCAAAACACAATCCAAAGACGACGCGGGAGAGCGAGCGAGAAAGCCAGAGCAAGAGCAAGAGAGAGCGATCGAGACGAGAAGACGTAGGAAGCAAGAAAGAGTCGGGGGCCGGAGCGAAGGACCGATGGGCGTCCACTTCTCCATCCCCGTCTTCCTTGCCGCCACAGTCCTGCTCGCGTCCGTCGTCGCTGTCGTCAATGTCGCCATCCTCATCTGGGAGTTAGCTGCGCCCTCGTTCTCGTCGTGGTGGCAATCGCCACGGATGCGCCTCTTCAGGCTCGGCGGCGCCACCACCCTGAGGCAGAATCTGAACAGCCCCTGCACCCTGTGCCAAGAGAGTCTGGAGGCCGGCGAGAAGGTCCGCACGCTCTCCTGCAACTACGTGTTCCACTGCGGCGGCACCGTCAAGTGCAAGGATGGCATCGACCAATGGCTTCTCACTGGGCAGGGCATGTCCTGGCAGCCCTGCCGCCAGGTTCCCCATCCCGTGCTCCCGTGGAAGCGGCCACCGCCATCGTTGACAGCGACGTCTTCGCCGCAGAACAACCGGAGTAGGCGTCGCCGTCGCCGTCGCCGTCGCAATAGACACGCTTGATCGAGGTTGGATGCAATGGGACGGTGTTGACGAGTCCTGTGGGGCGTTCTGGATCAGTTCCTGGAGAGGTTCTTGAAGGATTCTTTCGTCCTTTCTGTCTCTGCATTCTTGGGATTAGAACTGATTGAGGGTAGTCCCGGTGGTGCGTGTTGTCTGACTGTCTGGATTCGTTCTTGAAACATTCCTTAGTTGCTTCTGTCATTCGCTTTCTTGGAAGTGATCGAGCTTAGCTGCCTTCCTGTTATATTGTTCAAGTTTGTGTTCAACTATGACGAACTGAATTTCTTGATGCCAAGAAACGATGCTTTGTTAGTTCTTGGATCAGTTACAATGTTCTGACTGAAGCAAATAGATCCTTTGTTCATTTCTCGGGTACTCTGTCAATTGGTTCGTGCCTCAATGTAAAAATGATTTTTAGTGTAAACTGTTCAGCTTTGCTAATGTTTTGCAGTAGTGCTTGAAATCAGCTGAATCATCTGTTAGATATTTTGTTGATTGACAAAATCTGTAGGTTCGGTTCATGAAAATATGATTAATAGTCCTGAAAATCTGTGACCTCAGTTCTTGTTTCATTTCTGTTTGCTCTATATCATTTTTATTGCATTCCAGCTCTGCCGGTATGTTACAGTGTTTAATCATACTGAAGATTATCTTATTGTTGAATCTGTAGGTTCGTTTTTCTGATAACTGAACTGTTCAATCATCTACTCTTCAGCTTCATGGATGTATGCAACATACACGATTGAGTGATGTTGTGTTTCCCCCGTCGATTTCAGATAGTAGTCGAATTTTAAGACGATTTGAGCTCTGTTTGCGTTCAACTCTGAATCTCCTTGTGATATCTTTCGCTAATGGCTGTCCATGCATACTGTTTGAAATTCTCCATTATGTTTTTCTTCTTTTCAACTCATTGTGGAGTACTAGTAGCAGCAGAAATGAGGGGGCTAATTGCATTTTGCACGTCTCATGCTGACAGCACACGCCACATCGGATCTAAATGTTAAGAAAAGGGGTATGGCCCTTCGATGAACCAATATCTAGAGACCTAAAACTGCACTTTCAAAGTACCCAAAACTGCACGTTCAAAGTTCATGAATCTGTTAGCATTTAACTCATGTTTGAATCTCATATCCATTTTTTTTAAATGGAATCTCAGATCCAGTTGTTGACGATTATATCTATCACCATTCTCCTTTTGCATGCCTTTAGAATGAACTTTCAGAGTTGCTCACTGTACCACGTTCAGGTCCATGCAGATTGCCCTGCCGTGCGTTACAGCGTTACTACTGTCTACTGGCTTCACCAATGTGAATGTACTCTCGCTCTGAAATACTTGGGAATCTGTTAGCATTGCATCTCCAGCATCCTTGCCCTTCCCATTTCCAGGCCCCTCCGCCCTCCGCCCCTGCTACTCCAGTTTGAATTACCGCCCTGGGGAATCTAACCGTCGGTCCCACCTTGTAACAAACTGACCAACCGACTCATCAGCAGTTCGGCATCCTCCCTCGCCCCTACAAATAGCCGTGCCGCCTCGCCGGCCAGCCTTGCTCTTTCAAGCCAGCACAACACAATCGAAAGAATAGCGAGCGAGAAAGCCAGAGCAAGAGCAAGAGAGAGAGCGATCGAGGCGAGAAGACGAGGACCGCCGGGAGCGAAGGACCGATGGCGGACCCCAGCGACGATTGGAGTCAGATGACCATCGTCGGCCGTACCGTGGTCGTCATCTTCCTTGCCACCGTCGCCGTGATCGTGTGCATCGTCATCGTTTTCGTGAGCGTCAAGGCATGTTGGCAATGGTCGCGGTTTCGCCTCTTCAGGCTCGGCGGCGTCACCACCCTGACGCGGAGGCTGAACTACCCCTGCGCCCTGTGCCGAGACAGCATGGAGGCCGGCGAGAAGGTCCGCACGCTCTCCTGCGACCACGCGTTCCACTGCGGCGGCAGCGTCAAGTGCGAGAACGGCATCGACCAGTGGCTTCGCACTGGGCCGAGGACGTCCTGCCCGATCTGCCGCCAGGCTCCCCATCCCGTGCTGCCGTGGAAGCAGCCACCGCCATCGTCGCCAGCGCCGTCTACGACAGCATCCGCGGCGACGTCGACTTCGGATTTGGAGGCGGGGTTGCTGCTTCCGGTGCCGCGGTCCGACGAAGCACTACCGGATGCGCATGCATCGTCTTCAGCATCGGCGCCACCGCTAGCGCAGTTGCCGGGGACGTCGACGGCGGATTCGAAGGGGAAGGGGGTGTTGCTGCCTCCGGTGCACGGCGTGACACCGCCGGAGGCGCATGCGTCGTCATCAGCATCGACGCCACCGCCAGCGCAGTTGCCGGGGACTTCGACGACGAATTCGGAGGAGGTGCTGCCGCATCCGACGCGCGACGAAACACTACCGGAGGCGTCGTCATCGCAGTAGACACGCGTGATCGATCGAGCTTGGATGGGACGGTGTCAACGCGTCCTGTGGGGCGGTCTGGAACTGGATCAGTTCTTCGAGAGGGTCTTCAAGGATTCTGTCGTCGTTTCCGTTTCTGCATTCTTGGAACTGATAGAGGGTAGTCTGGTGGTGCGTGTTGTCTGATGGTCTGGATTCTTAGTTCTTGAAGATTCCTTCGTTGTTTCTGGCATTCGCTTTCTAGAAACTGATCGAGCTTAGCTGCGTTCATGCTCTTTTGTTAAGATTTGTGTTCAAAGTCACAGCTGTGACGAACTGAATATCTTGATGCCAAGAGACGATTATTTGTTAGTTCTTGGATCAGTTACAATGTTCTGACGGAAGCAAACAGATCCTTGGTTCATTGCTCTGGTTCAATTGCTTAGTGCCTCAATGTGAAAATGATTCTTAGTATCTGTTCGCAGCATTGTTTGCTAATTTCTTGCGATTGTGTTTGACATCAGTTGTTTCATCTACTGATCGTTTTCTTGAGCCAAAAACCTGCAGCTGTAGGTAGATGGTGAAGTTTGTCATGACTCAAGACTGAAAAGTCTGTTGGATTTTAGCAATTTACCCAGGTCCGGTTAATGGCAAGTGCAATAGTTGATTTGGGCTCCTCCATAGATAAAAGCTTTGATTCATGCTTAGAGTCTGAACTCTGAACTGTCTTATGGTCTGAACTCTGAACTATCTGATGGTCTGAACTCTGAACTGTCTTATGGTCTGAACTCTGAACCGTATTCAAGATGGACCTATTATGAATGAAAAGCAGAATATGTATACAGACATTTTGATTGGGCGTTTGAAAAACATATTACGCTGTGACATTAACTTCACATCATATATATCTGGTTTTGCTTCTTGTTTTGTTTTTTACTTAACTGTTTTTTAGAGTGAATATAGTTCTAACTTCAAGCATTCCCTTTTGTGAATTAGGATTTGATTTGAGCTAGTAGAACGTTTTGGAAAATTTCATAAGTCTTACTCTTGAAGATCTTTGTCTATACACGTCTTACTGCAACTTGCACACTGCAAATTAGTGGTAAGTTGTAATGTTTGCTGTGAATTGACTGCATTCCAGTTTTTTTTTTTTTTTTTTTTGTTATGAAGCACTACTAGCAAATACAAATGAGTGCAGCTGATTTTGTGACTATTGTTGCAGTTCAACTGCATTCCATGAGTGTTTCAAGTGCTTGTCGTTTTTTATCTGTGTAGTAAATCTTATAGTAATTACATGGATGATGACACATGAAAAATATGGTTGATCTGAGTGAGGAGGCTTTTGAATTATTATTGAGACTTATCTTTTTTGCTCTTTTCATATAGTTTTGTCTTTCTGGGCAACATGTGGCTTGTACATGTAGGCTGTAGCCCTCGTGCGCTGCATTCAATAATTTTATTTCAATTTGAATTTATCTTTCATTTAGGACGAAAACTTGGAGTTGACAGCTAATGATAGTTGTGTTGTGGCTCAATAGTGTGATTAAGCATCCTACACATGTTCTTGTTGTTCAGGCCTGTGCTAATCAGGCTACTTTACTTTTTTAGAGAGATTTTTTGTTGCAAATCTGACACTGCTAGATGCCATTTTACCTTTCCATCATAGAGCAGGAAGGCAATTTTTTTAAAAAAATAAGGGGGCCTCCAGAATATTTACACACATTAATGGAACACTTCTAAGTACAGAGATGAGAAGGAATAAGGCACTTTTATGCACAAACAAAAAATAGATGACCCAAGAAGAAATCAGCAGGAGTTAAGTTCTTAGCCCATCCATTTTTGGACAACAATAAAGATAATGAACTAGGCAACATCACATCATGCCCATAGTTCAAGATTGGGTAGTGAGAACTTGGGATAGAATTACAACTAAAATCAGAGTTTCTAATTGCCAAACAAATTTCTCATGATCGGGACTTTAATAGTGCACATGTAACGGGTTTTCACCTGCAACTATTTCAGCAATATACGATGGTACAAGATTGTCGCATCTATGTCAGACAATTACAAAAGACGATTACAAAGTTGTATCATATCATACAATTCTGAAAATCATCAGGAATTTTGCATTCTACAGAGCAACTGCTTGCAGCGAGGTGTTAGGATCTCCACTTCAGTGCATGGGCAAGTAGCTGGGCATCTATCTATCTCAATGTTCAGGCTGCCAATTCCCAGGTCAGGTCCTAGACCAAGATGTAAAGTGCATGCAACTCAACTGAGCAGGCAACGCCCACATCCACATACATGCCTTCACCCTCTCTAGCAACGATGGAAGTCATCATGGACCTTAAAGATTATGCCTCAACCTCCTGTCTCCTGCCCCCACTTATAAGCACCATCATTATTTGTAATACTGCAATAAACACAATACAATGATCAATTATTTCTCTCACAGTGATCAATTTCATAAGTATAGACCTAACAAATAACACAAGTTGGAAAAGAAATTCTTATCTCACAAAAGCAATCCGTGCTTAATAACTAGTTTAAAGAAGAGATAATGAAAAGGCATGATCATGAAACATGTTTCTTTTTTCAGTGACCGTGCTTAATAAGGATGTATTATATTCATACAGGAGGATGACTCAAGATTCTTATTTCAAGAAATGATTTTACAGGATATTTGCCTTGTGAGTCCTTCATTACTACTTACTATAACTTTGTTAATAAGTGGTGATTTCATAATAATCCAAGCTTGCTAAGTCATGTTCCACAAATCCGACATCCTCAAACTTCTCATTAGTTAGTCAACGAAAAACGTACCACTAGCGAGTAAAAGAGGCATCGGAGAGTTCAGAGGACCCCTGTTGCAATCTGCACTTCAGCATCTTGAGGCAGAGCCTGAGGAGTGAGGACGAACGCCTAGGCCCTAGGCCACCACGGCACCACCAGTCCACCACCCCGGCGTGGTATCAACGATTCAGCCATTGACCTCCCGCTTCGCCTCTTAGCTAGAGGGCGCCCAGCGGGAACAGGCACCTCTCCCTAGACTGCCGCACGCTTCACACCTGCTTGATGAGGCTCCAGCAGCTGAAGAGGCGGCGGGGCGGCTCTTGCAGATGCTGATGAGGCTGCTCGACCATGCTGGACTGCTGCAAATGGCCGGACCCGACCCGCCCGCCGCCGCCCTGTCCTGCCTCGAGGGCGCTCGCGCCGGACCGCAGCGAAGGGGGTGAGGGAGGCGG
>JADLZL010007100.1:0-58458 GCA_015844335.1 Chrysopogon serrulatus | reverse complement strand
CGGCCTGTAACCAACATGGTATCCGGCCAATGATGAGACCAATGCTCGTGTACGTTGCTGATCATCAATTTTCAACTGGGGCATAAGTCAACTGGTGATGATCTCGATCTGTTTGTCTCCAATATCATTGCTAGCTGGTCGGTGGTCGCTGACATTGAGAGCCTGAACTCAACCGATCCCTAACTCACACATTCTTCCACGGAACCAACGTCGTTGTTGTCGTCGTCGTCTGCTCCTGTGCTTCTCCATTATATTCATCCGACGACTATAAATACACGTGCCGACCAGCAGCTCTCCACCATCACTTCCTGCACCATCACTAGCTAGTGCACCAGCTGCCGCCCGAGCAACCTCGATCTCACTGTTCTTCGCACACGGCAGCAACACAACACACAGTAGCAACGATGGCCAGCAGGCTCTCCGCTCTGACATCACTTGCATTGCTGTGTTCGGTGATGACTTGCTGCCATGCTGACGGCTACGGTTACTACCCGAGCCCGCCGACAACGCCGACGCCGACGCCGACTCCGAGCGGCGGCGCCGGCCTGGCCGTTGGCTTCTACAGCTACACGTGCCCGAACGCCGAAGCGATCGTGAGGGGCGTCGTGACGAAGGCGGTGCAGCAGAACCCAGGCATCGGTGCAGGCCTCATCCGAATGCTCTTCCACGACTGCTTCGTCCAGGGCTGCGACGGCTCCGTGCTCCTCGACCCGACCACGGCCAACCCGCAGCCGGAGAAGCTGTCGCCGCCCAACAACCCCAGCCTGCGCGGCTTCGAGGTCATCGACGACGCCAAGGCGGCGCTCGAGGCCGCCTGCCCAGGCACGGTCTCCTGCGCCGACGTCGTCGCTTTCGCGGGGCGAGACGCCAGTGTCGTCCTCGGCGGCGGTGGCGCGTACTGGGCCGACTTCCCGATGCCCGCGGGGCGCCGCGACGGCCGCGTGTCCCTGTCCAACGACGCTCTCCAGAACCTGCCGCCGCCCTTCTTCAACCTCTCCCAGCTCGTCGCCAGCTTCGCTGCCAAGGGGCTCGACGTCAACGACCTCGTCGTGCTCTCCGGCGCGCACACCGTCGGCCGCTCCCACTGCTCGTCCTTCGTCAACGACGGCCGCCTCAACTCATCCACCTCCGACATGAACCCCGTGCTCGCCGCGTCGCTGCGGCAACAGTGCCCTGCCAACGCCGCCACCGACAACACCGTGGTGCAGGACGTCGTGACGCCTGACGCGCTGGACAACCAGTATTACAAGAACGTGCTGACCCGGAACGTGCTCTTCACGTCGGACGCGGCGCTCCTCAAGTCCTCGCAGACGGCGGCGTCGGTGGTGCTCAACGCCTTCGTCCCGGGGATGTGGGAGCAGAAGTTCAAGGCGGCCATGGTCAAGATGGCCAGCATCGGTGTCAAGACCGGCTCCAACGGAGAGATCAGGACCAACTGCCGGGTCATCAACTAGTTGGGTTTATCCTCAGATCGCTTCTCTCTTTTTATTGAGCGTATAAACCGTGTGAACTTGCTTTAATTTGTGTTGCACATTTTTGTATATGTCATTATTATTACATTGTCGTTGCCGCCCTTGTATGTAATAAGGAGTAAAAATATTATTTTTGTTGAATTGCAACTTTACGTTTTTTTTACAGCATCTCCATGTGTTTGGTTGGTAAAAGAAAAGACACGAAAAGTTTTAATTTAGGCGTAAGAAACTATTGGAAGACAGAAAACATCATCCTCCCCCAACTTGTTCATGGGATTTCTAATTATTTGACATCGTTATCGTTGCCCACTCTCTAGATGCCAGCTTTATCATTGCCCCTACACGATTGCTACCGGAAACAGTGACAGCCCTAAGTTCTTACTACTTTTGCTGACGTGTCACGCCAAATCAGCGTGCCAGCGTGGATCCTGACTTGCTTCAAACTGAGAGGCATGTGAAAAATCAGTTTTACCCCTGCCTCTTTGTCTCTGCTGTTCGCTGCCAGTGGGGCCGACTTGTCAGCACCTTCTTCCTCCCTCGCGTGCGTCGTTCTGTCTTCGTGGAAACAAGGACAGCAACGTTTTGGGTGCTCTGCAACATGTCAGAATTCAGATCGACATGTCAGAATTCAGATCGACGTCGGGGAGTGCTTGGGCGGGCGCAGTGTGCTCCTACGAGGCCAATGGAGGTGGAGTCATGGCAAGGGACAACTCTGGTGAGGAGATCGACGCGGCAGCTGTGAAGTCGTCATGGCTTGTGGTGAGCTTCGGCTAGTTGAGAAATCGGAGATTTGGGTGTGGATTCTCATTAACGAGCAGTGCAGTAGTTACGTCATGCTTCTGCGATTCCAAAGAGGCTAATAGACATAGCACAGATGACTGGGTGGAGGAGATTGAGAGCTCGACCTTGGCTCAGCCATGGCGATGGCGGCGGCGGGTCTGTGCGATTTGGCAGCAGCTAGGACACAGGAACGGACGGAGAGGCAGGAGCATGCGCACGGGCGTCTCGGCGCACGGAGAGGCAGCAGCAGGTGGCAGCAGCCTCACGCTGGCGGGCGTGACGCGGCTTTTCGGCGCAGCGGGCGGCTGGCGGCTGGCGAGATGGGCCACCGCGACGAGCCGGGCAGTGTGGCTGGTCATGATACGGGGGCACGTAGCCCGTCTTTGGGTGCGCGACAGACCATGGGCAGCCGGGCGTGAGGGACAGGGCGGCCATGAACGAGGGAGGAAGAAGGTGCTAACAGGTGGCCCCACCGGCAGCGACCAGCAAAAAGATAGAAGCAGGGTAAAACTGACTTTTCGCGTACCAATCTATTCGGGGCAGGTCAGGATCCACACTGGCATGCTGATTTGGCGTGACACGTCAGCAAAAGTGGCAAGAACTTAGGGTTGTCACTATTTTCGGTGGCAATCGTGTAGGGGCAACGATAAAGCTGGCATCTTGAGAGTGGGCAACGATAACGGTGGCAAATAATTAGAAATCCCACTTGTTGAATGCGCCCATGATCAATTACACTTGAGGGGGCCAACTACAATGCTACTCTCTCTGTTCTAAAATATTTATTGTTTTCGGTTTTTGTGCCATAAATTTGACTCGATTTGTAGAAAAACGTATAACATTTATATCTTTAAATAAATTTATTAAAAACTAGATTGAAATATTTTCAATGATACTAATTATGCTACTAATTGATGATACTTAATATTTATAAAAATTGCTAGCAGTTGTTTCTCGGGAAGCGAAAGCGACAAATATTCTAGAATGGAGGGAGTAATTAGTTAAAATCAAACGCAGCTCAATCGGTCAGGTTTCTCGCGACGACCATCTTGGTTATTTTATTAACTAGACACAAGTGCTCATATTTTCTTATTTGTATTCTAGGATTTGAGGTGCTATTTTTCAGGTGTAAACACATATTTATTGACGGCCAAGCTCTCCGGATGTTGGGGTCTAGTCTTTTTAATATGCTTATAGGGATGATTTTATTATTGATCGTCTGTTGGATGTGACCATTGAGTGATTTTATTATATGTGATTTTACTATCTGGATGATATATTAATATGTATATAAGACAAGATGAATATATCAATACGTATATAAGATAAGATCTATGTTATATTTTCTCTTAACATAACTAAAAATCATAAAGTTATATTAGTAAAAGAAATTAGTGTGATGTGTTAGGGGGCTCATGGCCCCTGCCACTGAAGACAAACATGTGTGTTAAAGATTTGTTAGACAGATAAATAAGTGCGCACGTTCATGAAGGCCGCTGCGGGTGAGCACCGCCACTCCACTTGCACGAGCACCACCACTCCACCTCGCGCGCTGCGTGCCATGCTCCTCCACCATAGGCAAGCTCATTCTAACAGAGAAGGGAGACATAACATCCATATATGGGTTCATGTAGGCATAGGCATTGGGCCCACGTACGTGGAAGGTGTAGAAAATGGTATGGATAAATGATAGATAAAATAATAATAATAATAATAATAATAATAATAATAATAATAATAATAATAATAATAATAAGTGATTTGTTATGAATAATGACGTATCTTAAAATTTGAAAAACTGTAATAGCGATTAAAAAAAACCAAATGGAATGCTGCCATACTTAGCGTGACACACAGCTTGTAGTTGAAGTTGAAATAACCTGCTGCACACGGGCTGCTGAAAGCGCGATGGGTGCAAATTGCTTAAATAACTGTACGATTGGGCTAATCCAGGGCCCAATACGGCCCATAACATTACATCGCTGCCTCCGCCCTCTTCGTTGTATCCACTCGCGAAAATAGGCAGAGCACATTCCCTCACCTCCCATGGCGATCCAGCCCCGGAATACCGGCGGCCGCAGGCAGCCGCTGCCCCTACCCCTGAAGAGGACCCTCCTGGCCGCTATCGCTGCTGCGGCGGCTCTCTCCATCCTGTGCATCCTGTCCTTGACCGACACGCTGACCTTCACGGACACGCTGTCCTTCCTGGGGTTCCGGCCCCGGGACGTCGACAAGAGGGACGGCAACCGGAGGTACCTTTACTGGGGCAGCCGCATCGACTGCCCCGGCAAGCACTGCGGATCCTGCGCGGGCCTCGGGCACCAGGAGTCCAGCCTCCGCTGCGCCCTCGAGGAGGCCCTCTTCCTCGACAGGTAATTCCTGGTGTCGTCGCTTCTCTTCTCCGGCATTGGTTGAGGTCGCTAGGTGTCCCTTGGCGGCGTTCGGAAATGGGTGCCCGGTGGTTAAAGACGGTTGTGTCGACTGTCGATTGAACTCCAAATTGCATCGATCTTCTAGGCAGTTAGAAGATAGTACGAAGCACCAAAGCAGAGTGTATGAAAACAGGGGCTCTGTTGCATTTCAAGTTCCTAATTTCACCAATTCGTGTGCAATGTGGAATTATACTCATGTGCAATGGCCCCACTCTGCAGGGTGCTTGTCATGCCTGCAAAGATGTGCCTCAGTTCAGTGCACAATACAAAGGGGGTCCTTCAATCAAGCAATGCAACTTCACAACATAGGTGTTGCTTCTTTGCATTAGACCTGCATATGCACACTTTTTTTTGTCAAGTTGAAAAATATCCTAATAATACTAAACTCCATATCTTTGCAGGTGGGAAACAGGTTCTTGTGCAATGGAATCTTTATATGATATAGACCTCATGTCAAGAACTGTACCTGTTATTTTGGATAATCCACGATCATGGTACGAGATAATATCAAGAAGTACAAAACTCGGTGAGGATGGCTTGGTGGTGCATGTCAAAGGGGTTAGCAGAGCTGAACTCAAACAAAATTCAAATTACTCTGGTGCTCTCCTCATAAACCGCACAGCAAGTCCTCTTTCCTGGTAAGGAATACTTGTTCCCTGTGAGTCTATAACGTGCTACCTGCACTCAAAGAAATAGCTTAATTTTATAGTAACAGTTAATCATGTCTATCGTGTAATGCATAAAATTCAGGTATAGACTTTAATCATCATTACAGTTCAGGTTTATGGAGTGCAAGGACCGGACCAGGCGTAGCTCTGTGATGTTGCCATACACTTTTCTGCCAACGATGGCAACAAGGAAACTGAGGGATGCAGCAAACAAGGTATATTGTTAAGAGAATGACTTACTGCTTAATTTTACAAATATTTGAAACGAAAGTGACCACCAACCCACAGGAAAGTAATCATTTCACCTCACTGTCTTGCTTAGCTCGAAATTCTATTCTTGACATTTGTTCTGCTAACCTATCATTAGCTGTCGTGTGGAAATTTATCTCTTCTGGTGCCTGATGGAGGAAGTACTACCATCAGTAATTCAATGCACCCAATTACTAGAGTAGCATTTTGTCAGATTGCCATTTAGAAGCACTCATGTTTCATTGTTTCCACACCCTGTTATTCTCATCTCTACTATTCTGTACACTGTTGTTGTATTTATATCATTTGGATGTAGCATGTTACTCCCTCCGTCCCACAATACTGGACGTTTTAGGATTGAGCAGCAATACCAATGACGATGGCAAAAGACACTGCTTGCCCCTACTGTCTCTGTACCGCATGATGTCTCCCCTGCTCTCCTTTTCAGACTTCTCTACAGACTGCTTGGTCCTCTCTACTACTCACCTCTGGTTTGTTTTATTATTTTCTATTCGTTGAGTGGCCGACAGTCAGACGACTGATGGGATGAGCGTTGGCCCTATAGACCCGAGTAAAACGCTTCCTTTTGTTTTGAAACCGAACGACCTCTATTCTGGGACAGAAGTATGTGTCATGTGCCGCAGTGAATGAAACTTGAATGATTACTTCATTCAGTATATTCTCATCTCATGCTTTCATGACATGTCATGTATGCCACATTTATTCTTAGAATAGGCCAATATAGGGTGCAAAATGCTATTACATCTGTGCATGGACATTCAGGAGAACTTAATATCTCCTGTATATTTAATATTCTTTTAGTAATATTGACTTATTAAATACAGCATGCTATTCTGTGATTATAAATTTGTGCTCTCTTCAGATGAAAGAGATACTTGGTGATTATGATGCTATTCATGTGAGACGAGGTGACCTACTGAAGAATAGAAAAGATAGATTTGGTGTTGAACGAAGTCTTCATCCTCATCTTGACAGAGATACTCGCCCTGAGTTTATCAAGAAAAGAATTGCAAAGTGGATTCGACCAGGTCGCACTCTTTTCATTGCCTCAAATGAAAGGACACCAGGCTTCTTTTCATCTCTATCAGACAAGTAAGACTGACACCGTGTACCTACTCTTTTTGCACCTGGCTTCTTTGCATCTGTCAGACAAGTAATATTGGCACCACGTACTCTTCTTGCACCTGTATCCCATAATACATCAATGAAAATTTGAGGACCTAGCTCCAGTGGTATATATTTTAGGGTGTATCCATGCATGGGCATGTATCCCCACAACCTACATATTTGTGAGATACCACACCTTGGATATATATATTTATCCTGCTAAAAACATATGGAGATGACGTGGAAGAGCTGCCTCTCAACTAGACGCTGTACCAAACTATGTTTTGGTTCTCATATGTATTCTTGCTTGACCAACTCTTAGTTATGTCTACTATTTCAGGAACTGTGTTCCTGAATGATTACCTAAGTAATATATTTCAAATGTTTAAAATGTTCCGTGAGTGATGGATGGTTTCATCTTTCTCAAGGAACTATCACCTTGGACTGCTAATATAAAAGTAATATTTGCATAGCAGTTAGCAGTGCAGCATTATATTTGCATGTGCTCTCTTGAGACAAGTTACGTCAGTACATTGTTTGTGTCTCTTATGTTGGCATGTTGTGCATGCAGGTACAGGCTAGCATATTCCTCTAACTTCAGCAGCATATTGAATCCGATAGTCGAGAACAACTATCAGCTGTTCATGGTGGAAAGGTTGATTATGCAAGGAGCGAAGACTTTTGTGAAGACAATGAAAGAGTTCGATAAAGATCTTGCTCTCTGTGATGATCCAAAGAAGAATACCAAAAACTGGCAGGAACCAGTTTATACAGATGACTGATGGATGCTGTATTGTGTTCCTAGATACAGCTTAGGTCCAACTGTATCACTGATTCTAAAGGTTTCACAAAGATGACCGATTACTTACATTTATGAGATGACATAATAGCTTGAGATGGATGCATGAACGATATATGGAATGACAGAAGGGGTACAGCGAAAGCAAATGTTGTCTGAAGTCCAAGCTTGAAATTTGATTGGCTTCAGATATGACTGCTCTTGTGCACACCATGTTCTTTTGTTCAGTTACGGTGTTCAATTGGCTTGTTTTTCTTCGTTTATTTAAACCAAATATTACTGGGTAGTGGGAGACTTTTTTTAACATCTGTGGACCAAACAGTTGTGTATGTGTATAGCATGTAACTGCCGTTGGAGCAAAGCTATCAACCGATGAGACACGTTACTTCCTGCTCCTGTTGCTGTATTTTAGTACTTATGTTAGCAGCATCAGTTATACTAGCTCCGTCTTTCCTAGGAAAAGATAGAATGTTGAGCATCTTGTTGAGCAATATAAAAATCCGTATCAAAAGACGGTGTTAGTTGGGAGTGCTTGTGAGTTGTGACTGGCAATGTACACATTACTGCAAGTTCAGTGAACCCTATGCAGGCTCCCTCAGGGCATTCATCCCTGTAGCTGGAGAGAGATATGCACCATGCGTGGATATATATATAATATATGCTGGCACTTGAATATCACATTCTCACTGCATATCCAGAGGTGATATGAGTTGATCCCAAAAGCACTTTCGATAGGTTTTCATCAATGAATTGTTCTTTCTTTCAGAGAAGATTTCCATGCATGAGCCCATGGAAACTACTCATATATATAATAATCCCTTGGAGACTTCGTTTGGCCTGCTTCTGCTTAGCATGCATTTAGCAAAACTGATGAGTAGTGGTCAGCTAGCCATTCGATGACGATCTATCGCCAAACTAGAGAGCAATGCATATTCCACTATTCCATATATAACCCCATGCATGTACGGCCAGGAATTGAAGAACTTATTGAGATTTGAGAGATTTGAGAAGGTCGTGTAAGCCTCTGCAGATAGCTTACCTGACTAAAATTCATCCATGCATCCATGCATTCTTGTTAGTTTTACTCAGACAAATCAACACTTAGCTCTTGCACATTAATTTCAGTACGCACTCAACAAAAGAAATTACCAAAGCCTAGCTAGCGAGCTAGCGATCCAAACTACTCCTCTCTGATCTGATCTCTATATGTACACGAACGAGAGCAATGCAAGCCGGCCGGCCTCGGCGAGCCGGCGGCTAGACGTCGCTGCTTCCCTGCTCATGGTTGTCGTCCCCATCCTCCTGGTGCGCTCGCTTCTTCTTCTTGCCCTGCAGCGCCACGCCGAACAGCTTCACCGTGCCGTCGTCGTCGTCCTCCGGCCGCCGCGGCGGGAGGGGGAGTCCGCCGGCTCCAGCTCCATCAACCTGCAGGAGGACGCGGCGCCGCCGGCGCTGGGCAGGGACGCGTGCGCCGCCGACGAGGGGCTCGTCACCGGCGCCACGTGGTTCTGCAGGAAGTAGATGATGTCGTTGTAGAGCTTCTTCATGTGCGCCAGCTCCGACAGCAGCAACGAGTTGCGCCGCCGCAGCTGCCGGTTGTCCTCCGACAGCGCCGCCAGGAAGTCCCCGGCGGCGCCACTGCCTTCACTATTGCCGCCGCCGGCCCCATGAACACCGTGCGCGGCGGCGGCGGACTCTTCTTGGAAGTGGTGGTACGACACCGGCTGTGTCGGCAGCGGGGGCGGCGGGGAGAATGGGTTGAGGTGGTGGTGGTGGACATGGTGGTGGTGGTGGTAGGGCTGGTGCGGTGGCAGCGGCGTCGGCAGCGGCTGCGACGACTTCCTCCGGTGGATCTCGGCGAGGAGGTGCTTGGCGCCCTTCCTGAAGAACTCGTTGGCGAACTCCCACCTATCCGCCACTATCTTCCTGAAGCCCTGCAACAGCAACAACAACAAGAACAGCAATGGCAAAGCAAAGGAAAATTTCAGCATTTTCTTCTTGCAGTGAGTTGTGTTATTAACTTAATTCGCACAAGATAATAACGAAAATCCCTGAGATGAGCTAGAGATCGACGACGACACTCTGTTGCACAACAGCACATTGCAATTGCAGCAACCATGCATGGCAGATGTACGTGCACACACATGCTGCATCAAGCTTTGGGACAACGTCTGGTACATCACCATGGATGCTCATCAGTGTGTACTACTGTACGTACTGCTGTGTAGTCAGCTCAGCTGCTAGTCATGTCATGTGATGTGTGGTGGTAATCTGGTATAAGGGTATATACTGCTTGGCACAGAATACCATAGGGTATATATTTCTTTCCCTCTCTCTCTGAATTTAATTTCGTTGGGCCAATCTTTTCCCAATGATTGGGAGTGAGACTAGCACAAAAGGATGATTCATTCCATGTGTACGATGTGCATATTTCATGAAACCTTATTAGTGTTTTCTATGCTATGCATACACATATATCTGTACTCAGGATTTTCACAGCAGATATATATACCAATAACATTATATTATTAGGCAAGCTCTGCCTTTTAGTTAAGAAAAGGAAAGAGCTAAGAGAAATAAAAGATATTCGCATCAAGTAGTCAATGGTTGTTGACAAAAGATCAGACGAGGAAGTATCTAAGACTGGCACAAAAAGAAGCACGCAGTATAGTACTAGTACCCAAACAGTACCTATATATCTTGGCACAAAATCAAACAAAAAATTTCCTTTTGACTGTTTTGACATTAAAAGGCTGTGAATAAACGGCCTTGTAAATCTAAGCTTGTTTCTGGAAGCAAGTGGTCGAATGAAGTCCCTTTCAACAACAAGCCAGTCAACAAGAACCAGAAAGCCGGCGAAGAACAGTGAGTGGAGCTGAAATGAAAACCACACAAATTAAATGCATGGTGCTACACAGTATATCTGCTAGCTTGTCACAGGGAGGGGAGCATGAATGCAACCGATTGGCTAGCTAGTCGTTGGCAGGTCACACCAATGCCTGGTTCCCATCTATTCATCACACAGTAGTGCAACCAAACAAATCCGATCGACGACGAACCAAGAAAGAAAGAAAAAACTTTTGATTGCTAGCTTGTTGTCACATTGTAGCTAGGAAACAAACAAGAGCAGCCATGCAAACCTAGTCCCTAGAGATGAGTGAGAAACAAAAGGTCTCTCTCTCCAGTCATGCATCAACAAACACAACCAGGAATTGAATGAAACCACTCATGCATGCATTGGCGTTATTGCATCGATCGCATATGGCATGGCACCGAATTAGGAAGGAGAGGAAGAAAGGAAGAGCTGCTAAGTAGTAGCACACTACTGCATATACACTTACATAGGTGTTGAGCTGCCTGACGAAGCTGGAGAAGTTGTTGTGCTTGAAGTAGTTTGGGAGGAGGTCGCGGGCGAACTCGGGCGGGCGCCACACCACGAAGGTGGTGTCGTCGTCGCCCCACGACACGATGTGGTCGGTGCAGGGGTCGTCCACCAGCTGGTACGTCTTGGTCAGGAACGGCGCCGGCACCGGCTTCGCGTGCGAGCTCTCCATCGAAACCACCATCTCGCCGCACCGCTCCACAAGGAAAGCCATGGCCGCGCCGGCGGCTGCCCCGGCCAAACTAAGATCGAGCTAGCCTGCAGCTTCCTCGCTCTATATATATTTCTCTTTCACCTCGAGCGAGCTCGACACTACACAGGAAGAGATCGATGGATCGATCCAGGACAAGCTAAGAAATAAGCAAGATGAGGAAGAAGACGAGGACGGAGAAGGAGCGGGAGGGAGGCGAGCCAGAGCCCAGAGCGCTGGTGGAGAGGATCGGAGGAGCAGCAATATAAGCTAACTATGGGAGCTGCAGCTGCTGCTAGCAGGGAGAAAGGAAGCTTAGAGAGGGAGAAGAGTCTGAGGAGAGAGAAATTAAAGGCTGCCGCTCTTTAGCTCTATCTCCAGTCTCACTGTCTCGCACTCGCACACATAAACACATGACCGCACACACACACTACTATACACACCCCACGACCACGAGCTCAGCTTCAGCTACCTCCCTTCAAATATTCTCTCTCGTGTGTGGGTCAGGCCACTACTGCCTGGACCTGGACCGCTGGCTTCCTCTTCTTCCCCACTCTCTCTCTCTCACTGCCCTAGCAGAGCTAGCCAGGCCCAGAGGACGAACGGCCACTCTCTCTCTCATCATTATATATGCACATATGCATGGATATCTGTGCAGGAGCAGTGCAAGGTGGTCTGGCCGGGTGCTCCAGTGTCCAGTGCGTCGCTACTCGCTAGCTAGCTGTTGGAGAGAAGATCAGAAGAAGATGAAGGTGGTCGATCGCCACTTCGCCAGCAGTGAGAGAGAGAAAGAAGCTTTGCATTGCTAGCTAGCTAGCTTAGGTCGTTCTTTTGGCATTACCCTCTCGCTAGTGTCGCTCCCCATACCATACCTATTATAATTGCTGACTAGGGCATACGTGTTGCATGCTTGGAGGAGATCAAGCAGCTTAGTGTAAAGTATTATTATTATTATGACGCATTTAATTATTTCAAATAGAGATGCTTATATCTAATAAGGTGCAGTCCGATCGACACCTTTGTCGCCGTTGTTGGATCTTTTAGTCCTTTAATTTGAGAAAAAAAAAAGATGGTGAGACTGATAACAAATGGATATTGTTTTTCTTTGAGAAAATCTTTAACTGTATATTGTATGAGTCCTTATTATGTACTATTAGAAAATCTTGAACCATATATGATATATATTTTTCCTTGAGAAATTCTATGTGTATTCCACACACAACCTAGCTGCAATATATATGATTATTGAAAATATAAATCAGTTTGTCAGATGTTGAAATAAAAGTTTAAATGACAATAGACAAGACATGTTTTAGCTTAATATATAGCAAACAACAATATATATATATTTTTCAACCATGTTATAATTTATACCAGTTTTACTCTATAATCAGAAAAATAGGTGATATTTGGGATTGGTTAAAATAAACTATTCCCAAGCACTATATTTTATCACAATATATATATATTTTTATGAAACTACCAAGACACATCTAGTTATACCACTTCCAAACATTCAAACATGCGTAAAATGTTTGTAGACAAAATTGGGATTTGTGAACAATTGATGTAAGATAACCCAAAAGACTTCGCTTGTAAGAAGAAATATTTAGAATGTTTTTAAGCCATTTGCGAATTTTAAGTTCAAATAAGAGTTTAGCCATTAGCCATAATAAATTTGAACCAATAATGGAAAGTGATCGAAGGGTTTTAATAGCTGAAGGTTTTCGAATGCTTAAGAGTTGTAAACAAATATTTGTCATAGTATGTTGACAAATAGATATATGCCCACATTTATATTTAGACTCCACTAGAACTAGATTAATTAATTATTCATCTGCAAAGGAAATATGTGGTAGTACTAGTGTGTGTACTACTATAGCTAGCAGATAAAATAAAAGAAGATACAAATAGTATCATTTTGCCATAATATATAATGCTAACTTAATTAGCTCTGATTTGCCAACAACTGATGAATTAATAATCAGTTATATGTCCCGGCCCTGCTCTTAAATATACTGCACACTGCTACTAGCTACTAGTAATAGTATGATGTATGACTAGAATCTATATATGTAGCTACGTAGCCAGTAATAAGTAATAACACGTTCAAGAGCGGCACTGTATACTGTAGCGTTCGGCTCCCGGCGGGCGGGCGGCCGTCGTCTGGAAAGCTATCTAGCTGCTCTGCTGGGCCCTTGTTATTGAGATGATGAGACTTGAGCAAGACCGTTCAACACATGAATGCATGCATGCAATGCCTCCAAAAGCCAATCTCCGTGAACGCCTCCCCGCCTGCAGCGTCACGAGGATTGGAGTACTCGTACAGAACATATACGTACGTACGTGGACGACGATAACGTACGGTAGATCGATCGATCATCCATGGCCATGGGTGAGGGTGACGGATGGATTTGACGTGTGCGTGATGGAACAGGAGAACGAACACTTGGCAATATAATGCAACGACGTACCCCACCGTCCGTGGCTCGCAGCAGGCACGTACGGGCATTTAATAAATTATTGATGGATCATTTAATATATATATATATATATATATATATATATATATATATATGTGTGTGTGTGTGTGTGTGTGTGTGTGTGTGTGTGTGTAGAAAAGGCATGCATGGAAAAGAAAAGGGAGGCATCAGGAGTGAGGAGGGTATAGACCGCAGCAGCAACAGCCAGCTGACTGAGGATCATCCATGGTCAGAGCACGCGGAACGCAGGAGCGCAGCTGAGGATCGATCGGAATCCCACACCGTCCCGTCCGGCGTCCGTCCGTGGGTGCACGCACGCACGCAAATGCCACTGCCAGGGAGAATTGAAGGCAATGCACACTGCAGCTGCACCGCACGGACCGTATCCTCATGGTATTTAGTGACCAAATTGTTCTTCCCACCTGCATGCCGCTTCCTGCTGCAGTGCACACACACACATGCCTAGACCAGTAGAGCCCTCTCTCTCTCTCTCTCTCTCTCTCTCTCTCTCTGGGCGGCTCGCTACCTGCCTGTACATGTCTGTGGTTGTAAACAACGAGAGATACTTTTGTTTCGTGCTGCTGCAGCCAGCCGCCTGCTGCTTGCTGCCTTGCAAGTTTCAAGGCAGGCCCGTGACTTCCATGGAACAGCAACACACCAGACCTGCTGAGACCTCTCTCTCTCTCTCTCTCTCTCTCTCACACACACACACACACACACACACACACAATGTCACTATGAAACACCTCTCTCTCTCTCTCTCTCTCTCTCTCTCTCTCTCTCTCTCTCTCAGGGTGCAGTGCAAGCAAGGTAGGAGAGGGATCCACTTTTGAGGGCAGTGCATGCAATGCAATTGCAATTGCTGCAATGCAATGCATTTTTCTATTGCCCCTCCCTCCCTCCCTCGAGCTCCCCTCCTTGCAAGCCGCAAGCCTGCCTGCTGCTGCCCTGCTACAGCTGCATCTGCATGATGCATGGGTTTGTGTGATAGATGGTGATGCAATGCAAAGGACCAGCCGGCCAGGCAGCAAGGCTGCTGCTTCCATTAATATCATATCAATGTGCAAGAAAACAAACATTCCTGATTCCTCTCATCCCCCAACTTTTCAACCAGCATTGAACCAAACAAAACAAAGGCTTTTTTTCCTTCCCCTCCTGCTCTCTCTCTCTCTCTCTCTCTCTCTGGTCCCAGCGTGCATGCACCATAGCATCATGAACTGATGAGAGTTGCATGTACAGTCACTGAATGCTAGCTAGCCAGCTGCCCACTGCCCAGTGAAAGTGAGCGAGTGAACTTCAAAGTTTGAAGAGACCTATACTGCAGCTAGCTTCAAGCTCGCAAACAGCTAGTCGTCACAAGAGCTGGATCTGTGTATGAAATGCTTCTCTCCTCCGATCCTTTCATGCCTTCAAACTCGATCGAAATATATCCATTCAAGCAAGCAGCAATGAAACCACAGAGTCAAACGAGATATATACACCCAGTGAAAGATCCATTCTAGGGCCCCCTGCCTTCCTGCAGGTGTTCAATAGATGCAGCTAGGTTTTGGCATGCAAGTACTCATCAGTTGCATGCCACAAGTATGCATCAATGGAATTCAGGAGGCAGCTACTACGTACATCTGCATGGCCTATTTCAGTACAGTTTGGTACACTGGCCCTGCTGGCCGCCTGCTTGTACAAAAGCTAGAGTATATTTCATGTACGTACTACGTACCTCTCTAATAAAGGATGAACAAAAATAAACAAACAAAAAACAGAATGAAGAATTTATTAGAGCCCGGAACAACTCCTAGCTAGCAAGACAAGAGGCAAAGTTCAATTTCAAGCAGGAGGAGATGGGGATCGATGCAGAGATGAGGAGTAGAGGCACATAACTGAGGCAGGCAGAGGCATGTGTGTGACACAACTATTTGCTTCAGTGCAGTGCAGTGCGCAGTGTGGATTGGGTGTGG
Organism: Chrysopogon serrulatus; assembly: GCA_015844335.1. Classification (NCBI taxonomy): domain Eukaryota; kingdom Viridiplantae; phylum Streptophyta; class Magnoliopsida; order Poales; family Poaceae; genus Chrysopogon; species Chrysopogon serrulatus. The sequence goes on along the minus strand of JADLZL010007100.1, from coordinate 42,923 downwards.
AGTTTGAATATTATGGAAGATTCTGTTCCACATATGACAAGGTTGCTTTAATCATATGTTTGTGGTAGACATATTGTGAGTACATCACATGACCTATCCCCATGCCCACATGTGGCCCAGTACTGCATCTGTGTTGCCAGGTCTAGATCTATCTTTGACTGGGGAAATATGCATAAAATAATAAGGGCACAAAAGAACACTGCTGCCTGCTGCTGGTGGTGCCTGCTGCTGGTGAGGAGAGAGAAAGAGATCATCCTTATTATATCACATACTCCTATATTACTTCCATATTTATGCTTTATATTTGTGATAGATGTGGTGAGAGTGGCTACTGGCTAGTGAGAGAGATCATGCAAAAAATGTTGTCATCTTCCTCTCTAGCTAGCTAGATCAGGCAGCGGGCCGGCGGGCCACATTATCTGATGACACACGCACCATGCCCAGATGCCGTTAAAAACCAGTTCTCTAGACATGTATCGTGCCGCACAAATCACAACAACGTTTCTCTCATCTCGAGATTCCTCTGCAATCGCATCCATTCTTTATCATATCATTGCATGCATGCATGCATGCATGAGAAAGATACTGCGCGCGGGCAGTATGTACGCACAAACTGTTTGATGTGATACTGTTGTCTGTATGTTAAAGAACATATGTGTATTCGTGCAGTGAACTGACACTAGCTAGTTAGAGACATAATTAGGGTGATTATTAGGACAAGAGGGAGCAAGATATATAGAAATATTCACTGGAAGACGGCAGCGCACGCACTTTGCAAAAGATGAAGCTGTTTGTCTACTACTAGGAGTAGATCAGACATATAGGGATAGGGGAAGGCATTGCATAGAGGTCATGTGAAGAAAAGAGGAGAGACCAAAATGTGTATGTGAAAGCTTCTACCACCTCCCTAGGCTGCATAGAGAACAGCTGCAATCTTGGACTTTAGCATGATTGCCACTCACATATACTGCAAGGCAATGTGGAGGACTATAATTAGACAATTTGGTGTACTTGATTAATTAAAGAGAGAGATCTAGATGTTTATGCTAGCTGTTCCTACATCATACCTAGCCCCTTGATTTGCATCAGAGTTTGATATGCATGGGTAGTAGTACGTCTAAAGCACCGTGCTACTGTCATGCACATTTCAGCCATACAGACAATGCATGCCTACCTAGGTCATATATGTATGTTAATGTTTGTCCCTGCTTGTATGTACTGGTGCTGGCAGCAGTACACACTACACGTTATAGTAGTACTGGGGAGGTCTAGAAGTAGTAGAGCTTGTTGGATGGACGATCGAAACAATGCAAGGACCAATGCAAATCTTTTGCTGTGGCTGCATTGCATGAAAGGTTGATTCTTCTTTCGCCATCTCTATGCGCAAGAGAGCTTTTTTCGTGTAGGAAAACGGAAAAGGTGAAAAAGACACTCCAAAGATGGGGAGGTCGCTCGCCAGACAAAGGAAGCTTTTCAGAGAACATTTCCTTAGCTTTCCTAGAGAGAAAAGAGAGGGAAAGAGAATGGCTATAGCTAGCTAGAGAGCGAGAAAGAGATAGCAGGAGAGCGAGAGGCCGGCCGGGGTCCGAAGTCAGAGAGCATTAGGCAAAAAACTGGTTAAAGTCCGTGCACGCATAAAGGAGCTGTAAAGATGTAAAATCACCACTGCGCGCGAGCTCTGGACTACTACTTTTCCAAACACATGCGCACATATCTTCCCTCTCGGTCTCGATCGGCCGCCCTCCCTCTCCCCAATTCATCAATTTGTGATGTAATTTGGCAAGTCAATGCCCAGTTTCCACACTGCAAACCTATAAGGTTAAGTTTTGTGGTACATATACATTAGCTAAGCTAAGACAGTAATAGTGCGTGTAGAGCCTTCAACTCGCCTAATTAATTTCTTAGTACTTATAAAAAAGCTTCTTAGCGCTCCTATAAATCCTAACACACATGCAACTTTCCCCCAAAGTACTGGCCTAGCGAGGTTAGGTGGCCATTTATTGCTTACTACACACACAGAAGTATGCATATGGTGGCAAGGTTATTTTTAGAGGAAAATGCATGCATGCAAAGTTCATTATGAACCAAAGGAGTTGAGGGAAGTACCTTATTCTGATTTAGAATAACGTGCTTGAGAACGAAGGCATCATATTGCATTGTGTGGAAAAGCCTTCTGCAACTTTGTACATGGTCCCAGCTAGCCGTCCTGCAGCATTAAGTTAAACCACCCAACATCAAACACTACAGTAATAGCACATGACAATATGACATTGCGTTGCAACATATGACTTGCAATTGTGTTATCAGTTATTTTGCCTGTAGAGTGTAGACTCCAAAAATAGCTCATGTCTACGCTCCTCCAATAAGAACCAAATAGATATAGTGTTGTACTTAGACATGATAGCGAAAGTTGAATAATATATAGGAGTATGTGTGGACAGGACATCGTCCAACACGTAAGGTCATTAATTACCAAATCACTAGCATGAGATCATTTCACACGGCTCTGAATAATTAGCTGCATATATATGCAGGGACACTGCACCTGCATGCAGTGCAGTGCAGCAGCAGCAGCTGGCTGGATGGTGCACGGGCGAGGTGGCTGGCTAGTAGAACAATCAAGCAGCCGGCCCATCTGCCCCGTGCATGCATGCGACAGGGAGCCTCAGCAACTGCACGAGCATGAGCATGCGCGCCTGCGGCCTAGGGTGCTGCTCAGGGAACAGGACATGCGTCCAAGCTCGTGCACTGCCACACGTGAGTGCACGCCAGGGCTCACATCCGTGAAGCTTCCAAACTCTCTCTCTCTCATCTCTCTCTCCCATCTTCTCTCTCTTTCTCATTTAAACTTTGAGCTTGCTGAGCCGAGCTACCGATCTGCAGCATCGCATGGCCTGTGGGGTGCAGCTAGGTCAGTATTGCTGTGCATCATCTTCTTCTCTCCCTATGTAGAGAGAGAGAGAGAGAGAGAGAGAGAGTCACAAGTGCATGGCCAAGGGCTCTTCTTTGGCTGTCTGCTAGTCTTCTGTAACTCTGTTGCTCCACATGGTGTCACATGCAGCAGTGCCTCTCTCCCGATCCCCGGCCTTCTCTTCTCACCTCTCTCTCCTGCTCATACACGACAACAGTTTCATCCTGTTGTTTGCTTGTGTATTGACTGCTTGGCAGACAGATCTCTGAACCTGCATCCGTTTCCAAAAGAAATAAATGTGATCGAGCTTTTCTTTTAATTTACACACAAGTAGATTAGCAAGCAATGCATATATGTATGCATGGTACACACACAGATAGATCTTTCCTGCCTTTTCTTGCAGAATCTAATCATGCCTGGCTTGCCAAATGCCATTGGCTATCCCCTCTCCCTTTTACCCTAGAGGAATGACAGTGTGCTAGCTGGTCAAAAAAGCTGGACACAAGGGTAAACTATACTATGGGAGAGTATAGTGTTGATTTTTAGTCATGCAGTACTACACTACTGCTAGTGGTAGCTCCTATGCAAGCTCAGCTTTAAGGACACCGTACCTAAAGGCTACCACCAGTTCAATACCAGTCAAAGAAACATAGAATCTCCCTGCCTGCTCCAACAAAACAAATTAGCATCCATGGAGTTTTGGATTTCATCGCTCTAGTTTCTCATGAGGAGGTCAAGACAAAAAGAAATGTCCGTGCATGTTTCAGGCTTCTACAGAATTGACGGCAAAAGCAAGTGCTTGCTATAGATTATTGGTGATGAGGCATCAATTTATTAAGGTATAGACAGAGTGAGCATTTTGAAGGAATTATTCTCCATGAACAGATTCATGTGTTATGTATCACAAATGGAAAGAAAAATGAAGATGCGGCATGCAGTCAGTGAGTATAATATCTGGTACAGTGGGGGGTGGTTCCAACACATAATGAGAGCCTTCAAACTGCTCTGAGATGCTTCAGGCTTTCCTGCTTACGTACAAAGTGGCCTGTACCAACTGAAGACCACAACATTCACCACCACATTTTGCTGCTGGTCCCCTTTTTGTGCTAACAAAATTTACTGCGAACTGATGAACACCAGTCTGATCGATCAAGCTCGTATGGTATGGTGGTTCCACATTGGGATGTGCTTGTCTCCTTGAAGCTGGATACAATGCCCACAAACGCATAGTGCTATGATTTATCATGTGAGGCGGCATATATTTTTTTTTTTGAAAGATCCGGTTTTCCAGCTTTGGATTATAATAATAAGACAGCAAACAGCTGTTACATGCGCGAGGGGCGCTACCTACCGTAGCCTAGGCTGCGGAGGTTTAAGGTTTTACATGAACTTATTACATACTAGAAAATGTGCAATCGTTGCCTCACCACCACTGGCTCCCAAACAACATTTAATCCACCATCCCTGAAAACTCATTACGAACATAGGCATTCCTAACTCCACCTAATATGTTTCTAATAGAAATGGTTTGCTTTTTCTGTGTCAACTAATATTTATGGCAGGGTGGAAGCCAAAAAATATAAGATATTAATTAAGTAACTAACCAACTCAAATTTGCACGAGAATATACCATCCCCACCCACCCCCCAAAAGAAATAATCCCCCACAAAAGAAATAATCCCCCACCCACCCTCAAATTTGCTCGAGTAACATGACAAAAAAATAAATAAACAAAGTATGGTACAAAATAATAAAGATATAAACATAAAACTTGTTTCTCTATGATCTTCAGGGTAAAATTCTTATAGTATGTGCACATGCACCTAAACCTTAAAGTAAATGTTGGTAGGAATGAACTAAATGAATTGATTATTCATAAATTTATTCATTTTATTGCTGACTTGTTGTTGCTTTAAGAACTGTGTACCTTTTTTCAGGGAGCAATCGTTATTTTCCATCAGAGAACTATAAATAAAATCCCTTGCCATTTCCATCTGATAAATAATATAACACAGTAATCCCAACGGTGACATATAGGGAACATGATGCCTGGTAAGATGGTACCCACGAGGGCAATATAGGAAAAGGCGACGCATGTTTAGCAGCAGAGACGCAAACCTAAACATGGGATACTTCTGTGGTCTGTGGAGCGCAAACAGAGGGAGGAGCCCAGGAAGTGCGTGCGTGCAGCATATGCAGAGGGAATTAACCAAGTGATGGAGGGAATGTTGCGAGCAATGATTGTCCCAGCAAGCTCCCTCGATGCATATGTCTCGCCAGATTCTGATGCAAAGACTTCAGATCTCCACAGATAAAGCTAGCAGAGCCAGGAGCGAGAGAGGTCGATCGATGGCAGGAAAAAGGAGGAAAAGCTAAACGGGAAGGAATCATTAGAAGTCGCCGGCTTTCAGGGCCCCCGTGGGCCATGCCCATGCCTCGCTCATGCATGCCAAAGCCCTCTAAAGATGAGGAGATTTCTAAAAGCCTGTAAAAACTCCATGCTGTAAGTTATCTACCAAAAGAATGTTGCTCTAGCTAGACATGGTAGAGAAAGATGGAGGCTGTCTTTATAGGGAAAAAAAGGAATGAGTGTGTAGTGCCCCTGTATTGCTAGTTTGCTACACACTTTAATTAGTAGTTGCCAGCAGGAATCCTAAGTAGAAGGATCGATCTGGCTAACCAGTTTACAGTTACTTTCAACTACAGTAAAAGGTGCAGCAGCAACCAGAGAACATATATAATCTGAAAACACAGCATGTATCAATGATATAGTATTCAAGTTGACTCAGATGAGACACATTCATACAGGCAACTCTGACATGCATGCCCCACTACCAGCCGAACTCTACGGTCCAAGTGTATGTATATGACTCAGATTTGATTTGTAGCATACAAAGGAATCGAAGACGTATGCGTACGTACCTGCTGCTACTCCGTAGGCAGTGCCGTAGCAACCACAAGCCTGCAGCGCATGCATCGCTGGCGGATGAAACGAAGCCTTTAGGTAAAGCCAAGCAGAGGCGGTAGATTCGTCGAGCTCCTTGGCCTGGAGCCCGCGTCCGCGTCCATCAGGCTCTGAACCGTTGAACGTGAGGGCAAACTTCACCGGCTGGCGGAGGCGACGACCGGCAGCAGGAACCATCCCGTCCCGTCGTCGTCCTCGTCCATCTATCCGCCGACAGGCGCCTGGCGCCGATCATGTGCGCAGCAGCCCGGCCGCTGCCGACAAGACGAGGAGGTAGCAGCAGCCAGCACGCAGCCCGCAGGCGCGTCCCCATGCCAAGCGAAAGGTTTTCAACGCAGCAGCTGGGCTCGTGTTGCTGCCTGTTTCCTTTGCCGGAGCAGCTTAGCCCATGATGATGACGGTGCAGACGGATCAGCTCCATCGCTGGAATGGAAGTCATGCAGCTGCAGCCAGGCATCTCCTCCTCCAAGTGTAGTCCATGGTTACCTTTTGATTCTTGGATGCTCATGTCCCTCCCTAGCTCCCTTCGTCCTCCAGATAAAGCTCCCAGTCCCAGCCAACAGTTGTCTTGAATCTTCAGCTCCATGCATGCCTCATAACCTGTTACTGTATTAGGTGATGAGAAGAACAGTCAGGTACATGTTTATTTCAGTCTTACAAGCCAGACATGTGTGTGCAGATAAATCAATCCCAAACAGTGAAACTGTTCATCTGAGGTTTCTGATCAACCTCTGTCAACTGTGGATTCAGCTGGTAGAGTCGACATCATTTGCTCCACTTCGAAGGCAATATCATTGCCTGTCATACGGTCCAGCCTGGGATTAACTGCACGCTTGTCAGGGGAAATGACTGGACTGCCACACTGATCGACTGGCGTCCTGGGAATGCGAGGATAACTGGCTAGTGATGTGATTTCCTCTGAACAAACGGTGAACAGTAAGGACTGTAGGTATGAAAGAGCGAACCCAAGAGAATGACCCAATGTTTAACAGAAAACTTTCTAGAAGATGAGCACACCACACAGCAAAGGACTGCAGGTTACAAAAGAATGAAGCAAAGAGGAGCCAGGGGTAAATGATTACAGCAATACTAAGGGGAACATGAGGATGACGAACACACCAAACTTAGAAATTCATAGGCGAAAATCGTTACAGGATTCAATGGTTCACACAAAGATCATAGAATAGGAATAGGAACACCTAAAGCTCCCAAGTGCTTCTTCGTACAGGTAAAAATATCAGTACTAGCATTCAGGAAAGCAAATGCTACATTTGTTTCTTGGATTGGAGAAGCCCAGCACATGGTCTGATGATGATGAAAGGATATTCATGAATTGAACATAAGTATATCATTGATATTCAACATCCACCCTGCTTTGTCCAGCTCATTAAATTCAGCGCCTACCACCCCTTCTTTTACTCTTCCTCCGGCTGCCCTTGTCATCAGAATCACTGTCCGATGCAGATTCAGAATCAGAAGATGCTGATGATGTGCTGTCCCTCCTGTGCCTTCTCTTCTTCTGCTTCCTTCTGTGTTGCCGCTTCTTATCCTCAGAGTCTGAGGAACTATAACTTGAACTGCTTCCAGAAGAGTATTCAGAGCCCGTCACCGATGATTCAGAGTCAGAATCAAACACCGAAGCACCACTACTACTGCTATCTGAACCACTCGGCGATCGATGCTTCCTCTTACTCTTCCCCTTTTTCCTTTCGGCTTTCTCCTTCTTCTGCTTTTCTTTCATCAACTTCTGCTCCTCTTCCCTCTCCTTTATAATATCAGGATTCTCGAATTGATAAGAAACTGGTACGCTTTTCTTCAGCTTCGGGTTCTTAAGCTGCTGCGTTCTTGAGGGCCGTGATATGTACACCCGCTCGTTTTTGCACTCATACGTCCAGTGACCATGCTGGAAACACTTCTGGCATTGGGTATACGCGCCAACAGAAGAAGTTTCTGAAGCTTTTGGCTTTACAGTACCCAGCTTCGCCGCCTTCTCTGTACTCATCAGATACATCTGTCTCTTGGCTTCCTTCCTCTCCTGCCAGCGGCTTGGTCCCTCTTCCTTCTGCCCATAGGCATTGACATTGCGGGCAGCAGCAGCCGCAGCTCGTTCAGCTTGAGCCCTGCTCAATCCCTTGGCCACTGATAATGTGGCTGCCTTTATTCTGTCTGCAGCAGCATGTGGCTTATCATCATTCCCAGACATCTTGATTCACCCAGGGAGAAGATTATCCCAAATCAGCAACCCTGCAAAGAATAAACTGTGCTGTTCAGTAATGAACTAATGAGGTCAGTCATATCTTCAGTAAAATAGCAATAATAAAATAGGATCAACCTCAACCCAGCCAAAATTAGGACATATGCGCACAACATTCAAACCCATCGTCTCACCCCTTCTAATATAAGGAATTAAGGATAAACACAATACAAGGCACACATTTGGTCATGGTCACAGTATTTTTTTGTATATATTTATGTTTTGGTTCCTCACACGTCGGACATTAATAAACATAACAAACTAAGAGTAGAAAACTAGGTATATAAAGAATCTTACATAACTATATCGGTCCCGTATTTCAGTTTTTACTGGAGTACAGAGGCAGTATGTGACCATTGAAAGTTCTATAATCAGATTATCAAGTTCTCACACATAAACACTAGTTTTGTCTCACACTGTCACACATATAAACAATCAAATCATCATGCTATCTCTAGTTCTAATGGCTCGAACTAAAACCTGTCTGAGATAAGTCTTGCAGTTTCAAACAACAATTCACCCAATTAACCATATATCGTATATACCATACAAAAATTCAATCATCATATCCCGAAAACTAACAAACAAGATCAACCGACAATCTACCAAGCACATTATAGACAAAGTGCATATCAATATCAAGCAAGAAAACAGCAAAATACCAAGCACTAAGTCCAGTTGGCAATAACCAAGTGCTGTAAACTAGTAGTGCACTTTGCACGAAACAAGGAGGATATCACTAATTCTACTTTATAGAGAATCCACATTTCGGCGCTCCCTAGTAATAGATCTGGCGACAAATTGACCACAGCCATGGAGGTGAGAAGGCAGGGGGAGGGAGGCCCTGGTGAGCTACATACAGGGTGAAGCGTCCAGTGGCTCTAATTCGGTGACCTAAGCGCCGTGGTCCCATAGAAGAAGGGATCGGCGGATCGGTGGCTCCCGAGGAGGAGGTGCGCCGCCACCGCCGCCGCGGCGCTGAGGCAGGAAGAAGCGGGCGGGCACGCGTGCGTTCACGGAGGCAGGGACCTGGGTTTCACCTTGGAGACAAACTCAGCGGGGCAGACGCTGGTGCACTACTACACGACCCTAGGGTATCCAACAGAACGACGAATTCCCGAGAACGCCCCACCACCCATGAACCTAATCGGCGCAGGCTGCAGGCGTGGAATCTAAGAAGATAGCGAGGCGGAGCGGGGAAGGAGAGGGGGGAACGAGCCTGCTTACCAGCCGGAGCGCAGCGGAGTGGAGGTCGCCGCCGGGGACTAGGGTTTGGCCGTGCGGGGGGTCGGGGACGAGACGGAGGAGGCCGCCCGGTCCCGGTTTGATTTGAGAGGTCAGGTCTGGAGGAGGGGGAGAACGAGTCTGATTGGCGATGGCTCGAGGCGGTCGCGGCTCCGGCCTCCCTTCCTTGACCGACTCGGTCGGACGGGTTGGGCTGGGCTGCGAGCTGACATTTAATTGGGCCGCGCCTGTCTTGAGCTTTTAGCCATTTTCCTTTTTTTTAAGAAAAAACATTGAGTTTCGATTAATGAATGAACTAGAAACGAGGGCGCGGCTTTGCCGCGCCTTCCCTTGTGATTGGGCCAGTGGTTCTATATATCGAGGTTTGATACAAGCAGTTTTTTTGGTGATACAAGCAGTTTGTTGGGAAACTCTATTGATCAAAAGCTTTTGATTGAGCCCTTAATTGTTGAAGTCTATATCTATATCAAAGGATGCTTCCTTTTTTCTACAAGATAACATGAAACATGTATCATGCCTAGTCATGAAAAGATTTGTGCATCTTCAAAATGAGTAGTCATGTTAATCTATATGTGCGTTAATATTTATGTGGAGGTCAATATATATATTTTTTTAGGGTCATAGAGCGGATAAGATCACTCGTTGATTTTATTTTATGCGTGGTGGTAATTTATTTTAAAATTTTCATAGTAATTTGAATAAAGAAATTGGCTCTATTAATTATTTGCGGAAAACTATAGAGAAATCTAGATCTACATTTGTAGTCTAAAAAATTACACTAAAATAACTGATGTTATATGTTTACAGTGTAGTGCTAGTTGTGTAGAGTTCAACAAACTTGGTTTGGTATTTTTCTGATTTTTATTTGATTAGGAGCACTTACCGTGAGCCTGCCAGTTTATAGTGGTCCTTTTTATTGGCTAGTTTGTTGTGGCATAAATTATTGAATTATTTAGATGCAGTGCTCATTTAAATTCTAGATATGATTGCTTTTCTTTGTTTATTAATCAAAGACATACTGCAGGTTCATTTTCTTAAAATTTTTGAACTATTTATATATAAATGTTACTTAGTTTTGTCGATTATCTCTGTTTAATTGTTGAAATACGATTCTATGCAATGTTCATTGACTGTAATTTTATTTTATCAGGCATTGTTATTTTTAGGGGGTTACACAATTATATTTTTTTACTAAATTATTGGTGTACAAATAGCTATACGTTAGTTTTAAAACAGTGGAGGATCATAGTCATATCAATTCTAGATGTGCGTTGTATCATGTTATAATTGAAGAGGAGGGCTATTTGCATTTGTAACAATCATTGAAGATTAGAAAAAATAAATTGAATATGTAGAGTTTTATTTTAAAAGATTTTTGTTCAAGAATTACGAGATTTGAAGTTAGAATAGATGAGATATAAACTTTTTAAATTTATTGGCAAAACGTAGATGAGAGGAATTTGTAATTTTAGATTTTTGAATGACAAAAAAGAGGTCGAAAATATTTTGATAGGCTTTGGAGTGGTTTTAGTTTATTTACGAATTTTTAAAATTTTTCTAATAAGAAAAAGGCCTTATTTTAATTTTCTATGTGCGTAGCATTTTTTTATGAACAGTGCATGTGTACAGCGCACGTGAACAGTGCCCTTGAAAGCGACTTTTCACGTGATCTGAGCCGTTCGATCGAGATCCGACGGCCGGCCGGTTTTTTTCCGATGACGTGGCCTGTCCCAACGTGGATCTTTTGGAAGCAGCTTTCATATTATAGAGATACCATGCCATTGCATATTGCGTAAATCTTGTATACGTACGTACTTATTACCACTGTCAGTGACACAGGAGGGCCCATGTGTCAGTGACACGGATGGCAAATACTGGATTCGGATTTCCAGTGATAGATATCTGACTCTACATGTAAGTATGTAACCGCTTTAGTTTTCTTTGACGATACGCATGCATAACAATTCCAGGTTTCGACAAACTCGCAATGTGCCAATGCCATCAACAAAGATAGATTCGTTTCCCCATGCGAAATGCAGTGTCGTTTATGTGCGTTTCCCAGTCTCACAACGATGCCAGGAGTCACAGCACAAATTTTTTCTCTGCTGACCCAGGATTGTAAAATGCAAAATCAATACTGACCTAAGAGAGTTTGCCTAAGAGATGATAATGCACGGTTATTCACAAATTATTCGGTCCTGGCAGCTTTCAGCAGTGCTAAGTTGTTGAATTTTCCTACGATCGCCCGATCTTCCCCACCAGGCGTCTCTCGATCTCCATCCTCTTCCTCATCAGCAGGGTGTACTTCTGGAGGAGCTCCCGGTCCTCCTCCTTGTCGCCGGCTGGGACCGCCAGCTTTGAGCCAAGAGAGGTCTTCTCCAGATTGCCCTCGTACAGGCACGAGATGGGGACGAAGCTGCCTTGGGCGTTGCACAGCCACCCGTGGGCAGCTCTCAGCGCTGCGCCCAGCGAAGCCGAATCTGGTCCATGGACATTGTCAGTTCAGCAGCCATGGATATATGATTGGTGCCATCGGTTTTGTGTCAATACATGCATGTTCGTTCAGGGAGGAGGAGACTTGAGCGATTACCAGGTCTCTGGACTGTGAAGACAGGGCAGCCGAAGATTTGCGCGATTGACTTGAGGATGCTTTCGTTGGAGGATGCCCCACCGGTTGCTATGATCCGCTTGGGAGGGTTCGGCATGCCAAACCTCTCGGCGTGACCTCGCATCGACAACATCTGACCCTCAATGATGGCACGAACCTATGGGCAGACAACAATGTTGATGACAAGCATGGCAATCTGCTTGCCAAAATATCATATATAAGCTGATGAATATTTCTTTTTGCAAACCTCGGACGGCGGGTCAAATTCTTCCACTTCGCGCTCCAACAGAGTGTCTGATGTCACGTCATTGAGGTTTTCGACAGCATACCGATGGAAACCCACTGCAGGAGAAAGCAGTCAGTTTCTGAGTTTTAGAATGCAAGAGGGAAAAACATCAGAGCCTTTTTTAGAATAAAAGAGGGAAAACACTGCAATGATATTGCATCAATACCTGGAAGTGGTGGAAGGATTTCATGGTCTTTGTAGTAGAATCCTAACTTTCCACCTACATGCATGAAAAAGAAATTGCTTAGGAAAGTAACCAATTAAATAGTAAAATTACAGCATGTCAAAATAAAATAAGCAGGCATTAGCATTAACATATAACTTAACACTATAAAGCGTGACATCCAAATTCCTCATGTAATCCCATAAAAGTAACTTATTTCTCTGTTAGGTAGTATTAGAACTCTAAAGCAAACTTCATAGATTGAGCAAAATGACCATTCTCAACTTCTGTAAAATCTAACCATTTAGAGGGGGTGTTTTCTCCAGATAATTGTTAAAAACATCCCATGATTTGTCTGCACATCGATTTCGCACATCTGAAACCAAATGTAACTATCATCAGAAATGTAGTCATGACATAATGGCATGCATACAATGTAGGCCAATAAAAAAGGAAACACATACCTTCTCTGGTCAAGGAGCCATTTTTGTAGCATAGCATCACCATATAACCATCAGGTTCAACAGGATTGGGGAAAACATGCCCTTCAAGGCTTGGTTTAGCTTCTGCAGTTATCCCAAATACCTACAATAGAATAGGGGATGAATTACATACAACCATTAGGTATGGCTATCAACCAAATCCACATTGACCAATGACCACGTCTTCTCAACTTACTGTATCGCTAGTACCAAGGCTAATTGCAAGATCACCAGGAGTATTCAGAGTTAAACCTACAACAGATGCCAAGGGCTAAATGTTAATATAAGAAATCATGAAACTGTCTTCACACCAATTTTCTGCAGATACATGTAGAAGATCACAAATGCCAACTCCTCATTTAAGAAGCACTAGTCAAACCAACCTGCAAGGCTATTAGGATTGTCTCCAGACCATTGAATGACCAAACAGTTCTTATCAAACTGAAACCTGAAAATAAACAATGCGTTCTTTAAGTAATTACAAAATTATAGTGCAAAGAATATTTATGGCACTATTCATTAGGGTGTACTTTTGTTATTATTTATTAAGCTAGCTTGCCCATTCACATTATTTTTTTTTCCCATTCACATTATTTCTTTTCCCATAATGTTCAGGAACTTCACTTAAATCCGGTGATCACTAAAAGGAATGATGGGTGGAAATTTCTTATGATGTGAACTTTTTTTCCCACAATGTTTGAAACCGAATTTCATTATGCACGTAATGAAATTACAAAGTTCATCGGTTAACGAAAACAAAAAACACAAACGCGAGCAATAAAAGCATCCACGATTCTCATCAACAAGGAATCAACCATCATGGACGAACGTCTACCATCCCAACTAGCAACATCAAAGAAAAGTCTACCACAAACCACCAGTAAAGATTCCAAGTTTTCCGTTACAGGCCTCAGGCCCAACCAGCATGCAGGCTGCAACAAACTACTGCCACCACGATTAACCAGCATAAGAAATTATGGTGAACTCAGAGACTTCATCTACATAAAAAAAAAATCATAACAAAAGAAATGGTGAACAATTGAACATTAAATTTTGAGATGTTCAGACTTCAGAGTTCATTTGGTTCCCATAATTACAGTGCAAAGTTTTCAACCTGAACGTCTGCATTAACAGATTTACAATCAGAGCTTGTATGCCATTTAACTAAAATTTACTGCCTGGACCTTATATTATGCTTGGTTGCTCAATGACACCTGAGAAGTCATGCAAACAGTAATTTCTACTTGCAAATAAAAGGTACTCCCTCCGTCCCTAAATACTTGTCGCTTTGCTTCCCGAGAAATAAATGCCGGCAATTTTAATAAATAACAAATATCATCGATTAGTATCATAATTAGTATCATCGGAAAGATCTTTGGATCTAGTTTTTTAACAAAATTATTTGGAGATATAAATATGGTACGTGTTTTCTATAAATCAAGTCAAACTTGTGGCACGTATCCCACGGCGACATCTAAATAGGGACAGAGGGAGTATGTCGGCAGAAAAAAGATAAGTGCATGGTAAAGGTGATTTTGAATATATGCTTGCAACAAGTATACTACAAGTTGGCTTGAGAGTGTACATTTAGCACTGGCCCAATGTATAACCAAACAAAACTTACCTTTCTACAAAATAAGGAGCGATTCGGCCAGCAGCTGAATATGCTGGTGTTAGTTTTCCAAGCTTTGCATCTAGTCCAGGAGCAGTTGCCTAGGAGGAAAAAGGGCACGATCTTGGTATTTTAGTCCATGAAATATTCATAAATAAAATCCTACAGTTTCATGTTTTAGACTTAAGTCATTCAACAAATTTTTAATGTATTATTACTAAATGAGATGGCAAGTACAAACCTCTAAAACAGACTTTGACCAAGTCCTTTGATTTATATCCATCAAGTTCATCCCCGCACCATCAGTTTCATCGATACTTGCATAGCTTCCAACAAGGATAGATGCCATGAACGAGCTCACCAAAGATATTCTCTCGGTATCTTCATAAACCTCAGGCTCTGTTTGATAGATCTTTCGTATCTGGGGTCCAGTGAATCTCTCATAGGCACGAGATCCTGTCAGTTTTGCTAACTCCAGTGCACCTCCAACTGCACTCTCTATTTCTCTGCATTGCTTAGTTGTGCTACTATCCATCCATATTGGTGAGTTCATTGTAGAAAATGCATCCTTGAGCTGCGATAACAAGCTCTTACTAGCATCCAAGGAGGACAACACAGCATGGCTGCCCTTCTTCCAATAAACACTGCCATGTTGCTGCCCACTCCCTGAGACAGCCACTACCTTACCGAAGTTGATCTTTGGCTTTAGCTTCTCAAGCAGCAGCTCCAGAGCTTCCACCCACATAATGGTTGGTGAAAAAATGTGGCCATCATCTGCGGGGTCTCTGTACACCCCACCTTCAGTTTTGTAGTGTGACAATTCAGAGTCAAAATTAACAATTTCAGAAGCTACAATTGTTAACTCATTGTTCAGCACTGTAGCTTTCAGTGATCTGTAACAGGAGAATGACAGTATTAGGTCCAAGTCTAATGGTCCCCATAAATTTAGTATGGTGACAAAATGAAAAATTAAACCTAGGAAGGGAATACGTGAAGCAAATGGTACTGCGACCATGGTTATCAACTTACTGGTATGAAGACTAGAGAACAAAGAAACCAAATTTGAACTAGGTAAAAATCTTGATATAGATGAACTTAAGAAGGACGACATCCATGGTGTTTCTTGTGCATCTAGAAAAGAACTTTTTTTTCAACCCAAACAAGTTAGACATCAAACTCGCCAGCACTATTTGGCTCAAGTTTCACTGCTCTGACATAACTCGGAATCAGATTGTCACAAACACACGGTTTCTTAAGCCTCTATCATCATGACCATGCAACACACCACATTGTAGGAAGACAGCTCCACCATTAACCTACACCAAATCCGTGGAATGAACTCTATACACAGTTGCCGGTTTGCCCCCACCCAATTCCTATTTTATGGACCTTCAACCAGAGTACTCAGTAGTCAGTACCAGCAGTATGAATGGCTAGATTCCACTCTTCCGATCGGTACTTCTGTAAATTTCATTAAGCACAGAAGCAGACAAAGTTCCAACCTTTATTTAGCTACTGTACCATGCCCATCGCTAGAACAATGAGTGATTGATTAGTAGTGGAATAAGCTACACCGAGACCACAGGAAAAACAAGATCCAGTACTCATTTAAACTGAGAGAGATAGACAAGGGACGAGACTTACTGAGTGGAGCTGTCCAATCCAAGGAAGAGAGAGTCCTCCGGGAGGGAGCCTCGCCCCGCCATGGCCGCCGTTTTTTCCCCAAGGCAAAATTCGATCAAGGCGAGAGCGACGCGGAGGTGGGCGACGGCGACGACGGCGACGGATGAGGACGAGTGCGTTACGGATCGGTAGAGATTATGGGAAGCGGGCGGCGATCCAAAGACGAGGAGTGGACTGATGACCGAGAAATCGGTTAGCTTCCTTCGGATAAGGATGTCTGTTATCGATTGCTGGCAGACGACAATTTAGGCCCCCCGACGCCCAGCTTCCATCCCACCAGCAGCCGCAGGAAGCACCCGTTCTCCGCGTCTCTGACACCCGACTCAATCGACCACTCCGAACTGGCGAACTCCGCCTCCACCCTCCGGGCTCCGGCGGCCGACCCTCCGCTCAACGCGTCCAAGCAGGCAGCCGGTAGCCGCCAGCCCCTCTACAGTGGCCTCGTGCCGTGCTCGCGTGCAGCCAGGTGACCGTCACCGTGACGACATGTACTCCGAGTAAAGAAATACAGTAAGGACTTTTTAGATGCACATTGGATTTGTAAGTTTTTACGCTCTCTCTCCATCACATTAATTTATATCCGCATGTAAAAGATTAAATATAAATAAAAAATAACTAATTACACAGTTTGGTTGTAAATCACGAGGCGAATCTTTTGAGCCTAGTTGGGCCACGATTGGACAATATTTACCACAAACAAAATGAAATGCTTCTGGGACTTTTCAATCTCTCTCCTCTCACAAATTGTTTGCCGCATGTAAAGAGCATTAAATATAAATAAAAAAAAATAACTAATTGCATAGTTGGGTTGTAAATCACGAGGCGAATCTTTTGAGCCTAGTTGGGCCACGATTGGACAATATTTACCAAATAAAAAAAGAAGTCTTCTGGGACTTTTCAATCTCTCTCCTCTCCCCATCTAAACAAGGCCTCATAGAATTAATTAAAGTAGCATGAATAAATATATGAAAAATAAGCCAGCTTTACTTGCTACTCCCTCTATTTCAAATAATAAGATGTTTAACTTTTTTACCTTAAGTTTAATCATTTCTCTTATTAAAAAATATTAAATACGAGTTAAATTTAAATCATTTTTGGAAAATTTTATTAATAAAGCAAATCACAACAAAAAGTAATATTTTTGCAAAAATTTTTGAATAAAAAGATAGTCAAACTTAAGGTAAAAAATTAAACATCTTATAATTTGAAATGGATTAAGTAATTATCTTTTAAGTTTTTGTCATATCATTCTTGAGATACATAGATGCATGTGTTCCAACATTATGTTATTTTTTCCTCTATTTTATAAATATATCTTTTTTTCTCTTTCCTATTTTCATGGATTCCTAAGTCTTCGATTCCTTTGTTTCAAACCGGAACTAAGAAAAGTTGACTTTGACTTCCATGGCTTTTTCTTGTGGTTCATGAAGGAAGAGCATGACTGCCACTTCGTTCATTACATTCTTGGGAAAGCTGTTGACTAATGTTACCTCAAAATCTTTAGGTGCTTAATACCCCTAGTATCATAGTGTGTAATCTATTATCAATCGAGAGTTCTGTACAACAAATTTCAAAGAGCAAATAAAAATTAGGCACCCCTAATAGTTCTGGTTGAAATCAAATCTCTATTTGTTTTATACTAGTTATTGGCCCATGCGTTGCTACGGGCATATAAAATTCATGAAAAATATATATTTGATAATACTTGATAAACAAATTAGAGTGCATACAATTCTCTACTAAAATATAGATGTGACACTGAACCATACAAAAGAAAAAAAAAATGAGAATAGCCACGAATATTACTGGAATTAATATTACAAAAGTTGAGACCAACCGCATATCAGTAATTTTTCTGCACAAGAAAAAATATTTGTTAGATGTGTATCAATACTATATGAACTTAATATTAGTAGAAAACTCCCATCAACACATTTAATACCTTGGCTATGGAATCAGAACCTCCTTATAGACGATGTTCCTTGTGTACGTCCCATTCTCGATTGAGTGTTTCTTTGTTTTATCTCGATTTAATTGCTTCTTTGTAGTATCTTGCTTTGATTGCTTTCCTCTGTTATCTTTGTTATCTATGTTAGCAAGGACCTTGATGCTACTTCTAGCAATGGCTCTAGACAATGCCACATATAGTTGACCATGAGAGAATAGTGGCTCTGGTAAGTACGCTCCCGCGTGTGGAATTGTTTGTCCTTGTGCCTTAGTTATTGTCATGGCAAAGCTAAGCCTGATAGGAAATTGTTTTCTTTTAAATCGGAAAGGGAACATCTCATCATCTGATGGGCATAAAGGGATCCGAGGTAGGAATACCCTCTTCCCAACATGTTGTCCTAAGACGATTTCTGCATCGATAGCATTTTTCTGAAACCCCCGGACCACCAGTCTTGTGCCATTGCAGAGCCCATTAGCTGGATCAACGTTTCTAAGAAGTATGACCGGGCAGTTTATCTTGAGCTTCAAAACGTGGGGAGGCAGCCCATTAGGAGTTAGAGAGTTTAGGAATTCTGGTGGGTAGTAGTTGTGGGGATCATCCTCGGCACGATCAAAGCTATGGTAAACCATCTCCTCCCCTCGGAAACGACTAATCATCCTCATATTGATTTTATCCACATAGTCATTTCTTGTGGACAAGATGGCTCTGGATGTGATATAGTCTGGATCAGTCATGTTATCATCAAGCATCGGAAACACGTCTTCAATAAGTCTATCCAGGTCAGCATCCTCCCCTATATACGGCACACATATTGCATCTGGAAGACATGTTTTCCCGTCGCCATCACTTTCCTCAGTGCCATCACCTACTCGCAATAGGTATTCAGCAAACCATGGGTCGCTTTGTGCCCTCATATTGTGAACCAACTTTAGGTGACGCATGCACTCCCAAAGGTAGGACTTACGCAATGATGCATCAACTATCTGAGCCCCTGACCCCTTTCTGACAACTGGGAGGACCTGTCTAAAATCTCCTCCGAACACAATAGCCTTCCCACCGAATGGTTGTTCTGGTTGGCTCATTATATCCCTCATGCTATTGTCTAGTGCCTCCACTGCCTGTCTCCTAGTCATTGAGGCTTCATCCTAGATAATCAGTGATGATTTCTGAAGAAGCTTTGCTGTTCCGCTTTGTTTTGTGAAAGTACATGATGCCCCATCATAAATAGTTAGGGGTATCTTAAATCGTGAATGTGCGGTCCTTCCTCCAGGCATTATAGAAGCAGCAACACCAGAAGTCGCAGTAGCCACAGCGATTTTACCCTGGCTTCGGACTGTGGCAAGTAACGCCTTGTATAGATAAGTCTTTCCTGTGCCTCCAGGGCCATCAATGAAGAACACGCCCCCATACCACTATCTACTGCAGCTAGAATCTCATCATAGGTGGCCCTCTGCTCAACGTTGAGGGTACTCGGAAGAGCTTGGTGCTCAGGGTTGTAACATCCCTGTTAAACCAACACCCAAAAATCTCAACTTTCAAAAACTTTTCCAAAAGCTAAACCTTACATGGTGAGTGTCATATAGGAAACCCTCCTTAGTAAGTTGCATTAGCTCCTAAGCACCATTAGTGGCATATGCATTTTACCTTTCTTCATCTACACCATGTGTTTTGGCTTCGATTGGTTTTTATGTGATGTTTAATTAAGCTATTAAATTACTCTCGGTGACATGTGTACAACAAGTGGAACCACCCTGGGCCAAACCCTAGGATACCCTAGGTAGGCCCCACCAGCATGTTTAGGCATGGTTGACCACACATGGGAAGATATGCAAGTATGCATGTGTATACTTGGTAGCTAAAAAGTTAGAAATAGAAAAAGAAAAGAGAAAGAAGGGAAGGAAACCGAACCAGCCCAGCCCAGCTAGCCGGCCTGCTTTTGCTTCTCCCCTAATACTGTTTCCCTCGCGCCCGCCCGGCCCAGCTAGGCCGCCGGCTAGGGCGCGCTCCCCCTCTCCTCCCACGCCACGCAAGGCCCGGCAAGCCGCTCGCCCACGCTGGGCCGTCGGCAGCAACGCGCCCCGCCTCCTCACCACGCCGATGACGACAGCGGGCCCGGGGACCCACATCATCCCCCACCTCACTCCTCTCCTCTGCTTTTGCCAAAAGCGAGAGGGGCCGCCGCCAGGCCTTCGCCCGCCCTCGCCCCTACCCGGCCGGAGAGCGTGGGGATGAGACCGCCACGTCCGCACCCCGGAGCCGCGCCCCGCTCCTCCGTTCCGCGACGTCACGGAGGTCCCCCGCCGCCGCGCGACACGAGCACAACCGCCACCCCATTTTGACCGCGCCGCTCCAAATTGAGTCGCCCAAGCCCCTGCGCCCATCCCGAACCCTAAACCTAGCACCACGCGAGTGGATGGCCGCCACGCACCCCACGGAGTCTCCCCGCCGTTCATCGCCACCATGGGAGCCGCTTCCCCTATAAAACCCCCTTCCCGGCGCCCTGGAGGCCCCTCCTCCACACCGCCGCCACTGGTGGCCCAACCACACCCACGCCAAGCCGTAGGGAGGGCCGTGAAGGAGGAGGATCGCGAGGGAGCCACCGCGCCGACGGAGCGACACGCCGGAGCCCACTTCGCCGAGCCGGAAGAGGCAGCGCCCGCTACACCGGGCGCAGGGATCTTCCCGCTCGGCATCGACTCGCCACAGCCTCGCCTCTCCCTGCGCCGCTAGCCTATCGCCTACAACACCCACGGTGAGCCCCATCACGTCCTCCACCTCGCCGCCACTCACCACGACCATGGCGCCGCCCCGAACCCCACCTGGTTCGCCAGAAGGCGACGGACCGCACATGGCGCAGCGCGCACAGACACCACACGCCGTCAGGGGCCGAGCGGCTTCTGGCTTCTGGAAGCGTCACGCCCGAGCGCTGTCGCGTCACTGCACGCACGCCCACGCATTCGCTTCGCGCGGCAGCCCCCATCGAGTCGCCACGGCTCGGGGCCGCGCCCGATCTTGCGCATGCCAAGGCCACGCCGACGCGCGCCATGGCGCCTCGCGTCTCACAGACCTTAGGTGGAGAGTTTAGAAGCCACCTCAAGGTTGCGTCTTCGAGGAGTCGCTTGTTGCGCGGCGAGCCGCTTTGTCGCCCAGCTGCTGCCCGCGTAACTGCTGATCGCCCAGCTGCCGTGGCCGCGGAAGCTGCCGTTGCCCGCCTGTGCGTCGAGCCAGCGCGCCGCGGCAAGACACGCCGCGGCGAGGCTGTTCGCCAGCGTGGCAGCCGCCGCAGCTGTTCTCGCGGAGCGGGCGAGTTTCGCCCTGCCATTGAACGCCCAGCCGTCCCAACCGGCCGACCCGTTGAGCCTAACCAGAGCCACGCCCACGACGGCCGTACATCGTCGGAGCTCCGCCGGGCACCCGTGCACGACGCGGACTCCGCCGAGCCTTTTGGCCGCCGCCGCCGCGTCCTATAGCCTTTTCGAAACCCCAATTGCAGGAGAAAGGGGCCTTTGAGCCTCCCGGAGCGCACGCAGGCGTCTCACCGCCGACCGCCATCATCACCGCCCGTTGTGATCCGCGACCGAACCGTTGAAGCCGTGGCAACCTACCCCGCCGCTTGCGTGAGCTCACCGCACCCCTAGGTAGTTCGTCGGACCGCCGGAATAATTGCCGGGCGAGGGAGTCGCCGGCGGCGCCGCGAGAAGAAAGGGGAGAGCGAGAGGGAGATGGGAGCGGCCAGGTCCGTGCACCTCCGGCAATCGTGGGGTCCCCGAGAGAGAAGGAGGAAGGGAGGGCGTGGTCCACCATGGACCGAGCCAGAGTCCACGATGCGCCCGCACCGAGTCCACCGTGGACCAGCCCCGTGGGCCGAAGCCCGTAGAAAAACCAAGCCGCCACGTGGGCGCGCCCACGTGTCGACATCGTGTCCGGGCCGGGCCGGCCCAACCCGGCCTGGTCCAAATTCCGCCCAGCCCACACCGAGCCCCGGCCGGAGTTGACCGCTTGACCGGTCAACGTTGACCGTTGACCTGGCCCCCCCACCGGGCCGCTGACCCCACCCGAGCCGGCCAATCACAACCTGCCACGTGTCACCTATTTTCGGAAAATAATAAAATGATTTTCTTTTTTTTTTATTGAATTTAATCTTCGAAAAATCATAATAAATCCTTTTTAACTCCGAAAAATATGAAACCAAAGTGTCCAAATTTTTCTAAAAATGAGCTCTAGGTCATAGGCTTATCCATGAGTGCATTTGCTTCTTTTTGTTTTCAGTTGCTTCTTTGTGCACCTCTATAGGAGACGCTAAACGCGGTGTTATATCCACGCTTTTCGTGAGACGGAGGAGCCGCCGACCGAGGAAGGAGAGGACTACGAGTACACCGAGGACCTGGGAGACGACCCGACTGCAGGTGCCACGTCCCACCCAACCTCTTATCCCCTATCTAGACATGCAATAACTAGAAATGCTAGCGCTCTTTTATATGTCGCTTGCTGCTGTTGATAGGATGCATGGTAGATTGATTGATTCAGCCTATGCCTTGTCGAAACCAATCCCCGCATACCCGCTGCTAGGACTAGACTCGCGCGTACCATGCTTTATCTTGATGCTACTCACTTACTTCTATCACTGCTTTGATGTGTTATGGTCGTGAGTGGCAAGGCAATGGGTGCCGGGGTTATGGAAACCGGGTTTTTGGGAGAGATCTTGGCGTGAGTCTTGGGTGTGTGGTGAGGGTTGAGTCGATCAAGCAGGATTTAGGGCAAGTCATGAGGACGAGCCATGCCGGGGAGTGTGATTCGGGCATTCCCCACATGAGAGTACCTGTGGCGGGTATATGTGTTGGAAGAAGGTTCCGGGAGGAGTGCCTTTGTGGTACGAATCGCCGGGACAGAGGTGCCGTTGAGGCACGGGGCAATGGGCCCCCGTGAAGATGTCCCGTCTAGTCACCCCTAAGGACCGGTGGTATGTTGTGAGAACCGGTTCATAGGACCACTCGTGCACACCACTCGCCCCCGATGGGCGGAAACGACTTGACGGTTAGCCGGCCCCCCGCCATTACTACTAGGTTGTCGTGATAGTGTAGGGAGGTACGGGTGTCGAGACCCACACCCTCCCGAGACAGCGTGGTGCCCCCCGGGATCCGGCGCCACGCCTCACACGCCTCACAGGTCTTGGACTCCTGGGGTGTCCCAGAGCCGAGTGGTAGGATGGCAAGGGGCCCGTTAGACGGCAGCTTCGGTATCAGACGCCTAGGCGAGGCGCATCGCCGATGATGGTGATCTTGTGGTTCTAGGTGTACGCACTCTGCAGAGTTGATCGATCTATACGTATAGCCGTGTCCATGGTTACGGACATTCCTATGTTTCCACCCCCTCATGATTAGCGAGCGGAGTCCATTTCTCTTCTCTCCCCCTGGGTGTGGTGTTATCCGGCCTAGGGCCGTTGAGGCGAGGAGGAGCGGGAGTCTTCCTCGTCGACTTGAGTGAGAGTGTGGTGTGTTATGTGGATGGTTATGGATGGGATGGATGGGAGGAGTATGGATATAGACGGGTTAAAACTTGACAAATACTATTTAATTATGTTAATGCATAGGAAACCCAGAGCCTCAATTAGGACTCTTGATTACCCTTGCATCCACCTACCATATAGCAAGCTTCATTCATATGGGTGGGATTAGTGGCCAGTACAAATCGTACTGATACATTGTGGTTCAGGGGAGAACATCGAGTGGGAGACCGACGAGGATGACGAGGGAGGAGTAGGTGTCTCGAGCTACGCCAAGAAGTGGTCGACGTGCCGATCCGCTTCTACCTACCTTATGCTTTTCCGTATGTGTGTGTGAGTGTGATTCCGCCTTGCAGGCGATGTAATAAGTACTTAAATCTTGCTACTTGTACACTCTAAATTAATTATTCCGCTGTATGCGCACTTTGAACCACTGATTTATCGATGATGGCGATGAGCCCTTCGAGGCCATTGCATTATTGTACGAAAACTGTGACTTTTCCCTTCGAGGAAAAGCGGGTTGTTTCAAGGGTCCACATCGATAGTTGATTCCTCAAATATCTCTCTAGGCACGCCATTTGATAAGTCATGTTCCTCATCAATATGAGGAAGAGGAAATGATGTAATATCCTTTCCCATTGATTGAAGCATGTTCCTGATATCTATCAAAACCTTTTGTTGGACCGCTTGTGTGGATTGCACTATGCGCTTATAGTCCTCAGACATTGCCTCTACATGTTTGCTCCAGAGGCCCCGCACGTCGCTAGGCTCATAAAAGACAAGTATTGTTGCAAAGAGCCTTCGAAGTGCTGATGGCATCTCGAACATCTCGGCCTCAGTGAGGCATTCGTCCAATGTATTGTCTGCCTCAATTAGACCCCTTTCTTTCAGCGGCTTCACGAAAGGATGGTAGTATTTCACCCTCAACCTTCCTAAGGTCCTCATATGAGGTAGCACCTGTCACATGGTTTAGGAGAACCCTAAGATAGTAGCGTTCCCCCTCAGCTGGATGGGCCGAGATGATTCTACCAACTTGCCCTCGTCCTTCACGTACCCTTTTTTGCCAAAATTTCTTTTTTTTCCTCTCTGCCAAGTGAAGTACTCTGGAAAATCACGATAGAGGATGCCCCGAGCATCAAGGAATTTTTTGTTTGCCTCAAAGTACTCTGTTAACATTGACTTCTCGGCACCTTCTCGATCTAGGATTTCTTGGATATCCTGCCCTTCTTGGTATGTAACCATGTGCATGCCAGGAAGATGTAGATGTAATTGCATCACAGGTGGGTTCATTTTGGTCAGATCAAACCCGTATATCCTCCACAAGGCTTCTAGAGGTGTCACCCATCTAGCTTCCCTGTATAGCTTGATCTCATCGATGTTACCATCACGGTCAGCCTCATTCACTGACACGGAAGCACGGTCATGACCTTTGTATAGGTACTTGTAAAGGTACTTAACAGCCTTAATGCTTGAGCAGACCTCAACGTTGATGTGGCAGTTGAAATGCCGCAAGAGGAAGGGGTTGTAAGGGATGACCCATCTGTTGTCTAGCCATTGCTTCCGAACAAATGTTTTTCTGCCATCTTCGCATCTCCTATATAACGGATAGGAGTCCTTGCCTTGCAAGGTACTCGCATTGAAAGGACGTGGATAATGGTTCTTGCACGTTCCACGTTCCTTTGTGCATGGACATTCACGGTTCAGAACACCACATGGTCTATGCATCATATGCTTGACGACCATTTTATATAGCTCTGGATACTTTTCCTTGTTTGGAAGTTCGGCGGAGATGATGGAGTCATATTGCTCCGGACATGTGATCTTGTAATTTCCCTGCATGATTAGTAGGAAGTGGGCATGTGGTAGGCCCCTCTTTTGGAACTCTACCACGTAAACATATGCCAACACCTTGCCGAGAATTCCCACCTCTAACAATTGTCTCTTTAGTTCTTCAAGCTTCGCTCTGAAAACACGTACAGTGAGATCTGGGCGATCCTGGGTATCTGTCCAACCTCGAGTTCACGCTTGATCTCATCCTAGTTTGGGTTGCAGGTCATTGTGAGAAAGACATCTGGCTTCCCATATCTTCGGACCAAAGCCATGGCATCAAGGTACCGACGCTTCATATCTCGGGGCCCCCCAATGAATGACCCAGGCAAAACGGTTCACCTGCCAACCGCGTCTGCTCTAGTTTCCCCATCTTGAAAGCTATCCACCAAACCTTGGTATAGATCTGCTCTTATCTCCTTCCGATGAGCCCATATGTAGTCTAATCGTGAGCTCTCAATCTTTATGTATGTATCAACCGCGAACTGCTGAAATAGTCTCTTGCCAAATAGGATTGGGTTGAATATGCCTGGCCGTATCTGGAACTTATAGCAGTAGTAGTCCCTCACAGACACACACACGATTAGACTACTACTATCTGTAAGTAGCGTAGGAGAGTCGATTACTATTCTTGAGATACATAGATGCATGTGTTCCAACATTATGTTATTTCTTTTCCTCTATTTTATAAATATATCTTTTTTTCTCTTTCCTATTTTCATGGATTCCTAAGTCTTCGATTCCTTTGTTTCAAACCGGAACTAAGAAAAGTTGACTTCGACTTCCATGGCTTTTTCTTGTGGTTCATGAAGGAAGAGCATGACTGCCACTTCGTTCATTACATTCTTGGGAAAGCTGTTGACTAATGTTACCTCAAAATCTTTAGGTGCTTAATACCCCTAGTATCATAGTGTGTAATCTATTATCAATCGAGAGTTCTGTACAACAAATTTCAAAGAGCAAATAAAAATTAGGCACCCCTAATAGTTCTGGTTGAAATCAAATCTCTATTTGTTTTATAATAGTCAAAATAGAAAAATCTAAAAACATAAAGGAAAAAGCCTGGAATGAGCTATTCTTATTTTCGAACGTGCGATGCCTCGTGGATGGTCAAGATCAGGCGCCGACTCCCTGCCTGAAAAGTAGCAACCTCGCCCTTCCTCTTTCCCTCCCAAAACAGCCGCCGCCGCCGCCGCCGCCGCCGCCGCCGATCCAGGCCTCCAGCCCCGACCGTGCTCGCCGCCGACCTCAGCCTAGCGCCGTCTCCAGCGGCTTCCGGATCACACTACTGCACAGATTTTGAGCCTAATCAAACTGGTATACCCAGCCGTGCATGACTGCATTGGTTCGGCTCGCCGGAAGAGCAGCTTCCTGGAGCAGGTGAGTCGTCCCCGGTTCCTCCATATGCCTTTTCTAACCCAGTAGACGTGCGCGTAATAATCGAATCCTTGGGGTGACGGTGGTTGCAAATCTCTGCTGCAGGGTCGGCAAAGCGGCGACACCTTGTCCTCCCGGCTTGTTTGCGCAGCACCGGAGGGCGTTCCAGGGCGTGAGAATGGAGACGGCGGGCAGCAAGGTCGGCCGTGGTGCTCTGGTGGTCCTGGAAGGCCTGGACCGGAGCGGGAAATCTTCGCAGTGTGCCCGGCTGCTGTCCTTCCTCAAAGGCAAAGGCTACGATGCTGAAGGATGGAGGTTCCCTGATAGGGCCACCAGTGTCGGGCAGATGATCTCTGCCTACCTCGCGAACGAGTCGCAGCTTGATGATAGGACGATTCATCTGCTCTTCAGCGCCAATCGCTGGGAGAAAAGGTGTGCTCTTCTCACCACGAAACTTATCTATTATATTCTGTCTATCTGAGGCTTTCTTAGCACACCGTATACGAAGATTCGAGATGCCTGTATGTAACTATGAATCTGTTAATTTGGCTTGTCACTGCCAGAGCTTTGATGGAAAGCAAGCTACTCAGTGGAACAACTCTCATTGTAGACCGCTACTCTTATTCAGGAGTGGCCTTTTCAGCTGCTAAGGGGCTTGACATTGAGTGGTGCAAGGTGAGCTGCGTGGCATTCGGATGAATAATGGCTTGCTATCAGCTATGATATATAGCTGCAAGCTAAGAAGTGATGCCTATTTATCTTATTTTCAGGCTCCAGAAAATGGACTTATTGCTCCAGACCTTGTAATATATCTTGATGTACAACCAGAGGTATTCTATTTATACACACTTAGCCTATGGTGTTCCAACATGACGTGTGTTTTAGTTTTGTTTCGATGTTATGCTTATGGTGTGCTTGATGCGCTTGACTTATGTTCCATTGCTTACACATTTTATGTGATGATGGCCACTGTTTGGCCCCAATTGATATGGCCTGATATTAATTTCTGTTTTTGGAACAGTAAAAGTGGCCCACTTTGAGTCTAAAGTATTGTAAGGCAGCAAGCAAAGAATACATGTCGTTCAAGTCTATAATGCTAAATAAATGTTTGTAATGTGAAGTTGCTGTTTGATGTTACCTATCACCGGCTGCGTTCATCTCAATAGTATACATGGATTATCCTCCTTCATAATGGTCAATGTGAATCTATTGTTACAGAAAGCAGCTGAAAGAGGAGGCTATGGGGGTGAGCGATATGAAAAGATAGAGTTCCAAAAGAAAGTTGCGGAGCATTACCATTCACTCCGTGATTCAACATGGAAGGTAAATCAATTTCTGCAACACCAAAATGAGGTCCTTGTATTTGCTTTACCTCTTGTGCTAATGACTTAGGTCTTTGGTATGTGCCAACTCAAGGGTTTGGAATTGCAAGTGAAACAGATTTAATACCTATATTGTTGTCATAGCTAATATTTTTGTGCGCAAAATAGAAGCTCCTAGCAGAGAAGAAATCCGTAGCATGTGTGCTACTCGATTATTTATTTTGTGCAAACCAGAAATCTCTAACATAGAAGAAATCTGTAGTGTGTTTAGTACTTGCGATGTTTTGTTACTGAATCTGAATGACAACTCATTCTGTTTCTGATGAAGGTGGTCGATGGTTTTCTTCCCATGGAGACTGTTGAAGAAGAACTGAGAAATCTAGCTACGAGCTGCATTCAGGAGTGCCAAGGGAACCCACTTGCCAATCTGACCTGGTGAAGTGCCGCAAATGCACAAAGTAATGCGCTCGTAGGCCAATACATCATCTTGTGTGATCTACCGTGGTCTGGATGGAATTTAGGCATCTGGAAGCACTTGCCTTGCCATTCGCTTGTGCAATAGGTTTCTAATTTCAACTTCTTGTTATATTAGTTTAGAGTTATTTTTTTCCCGAAGTTAATCTGTCTGCCAATGTCCTGGTTTTGTGTAACGTGAAACATGTGAGGCTACAAGACACTGTTTGGATCCCTTCGTTTTGGAAGAATTGGAATATACTTAATGGATTAGGTTATTTGACTTGGAATTTAACATTCCACAACCTCACAAATAAGTTTATCTCAAATTCACAGGGTAGGAGATAAAAATTGATTGTATAGATCATCATGTTATATTTCTACTCTGCACAAGCTTCAATAACGCCACCCTACGACTCAGAAACATATTAGAGATTGGTTATGTTGTGCTACTGATAACTCAAGTACAGCTTGCAATACATCACTTAGCACAGGGAATATTTCAGACCTACAGCTGCCAGGCCTTAGCTACACAAAACTGTCTATCAGAGACTGAAGAATAGAGATTAGGGAAACAAGAGAATGTAAAATAGACTAACATGCATGGCAGTTGTACCAAGTTGTTTATCATAGCACTCCTTCCGTCCAATAAATTGATTCGTAGAGTTGTGTTATAAGTTAAATTTTGTAAAGTTTAATTAATTAAATCTAAAGAAAAGAGCACCAGCAGCAGGTTTTTGACGTAGTTCTGGGAAGGGGGTGAAGAAGGGTGACTGCAAAACTGCAAAATTGCGGGTTTGCTTCGTTTGGATCCAAAATTTACCAAGCTAAGACTAGAGCAAGTCAAACCTAAGGCATGCCAAATCATGTTTGCCAAAACCTTGGCAAGAAGTTTGATATAGCCCTTGGTTGGTTGCCAAAATAAAGGCTTGCCAAATTTCTCTTTTATATAAAGTTTAAGAATAACTTTAGCATAAAAAGTGATGACACTAATTCTATAGCAATAAATCAATTGATGACCACAAATTTGTCATGTTATGATTTTGGTTTAACATTTTTTTTGAGCAAATAGTTTTGGTTTGGTAAGAATTGGATGCCAACCAAACAGGTTCTTCATAGCTGGCCTGATTGGGCCTCACGTGCCAGACGGCCATTTGCATCGGCACTTGGGCCTTGTATAGGCCGGCCGGCCGGCAGCTCATTAAGTCCGTGGCGATGGCTGCCGGCTGCGAGCAACACAAGGACGGCCATGGGCGGTCGTGCCGAGCCGAGCGAGCGCCGTCCAAATGTCTGTATACAGACAGCCTTAATAAATCGTTTCTTCAAGGACGGAAAGTGACTTATACTGCCTGACTACTAGGACCTGCTGATGCTGATGAATTAATTCATTCATTCATCTGAATATATATTCAGGAATTAATGCAGAACAAGAACATTCAAGAAACTAAACTGGCACTGTGGGAATTGGCAGGGGACCGGCCGGGAGCTTCAGGCTTGGTCCAGGTTCTGACCAACACAAGCACAACCTGAGCTACTAGTTTTTACTTCATGCCGATCGACGTTCATTAGATCAGAGCTTATTTGCAGCTAGCTAAGGGTCTGTTTGGATGCACCCAACTAAAGTTTAGCTAGCTAAAATTTTAAAGTAAAACTTTAGCTAGCTAAAAGTTTCTTAGCTAAATTTTAGCTAGGGTGTTTGAATGCTCCAGCTAATAGACTCAGCTAAAATTTAGCTAGTTTTAGCTAGGTGAAAGTAGCTAAACTCAGCTAAAGTTTAGCTACTCTTTTAGCTGGACTGTTGGATGTCTAGCAGCTAAATAACTTAAATTTAGTCAGCTAAAGTTTAGCTAGTGCATCCAACGGACCCTAAGCTAGCAGAGTAGCAGTTGCACAACAGAGTTGCTGCCCTCATCGATCGTATGTATTATATAGGGTGCAATGCAATGTGTGCGTATGCTCGTCAGCTCGTGCGTCTGGTCTGGATAAGACAGCGACACGCCGGCGACGGCCAAGCAAATGCATCCGCATCCAACTTTCCGTTTCCGCCGGGCATTTTTATTTAATTTTTCAGGCAGCCAGGATGTGTGGTGTGGCTGCTGCCTGCTGCTAATTAACCAAGCAGCTTCCGCTATATATATACCTGGAGTAGCTTCCAGGTGAAAGCGATATGATGACCGATCCCATCCATTCCGCAACACATCTTTTAACTAATCAAAATAAAAGCATTAATCCATGTGCGATCGATGCGTACGCATCTCACCTCATCCGTCGTCATACATGAAAAATGCTTAGTACGTAACTCGTTCTAGAAGCCCTCCCATTATATTACGCTCTCAGATTCAGGTTCTGAATCTGGATGGAACAGCTAGCTGCGGCCTCCTGCCTCCTGTCATTCGCTGCTGCTTATTTAGTTGTAAATCAGGGACGGTGACGATGGTGACGATGATCTTGCCTTCCAAGCTCGTCACGGACTAGTTTATATATAGTGGCGAATCCTATAGTCCTGGCATCAAGCATACTTATATAAGAACGCTTTAATTTTACCTCTAAGATTACTGCCAACTGGTTTGCAGAAGTTGTAAGGGCATAAACCACCAGTTGTTGGAAAATGGAAATATGAATAATAAATGATTGATTGGTACCAGCAGCAGGTGCAAATCAAAGCAGCAGTTTCTGGATCCTGAGAATATTTTCAGTTTCTGCAGGCATGTGGAGAATTCATCCCTTCTACTAGGCAGGCGGCAACGTGTGGAATATATACTATCTACCTTACTAGCAGCTAGGCTTGTTATTAGTAAAAAGATTCCGTAAGGTGATAAGAAGGCTACCTGCTGAACAACGCAGCATGGAACGAAGAATAATATGGACTGATCCGGTACTGATTTTGAAATTTCCCACCAGGCACCTGCTTATTATTATAAGCAGCACGCCACCGTCTCACCGAGCTAGCTAAGAAAGGAATCCAGTGCAGAGAATCAGCATTCCACTTTTTTTTTTTTTTTTTATGTTATTTCTTAATTTCTATTTCAGCACAAAGAAGAACTATGAATTACACAACGCATGGAGTACTAATGCTACCTTTTCAGTACAGAAGAATCTTGTGTTACATAAGTGGTTACAGTGCTGCTACATCTTAATTTAGTTATAATTTGACGAGGACCGAGCTGAAGAAGGTCCCACTGTGATCGATGCCATAAGCTTACTGCTCGCATAGGACATGCATGTTCGCAGAGGACAAAAACAAAAGTAAAATTCAGTTAGGAAGGTGCCTACACAACAGGCATGGGCACCATCGTGAATCAATTTATGGTACGTACGTACTTTGTTCTCACAAGATTATCTATTTTCTCGTGATAAACGTGTTGTAGCACTGCGCCATTGTAGAGGCCAACACACAGGTGGATCTCCAAGACGAAGATGCCTCAAGAAAGATCTATGACGCCAAAGCATGTCCAATAATTGGACAGGATTTTCACCCAGAAGAAACCACCACGGTGGGACGAGAGGATCAGAACCACAAAGAAGAGCCTCCAAGAAGAAGTACCATGGCCATTGACACTATCGTCGAGGCTCATGCCCTGAGCTTCCGTCGAACCACTAGAGGCACTTGAACCAAGCAGAGAACTCCATAGATAACGCAGGGGCATGGCACTGACGCTCCCACCATCGTCGAGGCTAATTGGTATTGGAAAGTCCCCCAAGTCTTACAATTGCAGCAGCTACCACCAAAGAGGGACAGTATCTTGATACAAAATCTTCCAAATTCGTCTATCTGTTTCTTCATCACATCCACATCAGGGAATAACGCAAGTTGGGATGAGTACGACACGACCTACGCCGTACCCCGTACGGAGTACCTGGTCAGTCTTCTCTGCACAAACAAAAAACGTGTTAAACGTACGTACACAAAATTCCAACCGAGCAGCTGCAGAGATGCCTGCACCCCCTAACATATTCATATGGCTGCCAATGATCTGTCCCATTTTCATGGCTTATTCATTCATTCATTTATAAGGGTGCCGACGTGCCGTAGTTGTAGGGTCGAAGGAAAGGGACAATTGTTCTTAGTAAAGTAGTAAGCCTGACAGGAATTGGCAGCTGATTTCGGATGAGATCTGCAGGTTGCAGCTGGGTTTTCTGCGCGACACTGCTGCGATGGAATCACAGAGGGCCTAGCGTCGGCGCTTGACAAAGCAGAACCGTGTGCAGGTCATGACTTTTTTTTTTTTGTGGAATATGTGTACGTCATGACTTCAAAACAAGGATTTCCATTTTCAGAAACTTCTAAACTCAACTTTGCTATAACAGATCTTTCGGGGAAAAAAAAACTTTGCTATACCAGAAAGTACTCTCTGACAATCTTCAGCTCACGAGTCACAACTTTAGAAAAGGATATCCCTTTTTAGAAATTTCAGTGGCGAAGCTACAGCTCAAATGGTGGGTGCAAGTGCACTCGCTGGGTTCGAAATTTTGGCAGTTTCGTTGATTTGAACAATAATGATTATTTCTTTTAAAATTTAAGTCCAATTGTTTAAGAGTTGGTAGAGAATCCGGTCATTCTTTATTCTAACTGTTCGTTTAGGTATGCTCTGTTCGGCAGATAAGCTAAAACGGTTTATTTAATATGAGAAAAAAATATTGTTGGGGCGGCATATAAACAAAACGATCAGGGAAATATCTCAACGTTTGGCTGCACCCTGGTTCAAAACGATTTAAGGTTTGGTTAAAGTTATATACAATCAGGTGCTAACCTCGAGCAAATCAACAACTGATTTTTGAAAGGACCTTTAAATCATTTTTCTCTGGAAAAAGTGAAAAAAGAAAAGTAGGAACTGAACAACTGAACGGTAGCCACTAGCCCGCTAGCTAACCCGCACTACCACGGGGATACCACACCACCTGTAAGCTCAGGGTCACGGTGGGGTGGGACCCGCCTACCCGGCACACCAGCCACTGCCGAGGGGGTCCCGCCACCCCTCTTGATTGCTCCTGCAGTTCCAACAGTGTTGAGAGCACTGCTCACCACCTCCCTTCCCGAGTCCAGATGCGATGAGATGCGCTTTAAAGGGACGGACGACGGACCGGGCTCGCCTCGCCCGGCTGGCTGGCTGCCTCTTTCCCCACCTCCTCTCTATCATCTGCTGCCGTGGGGAGCCCCTCCTCTCCTGCTGCGTGCGCGAGGCGCACCACGAGAACGGCGCCTGAGATCGCTTGACCCGTCCGCGGCACCTCTGATCCCGGCTCCTCCCACGGTGAGAATTCCGCGTGTTCGGTTGCCTTGCCTGGCTGCTGGTGGTGGTCTGGTGCGGCCTGCGGCGGCGGGGCGGGCCGTGGCTATTAGTTTCCCCGCGGCGCAGCTCCGGCCGGGCCACCTTACTCCCGAGTCCCCCGGAAGATTCCTTGCTTTGCCTGGGAAATTCGGGCTCGTCCTGACGGTTTATCCGCTGGATTTGTGAGGGGAGGTTGTTAGTGAGGTGATCGGGGTCATCTCGGGCCCAAAGGTGGCGGCTTTACTTGGATTAGTCCCTGAACCTCTCGGGTTCTTGTGAATTCCTTGCTCACTCGCGGGTTCATCTCCGTGCCTGGTGCTTAATTAGGCATGGGTCATGGGGTACTGCAGAATTGGGATTCGGTACTCTGTGTGGCTGCCAGGGCTGCTGGTTGCGCCTGATCGTGACGTTTATTTATCCTGCACCTGCACAGCGTTGACTAGTAGGCACGATAAATGATTGGAAGCAGCCCCCGCCCCGTCCACCTTTGTCTTGTTTTCTTTCTTCTCTGCTCTCACTACAGGTGAACGTTGGTTTCAGTTTATACGCGGTTGAATTGCTTGCAAGACAGATGCTTTGGACTTTCAGGGCTGCGTGCTAGTTCCATTCATATTGGTTGAGATTTCGGTAGTAAGACTAAGAACGTACTTGTGGTCAGGCTTGCTTTGGTAGGAGGGGTAGAGTAGACATCAGACATGTGCTAGTGCTTCAGTCTGTCGCTGTGGTCGCTAGTGCTTTCTTACCTGAGAATTAGGTTCTTGTCCTACTTATCTGAATATATAATCTTTTTATCGATTCCTTTTTGTCAGACCAATTTCTATCATGTATAACCCTCCTGTCCTCCTTTTTCCCCTTTTACTTTACTTGATTGATGCTATTGTTCGGTGGGTTGATCATTTCTAAATAAAATACTGAACAATGATTGCCTTATCATCTTCGAAGAATATGACCATGGGTGTCGCCTGTCTAGGTGACTCTGCTGATAAGTGTGTTCCTGATTCTTGTTTGACTCTACTTTCAATGAAACTCAGCTCCACGGATAGTATGCTATTATTCAGCCTGTTGTCCTGTTATGAACATTCTAGCTTCCTTTCACACCATATCCAAGTAGCTTCGGAACAGTCAGGGCTGCCTGCATAGTTGTTCCGTGCCTTAAGATTTGATAAGTTCAGTGATGGCCTTGCCACATTGCTTCTCCAGATTGCCTTTGCATCTGGCGTCTGGTAAAATGTGTGCCTTGCTAATATTCATCCACTTTCTTATCCTTGTGACATGGGGTTTTTGTAGTACGATTGTTTGTTGCAGCAGTTTTTCCATGTCTTAGGATTTTGTAGGTTTATATTAGCGGTCTGCCTACCACACTGGCACACTGCTCTGTTTTAACAACAAAATTGTCTCATTGCTTTGTTATATCCGTTGAAGTGTGTGACTTGCTAATGTTTATCCATCTATTAATCTTTGTTATTCAGGCTTCTGGAGGATAATTCTTTGCTGTTTAGTGTTCCTACAAATTTAAAAGGGTAAATGGGATCAGAAGGACCTTCAGTTGTGACTGTCCATGTTACTGGATTTAAGAAGTTCCACGGGGTTGCTGAGAACCCAACTGAGACAATTGTGACGAACCTTAAATCTTTCTTGGAAAAGCGAGGGTTGCCAAAAAATCTTGTCCTTGGAAGCTGCACAGTTCTCGAAACAGCAGGACAGGGGGCACTTCCCACGTTATATAAGGTTTTAGAGTCTGCTATTGCAGACAGAGGAACTGGGTCCTCGGCACAGGGACAAGTAATTTGGGTGAGTGTTCAGTGCTGACGTATTCTTGATTTGATAGTGTAGTTTAGGATCACAATAGATGAATCATTATTCCTCTAACTTTTAGCTAAAGTATCTGTTTATGTTTGCCATGTTTTTATTCTCTCAAACTAGGAATTAACGTTCAAAGTATCCTGGTTCATAAAACAAGTTTTTTCATGCATTGCTTAATAACACCATGAATTCTGTAGCATTGAATGGATATATAATGTATTATTTAATTACTTTTGAAGAGTATTTTTCGTTTTTGTACTTTATTATTAAAGGTACTTACCTATTGAGGAAAAAGAACACCCACCATTTGCATCATCAAGAACACCCACCATTTGCATCATCAAGTATCATTTGAAGCATCATTATTGGGCACTCATCAATGTCGATGCTATTGATACTTGATATCTTTTGTCTTATGGTGAAGGCCTAATTACTATTCACAAGAATTTTACCCTCTTATTTGACCATGTGATAACTGATAAGATGGTCATCTTACATCATTAAAAATATTGAGAAAAAAGTAAAGCTTCTTAAATGATGATTGGAAACTAATTCTTCTGTTGGCTTTCACAAGAATTAGGTTCATTTTGTGGATTGTCATGCTTTCTTGTGTGAAAATATATTTTGATTCTATTGTGGAATGTATTTCAGATCCACTTTGGGGTCAACAGTGGCGCAATAAGATTTGCCCTTGAGAACCAAGCTGTTAATGAGGCCACCTTCCGGTGTCCAGATGAGCTAGGATGGAAACCTCAGGTTGCTTTGTTGTCCAATGCCTGTTATTGTTATCTACACTTACAAATAAACCTTGTTGATGCATTTTGATCACCTTCATTTGTTCCTGTGCAGAGGGTCCCTATTGTGCCTTCTGATGGAAGCATCTCCCGGACGAGAGAGGTAAAATTTGATATGTTTGATTTGATGGGTGCTTTCTGTGTGCGATATTTACCTTCAAAGGTGTGCGATGTTGATAACCAGATTAGTTCTTAATGTATTTGGCTGTACCCACCAAAAAAATCATTGATATGCTGGAGTATTATTGTAATTTGTCCCTTCCTATTACTTCTATTTGAATTCAATCATCAATCTGTGAGAAATTAACAGATACTATGATAAATAACCAGGTAGATTTGCCATGGTTATCTCTAGAGCATACTCCCCAACAATATCACAATGGCTTGAATGTCTTCTTTATATCCTCCTGTTCTGTTTTTTCTCACCCTGATTTGTGTTCTTCAAATTTCTCTTTTTATTTGTATAAATATATATTAATAAGTAGGGGCTTGCCCCTCCTGTTTCATCAAAAGAAAAGACAATCTGCTAGAGCTATGGATGTTATCTGTGCACCAAAATGTTGTTATTGTACCAAACAACCCGCCAGAGCTGGATTTTACATGCACACACTTATTTTTTTGAAGTAAACATGCACACACTTAACCCTTTAGGCTTTTTGATTGATCTTTTCCATTGAAGCATTGCTGATCTTGATTTTAATCACCGTTTTCATGACCAACCAGACCACCCTGCCAGTGAATGATTTAACCAAGTCACTCCGGAAGATAGGCTACGACGTGGTGCCCTCCGACGATGCTGGCCGGTTTGTATGCAACTATGTGTACTACCACTCTCTTCGGTTCGCGGAGCAACATGGCATCAAATCGCTGTTCGTGCATGTGCCCCTCTTCTTGACGATTGACGAGGAGGTCCAGATGCACTTTGCCGCTTCGCTCCTCGAACTCATCGCTTCCTCCAACTAGGACCAGCAGTTCGAAGGTGCGTCTGCTCACCTTCTGGTGCAGATCAGCGTTTGGATTCCTGTCCCAAGGATGTGGAGCTGGATGCAGGCTGAATAAGGTGGTGGTGTCATTGACAGATAGATGTTGATCTTGCTCCAGTGTGTTTGGAAGAAGAGAAAAAAAGGAAATTGCTGCATAGTGTCAAACAGTCTGTGTATCTTCCTGTGTGGCCAATTGCGGCTTATGCCATCAAGCGCTGTAAACATGCCTGAAAAAATTGGGGACCTGGATTTCAATAAGATTGAGTCATTGGAGGCAGATGCATTGCATTACATGATTTACATGCAGACATGCTAGAAATCATGCGGATAAATATGCTGAACACAAACTGTTTGCATCGAAGAGTCTGACGGCGTTCAGCCAGATAAATATGCTGACGCACTAGCTTTTGTAGATGATACTGATAACCATCGATCAAAATCTTCTGCCCAACATAAATGAGTGAGGAACTCTTAACGTTTCTCAAAGCCACCATAGTCATTTAAGACATCCATCTCAAGTTCAAACAAGGAGTTCAACAAAACAGACACCAAAGATGAGAGTTGTTTATGAGATTTCCTAATAGTATGTGGGTAAGCAAATGTTAGCAGCAGATTCGAATTATACAGAAGCTCAAAGCCCAACAGCCAATTGGCTCCCCACCTGGCGTCTCCCGCACTATCCTACCCCTCTCCAGGCGGTACGTGATGCGTGGCCCTGGCACTGCCCTCCTGCTCATCCCGCAGGCCCGATCCGTGGCCAGCAACACGGACCGGAGCTCCTGGATCAGCTCCCGCTGGCCGCTCCTTGGAATTCATGCGGGCGTAACGCCGCGCCGCCGCCTCCGGATCAACATCCAGATGCTCCGCAATACTCCACACCTCCATGTTGCTGAACGGATCGCGCCTGTTCGTTGCGCTGGAACCCTCCATGGTCTCGCGCTCTGGTTCCTCTGTCCTGTCCTGTCCTCGACCTCCGTCCAAAAATTCGACTAATAATAAGTTCTAATATTTATTTATATCTCTAGAAATTAAATCAGTTAGAGTCCTAGTTATTTTATATATAAGTTAAATTTTAAAACGTATTAGAACATATCATGACAACGAAATCAAGAGTGGTCTCTACTGGTTCACATGGTTTTTCTCAGGATCTGTTTAGTTAAATTTAGCATTTTAGTTACTAGATATCCAAATAGCTCAGCTAAAAGGCTATCTAAAGTTTAGCTGAGTTTAGCTACTGAATATCCAAACAACTCTTATGTTGTTGAAATTTTAGTATACTTTCTTCAGCCTCGTTAAGTTAAATTAAATTTCTTGTGTTTATTATATGTTTTATATTTTTTTTATTTTTTGGTGTAGCTAGAATGCACTCTTAAGTACTGTTTGGAAAGAATTGAGGTGGAATTTAAACTAAAATATACTTCAATCTTTTATAAACCGTATAGTTTGGAGTTTATGTATTTGGAGCCAAACAAACCCTAGGGAAAGTTTCGCCAGAACATGGGAGGCAGGAAAGGAACCGCTCGTTGGTTGACTTGTGTTACGCAATTTAATCCGCTTCGTTTCAGCGCTATTGTTAGGATAAGTTTGTTTGCACCTGATGCTGAGGACTTTGAGACAGAAAATAGATTTGCGTACCTATCAGAATGGAGATTCCTCGGCAATCATATTCCAATGTACCATGGTTGTCTGTTTTTACAACTACTAGTAGCTGCAATGTTTGATCACACACGTCTAGACAGCCGTCGTCTGTTGACTCACATAAATAGTGTGGGTACTGGATAGCTAGTGTTTTTCTTCCAAATCTTTCGCTAATCAATTAAATTGTACTCATATGATTAGCAGATAAACCCAAATAAAACAGCCGTTAGCACTGAACCGTCAGTTTCTCTCTCCCCTTGTACCAGCACCTCAGATCAGCACCCTACCATATGTACACTCTTCGTAAATCACGGCGTACGTGTAATGTAATGATAGATAGATCGGCTCTGCAGCATGCGCGCATTATATGGTCTCTAGTTCTTCTGCTTTCGCGAAGAAATGGAGCTCTTCTCCATACGAGGACGAGTCCAAATAAACTATAGGAAGCGAGCTAAACCTGACAACTAAAATTATTATTGGCAACCAAACCTGACAACCCTAATTATTGGCAAGCAAGCCATAGGAAGAATCTCCAACTAACTCTGGTTACTGTCTAAACCGTTCATCATTCTAGCTTAATTACACAAAGTCTTGAAGATAGCTAGGTTAGCTAATGGACAACCATGCAAACTAATCTCATCATGCATATATATCTATCTGTCTGTCTGTCTATCTGTCTGTCTGGCCGGTTCCCACCAACAAAAGTTAATTCAGTCCAATGAGACACCTACAACGTTCTTCAGACGGAGCAAAACAAATTGCATGTACCACACAAAGTCAACCGTCCTGTGAGTACCTCGTAGTTGTGCCACCCATGTTTTTAGCTGGCATTGAACTAAACAACTGTACCGACCAGACCACACACATTCTTTCTTCCAATTGTTATTTTCTTCTTCTTCCTGGGACGACGCGCGCCCATACGTCGACTATAAATAGACGTGCGAACCGGC
Organism: Chrysopogon serrulatus; assembly: GCA_015844335.1. NCBI lineage: Eukaryota > Viridiplantae > Streptophyta > Magnoliopsida > Poales > Poaceae > Chrysopogon > Chrysopogon serrulatus. The sequence continues at coordinate 2,846 of JADLZL010007100.1, read as the reverse complement.
AGCAAGCTCTCATCCATCACTACTCACTTCACCTTCATCTTCATCTTCATCTATCCTTAGCTTCTTCCCTCTCAGCTTCAGCCAGCTCTCTCCCTGTTAGTGTACTGTCTGCTAGCTCTTCGTCGGTCTCTCATGGCTAAGCTGCTTGCTGTTACGACGACGACGGCCTTGCTCCTGCTGCTCGGTACAGTGATCACATGCCGAGCTGACTATGGCTCCGGTTACCCCAGGCCGACGCCGACCCCTTCCCCACCTCCTAGTGCCAGTGGCCTCGCCGTGGGCTTCTACAACAGCTCGTGCCCGGACGCCGAGAACATCGTGAGGGGCGTCGTCCAGAAGGCAGTGCAACAGAACCCTGGCATTGGTGCAGGACTCATTCGAATGCTCTTCCACGACTGCTTCGTCCGGGTACATTTTATTTCTTGCATTGTAGCTAGTATTATATATTCCGTGCACGTCCCTTCTGCTAACTACGGTTTTACGCGTACATTTTAATTTATTTCAGGGGTGTGACGCGTCCGTTCTCCTGGACAACAGCACGGCGAACCCGGACCCGGAGAAGCTGTCGCCGCCCAACAACCCCAGTCTGCGCGGCTTCGAGGTCATCGACGCGGCCAAGGCGGCGCTCGAGGCCGCCTGCCCGGGCACGGTCTCCTGCGCCGACGTCGTCGCTTTCGCGGGGCGAGACGCCAGTGTCGTCCTCGGCGGCTTTGGCGCGTACTGGGCCGACTTCCAGATGCCCGCGGGGCGCCGCGACGGCCGCGTGTCCGTGTCGAACGAGGCGCTCCAGAACCTGCCGCCGCCCTCCTTCAACCTCTCCCAGCTCGTCGCGAGCTTCGCCGCCAAGGGGCTCGACGCCGACGACCTCGTCGTCCTCTCCGGCGCGCACACCGTCGGCCGCTCCCACTGCTCCTCCTTCGTCAACGACGGCCGCCTCAACGCGTCCACGTCCGACATGAACCCCGTGCTGGCCGCGTCGCTGCGCCAGCAGTGCCCGGCCAACGCCGCCACTGACAACACCGTGGTGCAGGACGCCGTGACGCCTGACGCGCTGGACAACCAGTACTACAGGAACGTGCTGGCCCGCAACGTGCTCTTCACGTCGGACGCGGCGCTCCTCAAATCCTCGCAGACCGCGGTGTCGGTGCTGCGCAACGCCTTCGGACCGGGGCTGTGGGAGCGGAACTTCAAGGCGGCCATGGTTAAGATGGCGAGCATCGGTGTCAAGACCGGCGCCGACGGTGAGATCAGGACCAACTGCCGGGTCGTCAATTAGTTGCATTGGATTGGATTTCTCATTCATACCTTTTATTTATTTTCGAAACGTTTACACGCTTGAGCAGAAATCGTGTGAGCTGCTTTGTTTTGCATATTTCTGTATTCTTATTCTTTTCCAAATGCATATTCTGTATCTGTTCCTTACTATACCCCACAAGTGTAATATATAGCAAGTAAAACATTTCTTGATGAATTCAAATTTCCCAAATATTTTTTGAATAAAGTACTCTAACGGTGTCTTTAAACTTGTGTGACTATGTTATCCTGTTCCAAACTCATAAATCATCATTCAAGTTCTTAAACTTGTTTAGTTGTGTCATCTCGGTCTCAAAATTTAAAAATCATCTAGCTTGTTCATTTATGTTATCCCGGTCTCTAATTTACAAATCCGGTAGTGATAACCCTTCACTGCAGGTTCATATCTTCAAAATCCGAAAATGATTAGGTACTAATTACATGACAATGAAGGTCATTACCACTCGCAGATCACCTGTTCAGATTCTTTTTTCAAAAGGCGGCAAAAGCTTTGCCGGATTTTTATTAGACGAGAGAAAAAAAAGTTTACAAGAACTATAAGACCTTACTTAGAACACCACTGCCACGCAGGCCCCCTTCCCCACTCTGTACAGCAAATAACATAAAATGAACGAAACAGAAACCATTGATCAAAAACCGTGAAAAAAGGTAGAAACTGCTAGGCGGGAAAGATCATATATCTGCTCTTATCGCCAACTTATATTGATATCGTTCCTCTTTGCACAAAAGGGCTACTTGTCTTGGTGGTAGGCTCTGATTTTGGTAGGTTCTTCGGTTCCTCTCTTTCCAAATACTCCACCAAAAATAAATGATACCGTCGAACTCTTTCTTCTGTCCTCTTTCAAACTTAGCACGTCATCTTCGCCAGAAATTGTGTAGCGATCCGTTCATGCTAATCGTGGCAATAGCTGTTAGCCCAAACCATTGTATTAAGTATGTCCACACATGTTTTGTGTAGCTACAATCTTTACAGAGGTGTGTTGGTGTTTCGTGATCGGTTCCACAGAGTTTGCATATTGGATCGTTTGGCCAGTGACGTTTTATGAGATTGTTAGCCATCAGGATTTTCTTATGTAGCAATGTCTATGCAAAAAATCTACATTTCGGCTCAGCTTTTGCTCTCCATATCGGTGTAAGTTTTAGTCTACTGAAAGTTCCTTGGAATTGGATTTTGTATGCACTCTGCGTCGTGTATTGTCCATCTGGTGTCCATCGCCAAACAATGGTGTCCTCCCTGCTTTCATCTAGTTGAAGCTGTTGTGCAATTTCCCGGATCAGGACGTATTCATGTAATTCCTGTGCCGTAGAAATTGGGAGAATATGGCTTATCCATTTATTGTCTTTAATGGCCACGCGTACCGTCAAATTTTTCCTTTTCGTTTTTGAGTGTTCTTGTGCCCATGACGAGGTCCAAAATCTGGCTGTGTTTCCATCTCCGATCGTGACTATGGTAGATGCTGCAAATAGCTCTTTATCTTTATCGTCACAGGGTATGTCCAGTTTGCTCCAAGCTCTTTCACTTTGCTGCCATT
>JADLZL010007099.1:0-172273 GCA_015844335.1 Chrysopogon serrulatus | reverse complement strand
TCGACGACCGCGAAAGGAAATACCGACGTTGAAAGGAAATATACGATCGTGAAAGATATATTTCGATCCGATTTCCAATCGAATAATCTGACGAGTTATTATATATAGAGAGAAACAGGGCCACAAAAACCCTCTCAAACCCCGAATCGGCCAACAGCCCAGAAACCTGCCCACCCAAACAAGCGAAACCATCCCACACGCCGACGCCGTCACGCGGCGGCAATGGGTCTCGTCGTCTCCGCCACCGCCTCCTGCGGCGACATCTTCGGCCGACGCCGCTCCCCAACTGCTACCCCTGCGGCTAGCACCCCACCACCACCCACGGACCCAACACCGGAGCCGGAGCTCGTCCGTGTGTTCCACCACTTCGACGCGGACGGCGACGGTCGCATCTCGGTGGCCGAGATGCGCGAGTCCTGCGGGTGCACGGCCGCGGAGGCGGAGGAGATGGTCGCTGCCGCGGACCGCGACGGGGACGGGTTCATCAGCCTCGAGGAGCTCGGGGCGCTGTTCGAGGACGGCCACCAGTCGGACACGCTGCGCACTGCGTTCGCCGAGTACGACGAGAACGGCGACGGCGTGATCACCGCGGAGGAGCTGCGCCGCGCGCTGCGGAGGCTGGACATCGTCGGGGAGGATATGACGGCCGAGCGGTGCGCAGAGATCGTCGCGGCGGTGGACCGAGACGGCGACGGGGTCATCTCCTTCGACGAGTTCAAGGCCATGATGGCCACCGAGCCGGCGGCGTCGTGAGACACGCGCGCCCGACGCCCCCACACCACACGTAAACGTCTTCATCTCCGATTGTTCGTCAACATGATGCACGTACGCGACTACTGTCGTAACCCTAATTAGCAAATGTAAAATACTAAGAGAAATCAGTAGTTTTAGGGTTTCACACTTTACAATCCTACTTGTTGGTTCTGTTCTGTCCGGGATTAGTTTGTGAAGCCTTATAGCTCAGGGAAAAGTTTGAATAAGTTTGAGTTTGATGACTGGAACGGAGGGCAATAAGCTGAAAAAATTTGGAGTTTGAGTTTAATGACGTGCATGAGGACAATAAGCTGAAAATTTGGAGGTATGCATATTCAGCAGCTTAGAAGAGAGATTTGATATCTCCCCCTCGACCGTGATTAGTCCCTATAATTGTGTTGTGTTGTGCTGTGCGCGATTGATTTGGATCCTCTCCTTTAATTTTCTCTTGCCCGCTGGACTATAGAAATTTGAATGAGCTATATAATTTTAATTTCAATTTGATTCCACCACCCACCCCCACAAAAAAAAAATAAAAACATCAGTAGCAATATTGCTTGCCTTAAATCATGATAATTTTCTCTACCATTACTAGCCTCAATCTGTTGTGTCATCATAAAAAAAAAAGAAGAAAAACTAGGCTCAAGCTGCTTCATTATCTGGTGGATCTGACACGTTGCTTTCCTCAGTTATTTTCTTTCTCGATCCCAAACCCAACAATTATACTCGTTGGTTGCCTCATCAATTATTTCTTGCTTAAGAATAGTGAGAGAGTTCCATGAAAATAAAAACTCTTCGGCAGTATATGACTTTTGAGACATGACTATAAAACTTGAAAACATTGAGTTTGAAAAAAACTTACATTAAAACTAAAATCCTGAAAAGTTTTCAAAACTTTGCAAAAGAAAACTTTTAGAGACTGGCCTTCTTGATCCTAAACCCAAGCAATGTCCTCGCGACCAATGCCTCCTATCAAGGACGAGAACTAAACCGTGAGTACTTCATTCTGAAATCTGAAGTCGATAGTGTGAGTTACTAGTGGGCAACTTGTGTTGTGTGCCTCGTAAAGTGTGTTCAACTCGCAAACTTTCGTTGTCATTTGGTAATTATTATCCAAATAATAGATTAATTAGGTTTAAAAGATTTATCTCGTGATTTCCAGCTAAACCATGTAATTAGTTTTATTTTTTATCTATATTTAATGCAACATACATGTGTCTAAATATTTGATGTGATGGGGAATCTTGAAAATTTTTTGGTAACTACCAAGGAACTTTCATGGATATCATTTGAAACTCTCCTTGTAAGTTAAAACGTGGACACTTTACTTTGAGACTTCAGCTTGAGACCTGTAAAACACGTTTCACACGGCTCGCCTCTAAATCCAAGTTTTAGAGATGAAAACGACTGCTGAAGGAGTTAGCACTAGTCCATAACTCTACAGCTATCATTAGCATGCCTTGCAACATGTACACAACCTCAGATTCACAAATTCTGGAACTGTTATAGTAGTATCTTTTTAGGTGCTCTTGTAACTTTGCGTTTCTTTTTCTAGAACAGTAAGCTAAAAAAACGTTGCGCCGAGTTTAAAACGTGGGAGAGAGCAGTTCTAAAAAAAGGATAGATGGCCCTATAGGGGCCTACGTCCTCACTAGACCCCTGGCCTCCTGGGACATGCAGGCAGGCGTGCATGCAACCAGACTGCTCGCTGCCAACGTACAGTGTCGTCAAAGCACATCTTGAAAATCGATTTTATTATATTACTTTATTATTGTACAAGACCTGAGCCTGCGTCTTTTGTTGGCTCTGTTCCAAAAAAAAAAGGGGGGCTCTGGGCTCAAAACAAGGTCAGGAGCATCGTTCAACGATTTACCGGGCCCAGCCGCACAGCAGCGGCACAGTGCAAACACCTTGACTAGTTGACCGTTCTTGCCTTGTACGTACGGTTCTGCCTCTTCCACTCGGTGGCAGTCTCATCGCTTCTCCTGTCCCTGTCCTGCCTGAGAGAGAATCTCGCTGACGAGCTTCATGTTGTAGCGAGGATATCCGGTCAGAGACGGGGAATCTCTCGGGAGCAGTCTCTTCTCTCGCTCCCACAGTAATAAGTGTCGGCGTGTCACCTCACTCTATCCTCGCCGGAAGGGAAGAAGACGATGGACGGCGACGCCGGCATGATCCCCTCCTCGCCCTCCGCCGAGACGTCGCCCTCCTCGTCCGATGTCGCCACTGAGGTTCCATCTTCTTTCACAGCCATTTGTGCTTATGTGTGCATGAGCAGCAGAATCTTTGAAATCATGGTTTGTTTTTGGTTGGTGCTGCCAGTCCACGGGCTCATTCTTTCGGGACCGCAGCACGACGCTGGGGACGCTGATGGGCGTGTCCCTCGCCGACGACGAGCAGGAGGAGGACCAGCAGCAGCAGCAGCAGCCAGGGCAGGATGCAGTGGAGGATGAGGGGGACGGGGACGCCGCGCGAAAATAATCCGGTGCATGAGGATGAGGGTGAGGGGTGGAGGTGGCGCCGCAGGTGGAGGCGCCGGCACTGGCGCAGCTCCGGCGGCGGGTGGTGGAAGCTGTGCAGGGACGACGTCCGCGTGCCCACGTCGCTCGGCCACTTCCTGGACATGGAGAGGCAGCTCTCCGGCGCCGAGGCTCCTGTGCGGCGACGGCGGCGCGGCCGAGCAGGACGCCGCCGCGGCGGCGGATGATACGGGGAGGTGGAAGCTGCGGAGGCCCGCGCAGGGGACCTCGTCGTCCTTGGCGAGGCTGCCGGTGCTGCTCACGGCAATCTGCAGCGGTGGAGCCGCATGACCTGCCCCGCGGCCGAGTTGAGCGGTTCGGGGCTGAAATCAGCGGTCTGTCATGCTCACGGTTAATTATTTGTCACTTGACAACTTCCTTTTTTCGATCGATGTCGTTCACCTGATGTTTGCCTTGCCTCTGATGAATTTTCGATTCGAATGTAACCGATGTAACCGGTGAAACTTTGACATGATGCAATCATGCAGTTTAGCATGATGCAGTGAATGAAATATGCGGTGCCTTTTCATTTGGATTCGAGCGTGTGGCCGTGCTGCTCGTGCCCGTGCACGGCAGCGGAGATTCGCAGACGCTACAGCCATCCGTGAACTTGAGTCACTGAGGCAGTGCAGCTAACGTTTGCACATGTGACCTGTATCTTTTCGTGCCTAGCTTTGTTTTCGTCAGAGTACTGCTACAGAGTCACATCACATAATATATGCTCAGACAAAGCGTCACGCAGACGACGTAGCAGACTTAACCTTACTACTAGAGTATATATAACCTTAATAGTTAACACTACTACATTCTTGGAGCCTACCAATTCCTCTTCCCTGATCTTTTGCAGGTAAGGGAGTGGCTCTGGTTAACTAGTTACAACAACTCGTTACGGAACTAACTACGGATACACGCACGTACACCACCACCAGGCAGCAACAATGGCAACCCCTCGTCGGGCCCGTGCAAAAGGCAAATCAAAGCCCATCCAAAATACCCAGGCCCATACGTTCGTCCATCTCCCCGTCTCTAGTCACCGCCCGACTCGGACGGGTTGGGATGGGCCGAGAAGTAGGCGAGGAGGCCCATGAGCGGCGCGTTGATGTACGTGGTGGGCTCGGACTGCTGGAACACGGCGCGCGCGTCGGGGAAGGCGTCGGAGGCGTCGCTGGGCCCGCCGACGACGGCGCCGACGAGCAGGTTCGGGTTGGGCGCCGGGCTGGCGTAGTAGGCGGCGCCGGCCTTGCAGCCGATCCGCGCCGGGTGCGCCGCCACGGAGGGCAGCGAGCTGGCGCGGTGGTGGATCCGGCGCGGGAACCGGGCGCCGTACCCGACCATGTAGGACATCCGCAGCGGGTTGTCGCCCAGGATGTAGTCCACCTGCCGCTTGGCCACGCGGCGGAGCTGCACCGGCGACGCCGACGATGAGCCGCACGAGACGCGCCCGCCGGCGTGGCTCAGGTAGTTGGAGTAGGCCAGCAGCAGGAACGACAGCTGCGTCACGTGCTGCATGTTGCTGCTCCCGACCTTAAACAGCAGCCCGCCTGCATGCATGCGGTTAATTTTTTTTCCCCGTTCAGAATTTCAGATCGATCGATTCGATGCAGTAGATAGAGAATTTGAATCTGATCAGGGTTAGTTGTAAGCGAGCGAACCTGGGGAGTACTGGATCTGGGGGTGACTGGAGATGCCGGGGAGGAGGGTGCACATGAAGTTGTCGGCGTTGACGCGGAACGACTGGAAGTACTCGTCCTTCCCCATTAGAACCTCCTGATGAACAATAAAAAACAGGATTAGTGTTCAGCATTAGCAGGCTGCTTTGACTATTGACAGGTGGGTATTTTGGGCATCGTTCGGTACAGTACTACAGTATACTACACCCGTCACCCGTGAACCTCTGAAAAGGCTTTCCTACGCTGGAACCCTGCTGCTACTCTAGCGTGCGCTAGCTGCTGCTCGCCGCGCCTGCTCCGGCATCATGCGGAGCACAAGGGCCTTGGAGGAGACCGAGATTGCAGCAGACAAGCATGTTCCTACAGCCCCAACAGTGATAGCCTATCATGGGTAGGTTGATGAGAATTTGAACTATAATAGGTTGATGAGTTGTTTACTGCATCTTCAGACATTGTTTAAGCTAATCCGGCCATACAAAATACTAGTAGTACCATCCCTAGATTCAGTTGCCCGCCACCGCCGTCAGAGACATGTGAGAATGTTGGCAAGATCATCCATCACGTGGATGGGTCTGTCTAAAATCTAAACCAAAGAAAACAGCATATAATCTGTAAGTAATCACATCACCCAGCGGTCAGCTAGCATTTTTACATTCTTTTTCAGAAAGCAGGGAGATTCATGCTAAAGGAGTATCGTAGTATATTTTTTGGACGAAGCGAATACGTACTCCGGTACTAGTGTAAGCTCCATTAGCCTGCTAGACATTCCAGTGATTTAGATAAACTAATGTGATCGAGGTTTTTGCTAACATTGCCAAGTAAGGACGTGCAGAGGCTGACATGCCCCGAGCCCACCGAAAAGCTGATGACATCCTCGATGGGGGCGAACCATGTGCTCGCCTGTTGCGCCAGTACGCAACAGAGATTTTGCAGCATGGCATGGCAGCATAGGTATAGAAACGGCCGAAATAAGGCACACCGCCCCGTCTTAACACCACGCTGACCAGTGCTGATGACGGCCTAATAATAGCAAAGGATTTGGATGTGGCCAAATGCTTCTGACATCAGCGAACAGCCCAAACAGGAGTATGGGCACTCCGTCTCCGTCTCCGTCTCCGTGACACTGGCACAGCAGTACGTACTCTACCTTCTACCACTTGGGTGCTCAATCTTCAGGGCAACGGCAGGGCAATGGCAAATGTTTGCGCACAAAAAGAAGAGGAAAGATGAAGAAGAGGCGATAGAAGATGGACCTTTGAGATGAGGACGTTGATGCCGGCGTGCTTGTTGTCCCAGCCGAACTCGTTGATGGCGTCGCTGGCGCCGAGCACCACCTCGTTCCTCTTGATGTACTCGCGGTACTCCCGGCGGCGCGACGCCTTGTGCAGCCACGCCGCGCCCCACAGCAGCTCGTCCTGGTACCCGGAGTAGTCGCAGTAGCAGGGGCACACCGCCGCGTGGAGGCTGCTGCTGTAGGGGCCCCGGTACTTGTCCGCGAACTCGAACACCTATTCATTATCCACACGGCTGATTAATTTGTCATCCGCCGGCCATGGCCAGAGGAATGGACAAGAAAGAAGAAGGCAGGCGCTCTTACGGCAACGGCGCGGTCGAGGAGGCGCTTGGGTAGGCGGGGTCGGCGTCGCGGAAGACGATGGAGGCGGCGGCGAGCGCGGCGGCGGTCTCGGCGGCGACGTCGGAGCCCGGGTGGGACGGGTCCACCTTGTACACGGTGCGCGGGGTGTCCATGTCCTCGGGCCGCTCCCAGCACGCGTGGTCGCGGAACGCGTCGCCCACCTGCACGTACACCGTGTTGGGCTTGGCCGTCGCCTTGAGCAGGTAGTCCGTCGCCCACCGCACCGCCTTCCGGGCCTCCTCCCTGTGCGGGCCGAAGCTGCGCCCGAAGTCGATCAGGCCCCACGACATGAGCGTCGCCGTGAACGCCATCGGGAACCCGAACTTGACGTTGTCGCCGGCGTCGTAGTACCCGCCCGTCAGGTCCACCTGTTCACCACGTTCGTCAGTCGTCACGACCAATGGCGCAATAATGCCCCCTTGAGTAACTAGAGGAAGGTGCAGTCAGACAGTCACGTACCCCGGCCGCGGCGCCGTCGTGGAGGCCGGAGTCGCGGCGCCAGCGGAGGCGCTGGTCGGGCGGGAGCCTCCCCGAGCGCTGCCCCTCGAAGAAGAGGATGCACTTGTGCAGGGCATCGCCGTAGTCGTGCTGCGCGGCCGCCACCGCCGCGGCCGAGAGCAGCATTGCCACAACGGCTCCGACCGCCGCCATTGCCTTGACGCTCCGCACACGCGACGCCGCAGCCGGCATTGCAGCTAAAAGCTAGTGAAAGCTAGCAATGGCAATGGCCACTGAGCAGTGAAAGCTAGCTCCGCCGCCTGCCCGTACACACACCGTTGGACGACGCTTCGGCAAGCGACTGAGCCACTGAGGTGTGTGTGCGCGGCGGCGTACTAGCTGCACTGGCCGTGCTCGGCAGCCGTCCGGAGGGGGGCTTAAATAATGGGCGGGGAGGCGAGTGAGGTGGTGACCGGCCGAACGGGAGTGAGAGGGGTAAATATGGCACGTGAGCGGCCGCAGACACGGGCCGCCGATGGATGGACCGAATGATGGGTGGCCGGGTGGGGAAAGAAGGCCTAGGATGCCGGAGCGACGGGCCTATCAGAAGACGCCGTGTGGACGTTGGCGAACGTTGCGGCGCCGGAGGCCAGCTCGGCTTGGCTGGGGGACCCGAGACACTGGATGGTGGGGCCAGCGCAGATGGCTCTGCCGTTGTTTGGTTCGTTTTGGCTGTTGGTCCTGTTCCTGTACAGGAACCGGTCTCCACACTCCCGGGGGCATTAAAGCGTGGCAACGGTTTTCTTTCATGGACGCAATAGTAGAAAACACGCGTGGCCCATGCTGATGGTGGATTACTTACTATTATTGTGTTCTAGATCTACTAGTAGTACGCATTACCTTATTATCATCCGCCTACCACCGTATAAACTGTCAGTGGAGTACTTACCAGTGTATCTCACTTGGTCAGGTACGTGCTCGGTCGAGAGATGCAGGACAAGACCACCACCACAAATGGAGGGCAGTGCACATGCACGTCTTGGACGTACGTAGTACTCCGTATCTACCAAAAGAGTACCTACCGAGCACGTACAGCTTTTCTACTTTATTAAACCAAAGATCTACTGCTCTCAACTGAACACAATTAAAAGTCCTTTCTTGCATGTTTGGGGCGTACGAGTGGTCAGGATTAGTGGAGTGTAAAGCAAGCAGGAGCAGCAGCAGTAGGCTACGCTACTAGTAGCAGCGCCATTTCTTCGTCCGTACTTTATTCGGGGCAGTTATTTTCGGTTCGGCTGGTTTCCTCTCGCGTTCCCTCCGTGCGACGCGACGGCGACGCCGGCTCGCATCGCACTGGTCCAGTCCAGTGTCCAGTAGATGACGCTGCCACACAGACACAGGTAGCAGTAAAAACTGTAGTGGTGGTCCGGTGCTCGGCTCGTGCTGCGCCGGTCACTGCTGTTCTGTTCATTCAGGCCATTTGCTTCTACAGTGTCTCCGGTGCTGGTGGGCGGTAGCAGTAGTAGCTCGATCGTTGCTTTGCTGACTTCCCTGGATTTCTTCAGAGAATGATACATCCTATTCCTACCGTAGTTATGAACGAACAATTTTGTCATGAGGCTTTAGCGGCGTACCAAACGACGTCCATAGGTACGTACAGTGATGATACGATGGCATCCGGGACTCCGAGATGGACCCCCGTGCATGTGCATTGCAATCTACGATACCATTACAGTCACAGCACGGCGATCCTCCTGCATTTTCCTGTCATCACTCATCAGTTCCCGGAGATCCGCCGGTTTTTGTTAAATGAGACCATTGGGCGCCGTAGGGTGGTGGGACTGGGTCCCGCCGACGGCTAGGCCGAGACTCACGTAGGGGATAGGATGGGATGGGATGGGATGGGATGGGGAGCCGTTAAAGCGCAGTACGATCGCCATTCACCACGACCACGAGATGAAAGGACCTGGCGTCGCAAAGCAACGGCCGGGCTCGCAAAGGCGACCCTGCTTTGCGTGACGAGAAATCAAGGGATCATCCAGCAGGTTATTAAGCCGTTAAACGCGCATTGCCATTATGGCATGCCCCTCCCTCATCAAACAAAAACATTGGATCCTCGACAGACGTGGTCGATTCACGGTTGGGAGATGGCGAGCGCAGCAGCCATGTGGTGCACTGGTGCGGTGCCCGTTAGCTGCGTCCGTCTGCGCTGCATCTGCAGTTCTGCATGCGCGGCTGCTGCGCGCACTCGAAAACGGCCCAAGGAAGGCTGCGACGGGGCTGCGGCTCCTCCTCCTCCACTTTGCGGTGGAGCACCAGCGGCCGGCGCCACTTGGCCGGCATGCACGCCCAACGGCACGGGCGGGCACCTGCTGCTCGGGAGTGGTCGCTGCGTGCGAGCGTGCGTGCCTCGCCGCTTTTCAGGTGACCGCGGCGGCTGCTGGGAGTGAGGTCGCGAAAGGCGACGACGGGTTTCTGACAGAGTAGCCGGCTGCTGTTGTACACTGTTCTGTCCGAGACCACGGCTGGATTCCGAACGTTCGAGAGCTCCCTCCTCTGTCCTCTCTGCTCTCGTGACTCGGTTTATTGCTGCCACACGCCGGATACGACCAACGGTCGGAACCAGGAGCACAAACTGCGGACTGCCATTAATCCGTTCCTAGGAAATCTCCGCCAACGGTAGGGGTAGGACTGGAGGAGGCTCAGGCTCCCGGAGTCCACGGAGGAGCACGCGACGAGGAGTCGAGGAACTCACATCCGGATCCCGTGACTTCCAGGACACGGCCTGCCAATTTGTCATCAGGCTGTTTGGAGTCATATATGGATCAGCAAAATTTATAAGTTGGGTGATAGACTAAAACACCTGATTTTGTGTGAGAGAAAAACATTGTTAAAACTTAAAACGATTGATAAACCAGTCGACAAGCTGCAGGGTGGGTTGCACCATAACAATGATGCAGTGCAGGGTGGGCTAGATGTGGTACATCGTGGGACTGTGATTTTGCCATTTGGACCATTTAAAAGAGCAATAAAATCGTTATTGGTTACCAGAATTACTCTATATTACTTGGGAGCAATCATTGCGGGAGTTTCTTTGTGTTACTCTACAATTACTTGTCGTGGTGTCTAGGTGCATTCCCTTCACGCTTATGATTATGCAGAAAAACACATCCACCATCTCTGCTCTTGTTACTCCAAAGCGCTTACGTTGCAACACCTACGTACAAGGGAGTTAGAACAGCAGACTTCTGAAACTGGCCATGTCCTTCAACAACTACTCAGGGTGTATCAATGATTAGGTTTTAGGGGACACATTTTTGTGTGATTGCTCATGATCTCAGCAGCGAGAACATCTACTATAGTGAGAGTCTAAGTAAATTTTAAGTTTGACTAAATTTATATAATAAAATAATAAGATTTATGATACTAAAAAAATATCATTATATTTTTTCATTAATTATTTTTATAGTATTATCTATTCGATGTGATAAATCTTTGTATCTTTTTATGATTTTAGTTAAACTTGAGATGCTTTGACGAATAAAAAAGATAGAATGACTTATAATTTAGAATAAAAGGAGTAGAAGTTAGAGGCAACATAAATTAGTCCCCCCTTTTGTTTGATGTGCCATACTCCACCACTGCTGCTAGCCTGCCATAGGCTGCTTCCTCTCCATGCGCTGCAAGGCTAGGGTATAAGGTCGTGAGCCGATCTGCATTCATGGTTGAGATCTCTCGGCCCACGTCATGGGCGCCCGCATCATCATGCTCAGGTAGTTGCTCACCAACCATGGTGTTAGAGAACTAGTCTATGCATGCCATCATGCATGGGCTAGACTTCGTCCATTAGCATAGCGCCACTCTCGGACGCGGCAGGTCGCCCAAGCCCAGCGCTAGGCGTGCCATGCCGCAAGACTGCTGCGCTTGCATCTATATAAAACGTGTTCTGGGACCAATGTAGAGATGCAATGGATTAATTCTTCCTCTTCCATGGTATTAGTGGAGGATCGGTCATTCACCACAGCTTCCTCTTTCATGATTAATTCCTCCTCCGACTCTGATCTCAACCCACCAGCACTCGCCGCCACCACCGCTCGACCTCGACGATGCCAACTACTCCCAATGGCGTTGCTTCTGCGACTCGATTCTTGGCAAGTTGTAGCCTCGCCCCCGCGCTCCGTCGTCGGTGTCGGTGATGGGACGTGCCCTGTGATTCCGAACTCGCCAAGAATGGAGTCGAAGAAGCAGCGCCACTGGAAATAGTTGCCGCCATTAGCCCTGTGCATGGGTTGAGAAAACCACCCAATCCATCCGTCCTAATCCGATTCAATCCTTGGAAAAGGTAATAACATGGTTTGGATGGATTCGGTTAGAAAACCATTTGATTCATGAATCCTAGTCTTCCACCACATGCATCACACCAACCACAGTTTCAGCGTCTCTTTTCACATGCCCGGCAGCATGCAGCGACGCCGGCGACGACGAGCATCGCCATCAACTTCGGTCATGGACTCATGCAGCCCATAACAGCCACAGACGGAGCAACGGGAGGACTCCTGGCGCTGGCACTCCGCTCCCTCGATCTCATCGCGTAGCCGCAGCCGTCGCGTGCCTGTTTCTCCGGCGTGCGTACCAGCGCGCGCGTTCCTCACGTAAGCTTCCATCGGCGTGCGCACCAGCGCTGCATTGCCCCACGAGCATGACATCCTTCAGTTTGGTTGTACTTTTCCGTCAACTCCCTGTATTATCTTCTACTAGTTGAGTGTCTGTGCGTTTCTACGGGTATAATTCATACTCGTACAAATAAAACATATGAAAAATCACATGAATCACAAACAATTAACACTGAAATGCATAATTCAACCCAATTTTTTTGAATCAAGAAAACACAAAGTTCATAATCAAAAGTGTCACCAGAGCTCTTCTCATTTGCTAAAAACATGTCCACTTCAGTTGCAAAGGCTTGGAATCACAATATAACACAGCTCTTGCAACTCCCTCTTACAGATATAGCCTATTCCTAGTTCCAAAATCTCTCCCTCAGGATGAGGGACAGGCAAGGCAACTAAGATTAACTGCAGATTAGAGGCCAGCAAACAACATAGGAAGGAAAGAAGAAAATCCACCCAGTAAAATATCCATAGAGATGAAGTGCCTTTTTTCGCATCAGCCAAAGATGCTCAAGGGGGCCTTGGAGAGGGATGAAGATGTTACCCAAGGAAGGAGAGAGTAGTTGTTAGTATATTGTGATATTGCCAACACATATCCTTTTTTGGTAACCATGAACTACAAAAGAGAAGAGAGATTGAACTGCAGAATATACTAACCTTGCTGCTCTGATTTCACTGTCAAACAACCTTAGATGTACCTGCACATGAATTACACCTCTTAGTAAATGTCTTACAAAGTGATACTGGTTGGTATTAGCCACTTATAGTAGAGACATGTTCCACTAATTCAGAGCTAATCATTGGATCAGAGATAAAGCTTCTTTCTACTAATTGTAGAGCCTGCTAATTTTTGTGAGGTATGCCATACAGAGCAAACATGTATTGGTCAATTTTCAATGGCAGCCCATATAGCCTGGTAATCTCTGTAATGACTAACTGTATAGCTTGATAAGAAACATGTATTGGGTTCTAGAATTCATATGAATGGATGGAAGATTTGTATTTTTCCACTTTGGCTCTGATAAATGGAAATTCAAAACTAAATTTAAAACTGATCTCAAATATAGATATAGAATTTACATCTTATCTCAAAAAAACTAATCCAGTGTTGGATACTTTTATTATGAGGGCATGTCATTTTGACACCCTTTGGTTTCATCAGCTTCAATTAGAACGACACTGCAGACTGGTTTGGGTTCTCAGAGCAGCTAGTGCCAGTGTTGCTGCTGCTGCTGCTGATGGGCTAACTGTATATCAATTTGCAAAGAAGTAGAAGCTCTGAATTTTCAGCATTACTTACTTATAGAAGCATGAGTTACCAGGTGAACAAAACTATATAGAGTTGAGATTTATGAGTGATTTCATTATGTAAAAGCTTACTCCGATGAATAGTCTGTCTATATTAATTAACCAAAGTTCCTAGATTTCTGAGCTATTTGGTTGACAAAGATCTGAATTTTCATTTGCCCACAGCTACGTGTTCTCCTGAGAGCATCTGGACAGGACTAACCTATACCGATATTGAACAAAACAAATCTACAGCTTAATGTAAGAACCTCACCGATGCTTATCAGAGGTGTAATAAACTGTGTAATGATGACAATGACAATTTTATTAGGTAACTGGAGAGATGTGGGGGACAGCTGAATCAGAGTGAATCAGATTCACTTAAAGCCAGGTGATACAAATATTATAATGGGCATACCTGAAGGTCTTTGTCAAAGTGCATGGTTTCACGATAGGGGCTCTAGCCTAGAGGTTAGAGTACCTGAGTAGCATCCAGCAGGCCTGGGTTCGACTCTCCGTGGGAGCGAATTTAAACAGATCTGCATTAATTAAAAATTAAAAAAAAAAAGGTTGGGGTTTCCCCTGCTGACTTCGGTCAAAAAAAAAAAAAAAAAAAAGTGCATGGTTTCAGGCTTCAACATCATCTTGGGATTCTTTTTGTACTTGTAACAAGTTCCATCATAAAGTTCAAGACAGGTTAAAGCGTATATTTGCTCTTTTCATCATCTGTTGTTACTGAATCTTTTTGGCATAGATTATTGCAAATTTGGTGGCTTATGAATTTAAAGATCAAATGGTTTCCACAATAATTTTTCTCTAAGGTTTGATTAAGAAAAGATTTCAGAAAACAGCACTTATATTCAGAAAGCTGCATCCTACAGTTTCCAAAAGAGAGAAAAAAAAAGTTGCATCCTACAGAGGGCACCGATGAAGCAAACCATGGTGTACAAGAAAATAATCAATAAGAGCATGTATTGCTTTGATACTTCCATGTAAAGTTGCTGCTTATATAGCTGTGACTCGAAATTTGTTGCTAAGATAGAGTGTTTACCTTAAGAGGAGTAAATTATCTGGCAGCAGAAAGTAGTGAAGTACTCCATCAGGAGCAGCGGTCAGCTGAAATAAAAAGTTACTTTGGTAAAAAGAAAACAATAATGTTCTTGATTGTTAGTTGTTACAATCCAGTAAGGAACTGGTCATGTTCATTACTAACCAAAATAAATAGATATACTTATATTAAACTAAGGTAGCGAAAAGAAACATAAGGATGTAATCTCAAAATGATTAAAAGATGTCAGAAATATTGAACTGTGTTGAAAAACAACCCTGAAATTCAACATCTTCCAGGTTTAGTGTTAACTTGCTATTTGAAAAGAAACTACAGAGATAGGAAAAGATTTCAAAAAATATAAATTTGAAATAATGCCAGAAAAAAAATCAAACTTGAATTGCATTGTACTGTTACTAAAGACATACTCTAGATGAACTCATGTATTGGTCTGTTCCACACAGCAGGAAGGGAAGAGTAGATCCGAATACAAATAGACAATTAACTTAAGAGGGTTTTGGTGCTCAGCAGGAAGGGAAGAGAAGGGATTGGCATACTTGGTGGTTGTCCTCGCCGGCAAAGTGCAGTAGCGGCATCGGCGGGGGTTCCGGGCAGCGATGGAGACAACAGCGATGGAGACGGCGGCGGGGATTCCGGGCGTCGCATTTTGCTCGGGACCGACGGCTGCTGCTGTCGCCCGTGACAACGGCAGGCTACCGGAGGTCAACCAACCTCGCAGAACCGGCGTGGCGGGCAGCGATGGAGACGGCGGCGGGGGCTCCGGACGTCGGATTTTGCTCGGGACCGACGGCTGCTGCAGTCGCCCGTGGACCGTGGCAACGGCAGGCCACCGGAGGTTGACGAACCTCGCAGAACCGGCGTGGCAGCGAAGCAGCAGGGTGTCGTGGCTATGATGGACTCCGGCTTGAGGGCGTCCTCGCGCCCCGCGCGCCGGATGGTTACGGTGTGTACGGTGCTGGCGGCGGCGACGTGGGATCGTGGGGAGTTATAATGCGTGCGATTTTTTTTCTACGGGCCTCTCTTTTTTTCTGCGGCCGGTGTAATTACTAATTAGGAGGGGTCCGATGTTTTTTGCGGGCGACGTGATTAGAGGGTCCGATTAGTTTACGGAGACGATAACATTTACCTTTTTAGTTGTAGAGAGGAGATACAATCGACTTACCCGTGGCGGACGCGAGGAGAATGTGCCCATGCATGACCGTCGTCGTCCCGGACTGGTCGACACGTCCTGCGCCGGCCGGTGCCCGACACGGACTGTGGCGGCGGCGAAGACGGCACGCCGAGACTGTCATCTGAGCTGCGGAGCACGGACGCGCCCTTGTCGACTGAACGCAGCGCGAACGCTCAGGCGCCGGCCGAGGCGACCATTGCCAATTTTATCAGCAAGGGCTAATAAGCTCCGAAGTTCAAACACATATAGCACAGGGCTCGCCGCCATTGGGAGTAATCCGAGTCCGACCGACGTGCACCATGACTTAAGTCACGTGAGTGTGAGTCTTCGAGTCCTCGTCGTGTTCTGTTCTTTTTTCTAGACAGCCAGAGGCAGGGCAAAGGCAAAAGGCCGCGGCCATTGCTCAAGAAGCACCTGTACCTGGTGTTGGATGACTGGGAGAGGGGATACTCCATCCGGCAGATCAACCCTGACACCATGCTCTCAGACTCCGACGACATAGCCTGCACCACTCGGGATCCGACGCACCTTCCCGAGTCCGCAGCGTTCCGGTTCGTGGCACCTGGTTCGGAATCGGACACGCAATTCATCGCCATGGGCAGCAACATCGTCGTCGTGAGCAGCGGCAGCGGAGGAGCAGAGGCTCCAACCCTGGTGTACGACACGGGGGCAGCGGCGCTGGCCACCGGCCCTCCCTTGCCGGGCCTCCTCTCCGACTTGCTCGTCGCTGTACCAGGCGGCGACGCGGTGTACGCGCTGACGACGCTGGGCGCGGGCCTGCCGCCCGCCTTCGAGGCGTTCTCGTGGGCGCCCCGCACCGGCGACGAGCCGGAGCCGGGGCGCCCGACGCACGGGTGGTCGTGGAAGAGCGTCGCCGCGCCGCCGCCGCCCTTGTCTCCGGAGGCCATCGTGTCCTACGCGGTGCACCCGGACGGGCGCACCGTCTTCGTGTCCACGCGCGCCGCCGCCCACGGTTCGCGGCGCGGCGGCACCCACTCCTTCGACGCCGCGCGCCGCGAGTGGCGGTGCCACGGGGATTGGGTGCTGCCGTTCCGCGGCCAGGGCTTCTTCGACCGCGAGCTGGACGCGTGGGTCGGCCTCGACGAGGAGCAAGGCTGCGTGTGCGCCTGCCAGGTCGCGTCCCGCAGCACGATCAGCGTCGGGCCGCCGGAGTCGGACAGGATGGAGGAGAAGCTGTTCTGCTCGGCGGGTGAGAGCAAGCGCTCGGAGGCCACGCTCGCGTACATGGGCGACAGCAAGTTTTGCCTCGTGGAGAGCGTGCCTCCAGAGGACGTCGGGCTTGGGAGGGATCGCGTCGTTCGTGTCACCGTGTTTGGCCTCAAGTTCGATCGGCATGGAAAGCTGCGTACTACGAGTCACCGGACTAGTAGTTCGTATGTAGTGTCCAGATACGTAACGTCTTTTTCTCCCGTAGCATTTTGGGTGTAGAGCTAGTGTTTGTATATGTCACTACTTTTATGATACATTCACTTCACCCTTTTCAATCAAACTAATTGAAGCTCTAGATTTACCTTAAGCCAAACAAAATTAATTTTAAATAAAACTTGAATATTCATATTTTTAAGATTTAGTAAACCTAAAATAATTTAACATAGGGTAAACCTAGAATGTTCGTCGTCACGTACCGGTTATTAGAAGGGTGTTCATCTTACGGCAACGTGTAAATAGATCAATGGAAGTATAGAACTAGAATGTAGCTCATGCCCCTTTGGATTGAGGTTTTTTTTTTCCCTGAAACCTGTGTTTTTTCTATGAAATTGAATTGATTCATATGAAATTTCTTTACGATCGGTACCCATTATTGCAAATAGAAACCTCCGCTAAACTATTTTTGCTATGGGGCGTGGGCAAGACTTGTGCTTGCTATGGGGCAACGGGTCACACAACGTCTATAGTCTTCGAAGCGTTTGGAGAGGAAGAAGGAAAGGATCCTAGACAATAGTGGTGGCTGTGACGGCGGGTTCTCTTCTTGGTGGTGTGTCTTGGGACCGAACTACCAAACCCCTACTACATTTCTACATGTACCAATACTTCATCCATTCCATTTTATAAGACACAAGGTGGAATGATAGGGTCTCGTAAATTACACTTCGATGATTCATTAACTTTGCTTCTACTTAAATGTAGTTTATGCTTATAAACTTATTGATGTCATGGACAATATAAAGCCTTAGAAATCTAACCATATAGAATTTGTATTATAATAGTTTAAAACTAATATTACTAAGCTAACTATTGGTTAAAATTTTGTAAAGTTTAAATCTTGATACACTCATGTGCCTTATAAAAAGGAACAAAGCCACAAAAGGCAGTGCTTCTCTTGTTGGTGTCTTTCTTAACTTGCAAAAGGAAAATAAAAAGGAGGGATACTGTATGTCAGTTAATCGGCCAACTGAGAGCCAAATCGTCTTCATCAAACTGCAGAAGTACTATCAGGCTAAAACTATGGCAATGAATTTCATGAAATCGCTCGACATAACCGTCACCTATTCATCACCAAATCATACTGCATTACTCTCAGTATCAGCTGTAGTCAAATCCCGGTTTGACGACTAGTAGTACAATGGAATGGAGAGACGTTGCATTCGCATCGCATTATCGGTCAAAAATCGAAAATAGAAAGGGCGTACGCCCCAACGGTCTTGTAGTCCGTAACGCTTGTACTACCGGTAGTCCAGTACAGCAGTGAAAGCGCGGTACACTGGCACGGAGCTGCTGGTGGGCACCATTGTGCCATGCCATGCCCCCCGGGGCCCCGGCAGACGGCAGACCACCGCAGACCGCAGGCACAAGGGTCGCCGACTCGCCGCCTTCCCGTCCTCGCACGGCGCTGGCCATCGCCTCTAGGCTCTAGCACACGCGCATGGCGCATCCGAGCGGTGAAAAAACGTCGCGCCTTGCTTGTTGCTGCACGCGCGCTCCGCGCCTCGGTCGTGCCGTGCCGGGTGCCGCGAGCCCCGCCTCAAGATGGGGGTGGAGCAGGTCGCTCCAGCGGTTCATCGAACCGATCCGAAAAAACTAACCAAATGGACCCCTAAAAATCCATAATAAAAAGTAGACGCGCAACGGTTTTGAACGAACCCCAAAGTCGCATGGATCGACCCTTTTCTACTACGCCGCCGCCGCCGCCGTGGGCGCGTGGCCCCTTCGCTGCTTCCCTTGCCGATTTCTCTTCCTCCACGTACACCAGAATCGATGCTCCATGCCCTTCCTTTTAGGAAAGCGCTGCCATCATGCTGCTGCCGAGGACGGAGCAGAGAGGTTGGTTGGCATGGGTGCCCTGTCCAGTGAGGCCAGCGCGGATAGTGGAGCACGGCGGAGGCGGAGGACGACGCCGATGAGGAAGACGAGCATGAGGAGAGTGCATCTCCACCGTTCCGTGAGTATTAACGACATCAAGATCTGTCAGTGACAACATGGTGCTGACATGCAGCACCTGCAGGGGACGGTTGACGATAGGCTCAAAGAGGTGCTCTCAATCGAGGATGAAATGCTCGAAACACGGGAACGGCGGGCTCTGCCCATCCCCGAAGTCCTCAGCGTCGAACTCCGCGAATCGGACACCCTGCGCGACACAATCGACGACGAGCTTCCTCGTCCCTGTGTTTTCCTCGCAGAGGCGGCCGGCGAGCAGCCTGTACTCATATGCAGAAGAGAGAAGACAGGCTGTTAGCTAGAAACGCATGGCCGACATCATGAGTCGACCCATTTTTTGTATTGGATATCATTGTATCCAAATATGTTTTTTCTTTTCATGGATTTTAACCGGTTTATTTATTTTCTTGAATGGACTGAAATGGTTTTAAATATGGTTCAATCCATGGAGCAACCACCCCCTCAAAGTCTTTAAATTGCCGCCCCGCCGCGTTGGTCGGTGATCCCACCCACGGGCTTGAGGATTCCCTTTTTTTTTTTTTTTTTTTTTTTTTGAAAACGGGCTTGAGGATTCCTGGGCAGGCAAAAACCGATTAAAAAGGACATCGTCTTGCATTTTTACGAACCCCAAAATCCTTTGCTTCGTCCCCCTCTCCCCCTCTTCGGCCCTTTGCTTCTATAGTGTCCTTGTTTTTAGGGTTAAGTTCAAAAAAAACAAAAAAGCCGCCCGAGCCGCTGCGCCGCACGACGCTAAAGGAAAACGCATTCCATCCAGGTCAAAACTTTTCACGGCGCGCTGCGAATCGAGTCGGGCGCGGCGGCAGGAGGGTGGCATGAGGGTGCAGCAGCAGGGTTCCGGCGACGTGGCGCAGGCGGGGCGCCGGGGCGGTTTATTTCATCCCTGCTGGGTGTCGCGGACGCCGGGGAGGCGGTTTTTGTGTAGCCTCTTCATGGGATGTACCCTACCTAGAAAAAATACGGTGGCGACAATAAATAGTTTTTGGTGGCGGCCGAAATTACCTATTTTAATGCAGCGCCGCGCGTTCCGCTGCGCCCGCGAAATAAATATCCCGCGATTATGCAAAATTGATTTGCCGGCTCGAGCCCATGATGATATCAACCGCGCTCAAAAGGTTTGGGATGTAGATGTTTTTTTTAAATAAATTCTTAATTGATTATTCGGATTAAAATAGGTACCAATTTTAAAACATGCAAAACTATTCATTTTCTAGGTTTCATATTTTTTCTAACTAAGTCTCTGAGATGCTGCTTAGACTTCAGTGAGGACATCGTCTTGCATTTTATAGTGTTGCTGTTACTAAATGGTTTGCTTCATCGCCCTTAGGAATCAGGGACCTTGGAGCGGCATTGCTGCTATAGTGTGATTGAAAAGTGTTTTTATACCCTCATCGTGCACTAGCGTCTTCTCACTGGAATGCAGTCATAACTGGTTTATGATCTGACAACCCTCATCGTGCACTAGCGTCTTCTCACGGGAATGCAGTCATAACTGGTTTATGATATGTCCCTTGTGGTGCCTTACCAATGAGTCAATGACGACGATTGCGCAGGGCATTCATATCCATTCTGAATTGATTGCCCTTGGATTAGTGTTGACCTGTCTTCATGCGTCTGAATCCAAAATAGTCCTGTAGTTCGTTTGTCTTTCAGCTTATTTGGAAAGTTATGAGAGTTGCTGATCCCACCATCGGCAGTTCAAGTATCAGTTTCTGAACAACCAGGCGATGGGGTCAGGCTGAATGAACTATGCTTCGTAACGGCCATCCTTGTGCAGTGTATATGGTAGCTCACCACCAAACTAGCAATTAATACACTGGACAATCAGAAGGTCATGCCATTATAGCTCAGGTGGTTGTCATTTCACAAACGGCATCCAAGTTTGACTGGTCATGCGGCAATTTGAATATATTAGTTTTAATGTACCATTTTCCAAACTTAATCTATCATTTCGAAAGTTTCATTTTGTACTACCCAACAACCAACATGGTTCTTGCTTACATACATATTGTTAAGACTATATGGATCTTTTCTCAGTTACATGAATCTGACAAAATCTCCGAGCTACCAAACTGCCGAATCTAAGACCACCTCGCACAATTCATCCCCATATACGTGATCATACAACCACATATAACATATTCCAATTATTATTTGTCCGCAATTTCCTCATTCTGTCTGTTGTTCTGTTTCAGATTGCAGATTGCAATCCTGTACCACTGTAAGTACTGATAAGGTCTCATCCTTTGCTGACAGGAGTTCGATACTGCTTACGGGCCAGCTTGGCACTGCATCGTGGGGACGAGTTTCGGTTCATATGTCACGCACGCCAGGGGTGGATTCTTGTATTTTTCCGTCGATAAGGTCTACATCCTGCTCTTCAGGACAGCCGTGGAGCCCTCAACTCATTGACGGCCACCAGCCTACCAGCAATGGACAAATGGTTCACAAAAATGCGCAGTTCTTGGGACAGCTCACACCAAATTCAGTTATTCAGTCAGCTAGGCCGAGGCCTTGTAACTTGTAAATTGCATTGTTTCTTCGAAGGCAAATGGAAACCCTTCATGTTACTGATGAAATTTCGATTTGTTGGTGTCATCTGTTTCAACTGAATATGTTCAAGACTGCATAACGGTTTTGTTTTCGTGCATTACACTGTTAGATTTCTGACTCCTTTGTAGATGGCCAAATAGTACCAACAGTTGCACAGGGAACAAATTTGGGGTAACAGATGATTCCTGTCCTACAGAAAGTATAAAATCAGCTTGAACTTACCTTCTGTTATTTTGCAAGGCAGGAATTACTGCCTGTGATCATCAAGAGGAAGGTGCAGCACAGTACTATAACACATTTGTTTCTAAAGTAATATGCAAAAATATCTTTGTGGACTGAACAAATGAAACCTTACGAGGACTGAAACAAAGAAAACCTATCCAATTATCTCGTCTGAGTTCTGATATATACACATTGACCAGAATTCTAAAAATATACAAATTGACCAACAGATTCAACCTATGTCAAGCCACGATGAAGCTTGGGAATGACATTATCAGTTCAACACAAAAGAAAAAATTGATCATAGGTAGATTAAACTGCCCAAATCATTGGAAGGATCAGACGACCATTTCAGCCTCCTTCATACTAGAGGGAATTCCTATATCTAGTCTCATAGTGGCTTTGTACTTCTCCGGAACTTTAGCACCACCCTGAATGCATATCTCAACAACAGCTGGTGCCTGACCATAGAAGGTCTTTAGCTCTCTCTGCAGTTCCTCCCCCGATTCTGGCATGTGCCAGACGTATCTAGGAGGTATCAGGTCATCGAGCACCGCTGCTTGCCATCCATGTTGTCCATTCCTCTGCTGGTGCTTAAAAGCTCCACAGTTTCGTGCTTTGTGGCCAGTTGGCCCAATATGGACCTCAGGGCAGTATCCGCAAACCCTCACTGCATAGCCTTTCATAAGCTTCAAGGCACCATCCCTAACGGCCTCCCATGCTTCAAGTGTCTCCTCAGCAAGAGCCGCCGTCTCCTCAGGGCTAGATGGAGCAATAACCTTATCATAATGTAGTTCCTCAAGAAGTGGCTGCTTAAATCTGTCAGGCTCTGGTTCTGGTAGGTCATCTTCATCTGCATCAACAAACTCTTTTCTTCCAATTTTAATGATAGGCTTTCGTCGACGCTTTGTGGGATACTCAGGAAGGTCAACTCCAGCTTGGATGCAAAGTTCTACAAGAGCAGGAATGCGGGGTACAGAAAACCTCTGATCATGAGGGATGCGCGGCCCTAGGCGGTCCTCTAGATGATAGGCTTCGACGGGTAAGAAAACAGCTTCCACTAGAGTACTTCCCCAGTCATGTTCTCCTCTGCGCTGAGCTGCTGACATTCCTCGGCATGTTCGAAAAGGATGTCCAACAGATCCAACATGTATCTCACTGCAATACCTGCAACAGAAAAATACGCATTAATGTGCTAAGATGAACCCAGAAGGAACTAGGTGGCATTTGTAAATTTGTAAATAAGAAGAAATAGGCATCCATATTCGAGTTGAAGAGGACTTGAATCTAGGTGGTTGGGTGTGCATCCACACCTCCCACCAACTGAGCCTAGCTCAATTCTTTTTGAACTTTGAAAGTTCACCTAGTGTGACGATGAGGTTTTCTTTAGTACAGTATAAAGACCTTACCGGGAGACAAACAGTTGTTCTCTGATCAGACTGAATGCATAGTTCCAAATACAAACAGCATCCAGGCTTAACTGGAACAAATAATTTTTTGAAAGAACTAACTGGAACAAATAATGCCTGGACCAATAAATAAGTCTATCCTCTATAAGCTTCTCACCAAGATTTTTTTTTTTTTAAAAACCCTTTGCTTCCAAATAACAGAGGAGTCATTCATGATGCAATGAAGTTTGTATCGCATAATATAACATGGTCAATATGTTATGCATCATAAAAGTCATGAAATTAATTATTAGCACACTCAATCAATTCAGCAGCAAACATATGTCACAGTTTGCTGCAATAAATGTATCATATTATGTTATCTTGGATTATTGAAAACGAGATCCATCCGATCGAAAAAACAAAGAAAAATCCCAGGGTAACAACAGCATAGTTTGTAATGAATAATCAATGATAAAGAATGGGAAACGGGAATTACTTGCAGCCTTTTACTGGTACTACTTTCATAAGCCTCTTCAAGTTGTTGATCAGCAAAATTCTTGCATTGTACACTTTGTACGCAACTGGTATAAGTCTACGCACTAGCATTCCGTTTTTTGGTGGAGGCATTGGTTGTTTCGGCTTCCCTTGTGCTGCCTTCATTCTCTCCTTTGCTCGGCGCCTTAATTCCAGCACTGGAATAGGAAATGGTTTCTTCTCTCTTTTTGAATATTTTCGTGGAAAGTCAGCATTTTGAGCATGTTCATTTCTAATGACAACATCCCTTTGACGAGATTGGCAAACATTTAAAGTAGGTACTCTGCAAAAAAAAAAGAAGAGTAAATTCATCAGTAAATCAGAATGAAGCTAGCAAGACTGGCATTGAACCAACTTTAGTAAAGAAATGAAGAATCAAGGTGACTGGGTCTCATCCCCATCTAAGACTACTCTGTTACTTAATCAATATATCCTCAGAAACATTTTGAAAATTTCACCCAAAAAAATCACTAGGATCTTCAATACAGATTGCATTGCTTGCTCTAATTAACCTATGATGAGATGCAAAGGGGTTTGGCAACTAGTGTTACAGCATATGTGTTTGAATGTCTGTGTGGTTTGTTTTTGTGGCTGTTGTTGCATTTTTTTAAAAAAAATTGGATTCATCTTTACTCATGTCTTCCTTCTTAATGAAACGATATGCCACTGGGGGTTGGGCAACTGATATCCAGGATGAACAAGCATACATTGGCATATGTTGAACTTTTGATAACCACTGAAGTACTATGATTCCCAGCGTAATGAGGATAGCTCATTCGTCAATACACTGGGCAGCCTCCACCCTCCAGTTACTTTTACATGATGTTTCAGGCAACGAAATTAAACTACACGCATGCCAACTTGCTGTCTGAAAAATGACATGTAAACCTGACAGGAGGGAGTGCTTCGCATGGAACCCTAAAGATACATAATTATATAGCACAAAGCCACAAACAGCTTGCCGCCCAATAGTCGTTAATAGTTCAGACAGCAGCAGAAGTATTCAGAGAACTGCCCTTGATTTGCTCAGTGCTCAAGCATCTTTCAGGGCCTGATTGGCAGCACTCTCGATTTACTTATGGCAGTTCCGGAGATTAGCATGACTATCTAAAAAAACAGAAATCAGAGCTAGCAAGAATAGGACTAACCCGAGCCTGAAGCTGCATCCCCGCTTGCCATTGACAACTGCTACGGACGCACCGGCTCGCTCCCTAACCTGCAGTAAACAGGCACCGCAGCTCAGCGACTAGCACGAACCACACGAGTCGGAGATGTGATTCCTTTGGGAACACGGGGCTCGGGGGCTGGGAGTGGGAGGTACCTGGAAACGGGGGCCGGACCACCGGAGACCGATGAAGCTGCGGAGCGGGAAAAGACGGGAGGAGCATGTAGGCGGAGGGAGCGTAGCGCAGGGAGCCGTTGAGGGCCGCATGGCCAGAACTTCTCCCGTGGCCGTGGCCGTGGCCGTGGCCGGAGACTGCTCCTCCGTGCGGGTGTCTCACTGTCTCCTCCGTCTCTGTCCCTATCCTGGAGACTGGAGGTCGGGATTCGGGAACACAAACTCCGTTGGGATTTTTCGCTGTTCTCTTGTGGGCCGGCGATTGTTGGGCCGAATTTAGGTGGGCTGCCCTTGACTGTGCATAGTTCGCGATCCAATTTTCAGGTGGAAATTTTTTTTCTCAGCTCTGCTAAAAAATCTATTTTTTCTCAGTGAGAAAGCACATGAGGTCTCTGGTTTGATTTAGTGTGAGAGTGAACATTTTAAGATTTTTAAGATTTAACAGGTAATCTTGTCTCAAGGATTTACAAAAAAAATACTGATTTTTCTAGGTATACTACAAAACCAATTTTTATAGAAGTGTCTCTGTGCATGCATGCATTATGAGCATCAGTGTCTATACTGTGTAATCTTAGAAAAAAAAAATCTAATTTTCCTCAATAAACTACAAAAACCAGTTTTTATCTCCCTCAGCAAAAGCGTGCCGCGCCTGCTAATTTTCTCTTCATATGGCAATAGTAGTAGTCGATCTAAGTGCTAGCTTCTTGGAAATGAAAATGGTTTCTTGGGCTGGTTCTCCAAATTGCAGACTCCCGTAGTCGTTTATACCCATAGGCCATAACCAACTGCTGAAGCACTGATATCATTTCTTACTACCAAATATTTAAACAATGAAAGCTGTTCAAGCAAGAATGCCACAAGTTCTTCAACTACCCTCAGCTACCAGGCATGTTTACATGCCAATTGACAATTTTGTCTCTCCCTTTCGTACACCGCACCTCACACGGATAGCTGTAACAACAGATCGTCACTACACTCAAGCCGGAAACTTAATCCGTTAATCTGATTTAACCCAAACTTGCAAAAGAACGACACGACTCGATGCAACCACGCCTAGTATATAAAAAAACCCACCTCGCCAGTCGCCACCCCCCATCAAGCAACCCAAGCCATCAATCAGTTAGCAGCAGCAATCGAAATAGCACAACACCAACAGAGAAAAGACGTTCACATAGTCTTGAGAGACCAAAGCAACAATGGCAGCCGCCCTCGCCGTTGTCTTCGCCATTGCAGCTGCTCTTGCTCATTCAGTCGTCAGCGCCGACGATGCATCTTCTGCGGCCACTAGGAATTTCACGATAGCTTCTCCTCCCTCTCCGGCGACGACCAGTGGTCCGGTGACATACGTGTTCGGCGACTCGATGTCGGACGTTGGGCAACAACAACTACTTCCAAATGTCCCTGGCCAAGTCCAACTACCCATGGTACGGCATCGACTACCCCAACCGCGAGGCCACCGGGAGGTTCACCAATGGAAAGACCATTGGAGACTACATGGGTAAGTTTCAGTAAGATTGCTGTTACTGTTAACTGAATCAATGTGGCGCCGGCGCGACTCAAGCAGCAAGCATGACCTGACGTATTTACGTGTTACAATGGTGCAGCCGAGAAGTTCGGCGTCCCACCCCCGCCGCCGTTTCTGTCGCTGAGAATGACAGGCAAGGAGGTGCTCGGCGGCGTCAACTTCGCATCCGGCGGCGCCGGCATTCTGAACGAGACCGGCGTCTACTTCGTAAGAGACGCGCTGCTGATGCTCTTCTGATTCTGCATCTGGATGCTAGTAGTGATTTGTGTCTGTCTCTGTGACACGTACGATTAATTTGGCGGTACGGTGCAGGTTCAGTACCTCTCATTCGACGAGCAGATATCGTGCTTCGAGATCGTCAAGAAGGCGATGATCGCCAGGATCGGCAAGGAGGCGGCGGAGGCCGCTGTCAATGCGGCATTGTTCCAGATTGGACTCGGTGAGGGCCATGGTTTCTTCATCGATCTTGGATACTACTCCATTCTCAGTAGCAACAGAGCACTGACATGGCGTATAAAATTATTATGTCTTGGCGTTGTTCGGCAGGGAGCAACGACTACATCAACAACTTCCTGCAGCCATTCATGGCGGACGGCACCACGTACACGCACGACCAGTTCATCCGCCTCCTCATCACCACTCTAGACCGGCAGCTCAAGGCAAGACCCAACTGATCGACACTGTCCACACGCTAGAGGCGGCCGGGCTCGTCGTCTAATCTCATCTGTTAGTTCTGCTTCTGCAGCGGCTGTACGGGCTGGGCGCACGGAAGATCGCGTTCAACGGGCTGGCCCCGCTGGGTTGCATCCCGTCCCAGCGCGTCCGCTCCACCGACGGCAAGTGCCTGTCCCACGTCAACGACTACGCCCTGCAGTTCAACGCCGCCGCCAAGAAGCTGCTCGACGGCTTGAACGCCAAGCTGCCCGGCGCGCAGATGGGCCTCGCCGACTGCTACTCCGTCGTCATGGAGCTCATCCAACACCCCGAGAGAAACGGTAACGTGTCCTCCTGTCCCGCGATCGATCGAGTGCACGGCGAGTACACACATATTCTTCTTCTTCTTCTTTCTCACCGCAACGATGCATATACGCAGGGTTCACGACGGCGCACACGTCGTGCTGCAACGTGGACACGGAGGTCGGAGGGCTGTGCCTGCCCAACACGAGGCCCTGCAGCGACCGCAGCGCGTTCGTGTTCTGGGACGCCTACCACACCTCGGACGCCGCCAACAAGGTGATCGCCGACCGCCTCTGGGCCGACATGATGATGAGCGCCGGGCAAGGGGGCGGCGCTTCGGCTCCTCCTCGCGTCGGCGCGTCTAGTCCCGCCGCGGCGCCGTCTCCGTCCCCGTCTCAGGACGACTACTGAGGAACTGGCCGTGCCGACGATCGATGCATGGTTTTGTCAGCGCCAGCAGAGCGTTTTGGCATTGGATCTACAGATGTTTTAGTTCACTTATACGTTCACAGAGGAGCATATACGTTGTGTGTTGAAGTTTGAGAAGGAAATTTCATGTGTTTGTAAATTGTACTCCCTCCATCCCAATTTATAAAAGCCCTAAGTTTAACTATTTTTTTTTAAAAATTGCCCTAATTTCTTTTGATGTGGTTTGTTTAACTATTCATCTTATTTTAAAAAATTGTAAAATATTATTTCACCTTTTGTTGTGGTTTGCTTTATCAATAAAAGTTCTTCAAGAATGACTTAAATTTTACTACATTTACGTAATTTTTTTAATAAGACGAGTGGTTAAAGTTAAAGTAAAAAAAGTCAAACGTCTTATAATTTAATGAAAAAGAACTAACTTCGTATACACCTTTCTATATGCTATGTGTTAGGCCTTATCTAATTCCATCAATCACGGTTTGACCCAAACCAAGAATGCATCGATATGCCCTTAAGTTAGTCTTAGGCCTTATCTAATTCCCATCTTCATCCAAGAACCCCCTTAACTCCTCGGCTTCCCATCTTCCCTCGGCTCCTCTAGCAAAACATTAGTAGAGGGTCCTCCTGAGGAGTTAGAGCTAGCTCGTATAACGATCATTGCATCTATTCCAATATGTATTAAAATCATAAGGTTTTTAACTCGTACAAGCACAATTCTTAATATACTAGGTCACAAACGAGACAAGGAGAAATACATGAGATCGTGGAAAATGAAAAATAAATGAACAGAAGAAAAGTTTCACTCTTTAATAGTAGGATGATAACAATTTTGATGACACACTAGATTAGGGTGGCAGCACATCGGTTTAGAGTGGTGATGACGGCAATGCAAGTTTTTGCAGGTGTGGCAGGCTTCCAATAGTGTGGGGGTTTCCACCTCATCGTTGGTGGCGTCCCTTGCTCTTCCTAAGGCCAAGGCCTTTTTTTGGTCTTCATAACCACCACCATACCCGCAGACTCTATCATACCGCCACACACAACATCTACATGCATTATTGATTCTCCCACGTGTCATAGACATATATGGGGAAGGGATATTGGTGCATAGCTTGGCTGCTCATGCGTGACGTAGCTAGATCCCATGTCTTGCTTGTTGGACACAACCCATAGCGTAGCTGAATGATGACTGAACTGGTAGTACAAGCCATCATCGTCTCACAAGAATGACAAGCTCGTTCTAATTATTATTTTTGAGTGTTTTTTGTTTAGCAAATATCTCACCAAGATGCGTTGTGTGTGCCCTTAAACTTTTAGTTAATCCTTCATAAAGATTAAACAACTGAGACTTGAATGCACTTCAAATCAAAAGTAGTAAAGATGACTGGAATGCACTCTCAAATCAAAGTAGCAGAGATGAGTTTTCTGATCTTTATTCAACAATGAAGACATAGAAAGAGAGAGAGATAAAAAAAGTATGGAAACATAACTCTTTTTTATTAGTTTGCTTACTTTTCAAAGTCATACACAACATAGATAAACATAGATATATAACATGGACACAAAAAAAGATTAGACAGATATATTATTAAGGGTGTATTTGGGACTGCTTCATGAACATCATGAAACAGCTTCACAAAAATCTAGAGTTTGTGGAACATACCAACTCTACCTAGTTTCTAGAATTATGTGCATAGAGCTAAAATTATTTAACTAAAAATATAGAGCAGAGCAGTTTAAAATAGTCTCTAACTCTTTTTTTAATTTGGCTACTATTCAAAGTCATATATACAACAACATAGTTATAATAACACAGATTGAGAATAAGGAGAAGGAAATAGGCAAGGACAAGGGGAGGAAGAGGCAAGGACGCGAGCTGCTCCTTACTTTCATAGTTGGAGCCTTTCTTCTGGCTGGCCCACTTGGCAGCCCAGTCCAGGACACTCCTCTCCTCTGACTAGTACTGTAAACCCTTTCCCCCCTCTCCGGTACAGGATTCAGAGTTTTCAGACAACATCGCTCGCCGGCGACGAGCGCAGCGCGACGGCGACGATGGACGGGGGACACGGGACGAGGCAACCGATGTCTCCAGCGATCTCGGCCTCGGCTGTGCTTCCGCAGCAGCGGCAGATGCAGCCCCACCACCACCCGGCCCGGCCGGCAATCGCCGATCTGTTCACCCTATACCTAGGCGTGCGTGCATCCCTCGCCCCTGAATTCCTAATCTCCAGTCGAGTGGACGTGTCTCTGCTTGTACTGACCATGTGTGTTGCTGGCTTGCAGATGAACTCGAAGCAGCGAGCGGAAGACCCATTGAGAGAGAGATCGTAAGCTGCTTCAGTTTCGAAATTGTTTTTTTTTTAATTTATCACTTTTGGTATCTGAACTGCATGGTTATAATACGCAGTATCCTCCAGTTTAGGTTGTTGTTAATAGATTTGTTCAGTTTTTTTGGGCAATTTGGTTGCAATGATGATTGCACATCCTGGTCATTTCAAGTTCATATGCTGTAGACCTGTTGTTCAATCACACAATTTGAATACGTTTATTCAAAATTATGATGCTCTGTAAAAATTTAATTATTCAGGAACAAGCTGCAGAAGAGAGTGACTGCTCTGAACAGAGACCTGCCTCCCCGTGATGAGCAGTTCATTTCAGATTATGAGCAGTTGCGCATGCAATTTCCTGTAAGCAGAAGAATCATATAAGTATTTTATTTGTCTTATTAGGAAGTCTACAGAAGTTTAATTAATATCTTTCTGTAGGACGTGGAGCAGTTGCAGGCAGTCACAGAATCAGTTCTCATCTCCTTTGTGCTGCAGTGCAGCAGCCACGCACCGCAATCTGAGTTCTTGCTCTTTGCTACACGGTGCCTATGTGCTCGAGGCCACCTTAGATGGGATAGCCTCCTTCCAGCTCTACTTAATACTGTTTCCTCCATTGAGGCACCTATGGTGCAAGGAGTTTCTGTGACGGGTGGTGGTCCTGCAACTCCTTCGTCAGCTATTGCAATGCCAAATGCTCCAAACTTTCATCCATCAAATCCAGCCTCACCTTTGCCAGTAATGAACACCATAGGATCTCCTACTCAGTCTGGTATTGACCAACCTGTAGGTGCAAATGTGTCACCAATTAAGGCAGCTGAATTCTCCAGCTCTGCACAGCTTGGCACTGGAGCAAGAGGTGACCAGCCTCGCAGGGGAGCAGAAGCTAGCTATCTGCATCATCTGTCCTGCAGGATAATTCTAGCAGGGCTGGATTTCAATTTGAAGCCAGCTACCCATGCTGTGATTTTCCAGCATATGGTAAATTGGCTAGTTAACTGGGACCAGAGGTCCCACGGCATGGATGAAGCTGACACAATGCAAACTTGCAGGCTAGAAAAACCTTTGCATGAATGGATGCATCTATGCTTAGATGTTATATGGATTTTAGTTAATGAAGATAAATGTCGCATTCCATTTTATGAGCTTGTTCGCTGCAACTTGCAGTTTCTTGAAAACATTCCTGATGATGAAGCACTAGTTAGTATAATTATGGAGATTCATAGGAGGAGAGACATGGTGTGTATGCACATGCAAATGTTGGATCAACACCTCCATTGTCCTACATTTGGAACTCATCGTTTCTTATCACAATCATATCCAAGCATAGCTGGAGAATCTGTTACTAATCTGCGTTATTCACCCATTACTTACCCTAGTGTATTGGGAGAGCCACTACATGGAGAGGTAATGTTACATTTACCTTAATTAGCAGCTTGTCCCCTAATATGTTTCACATATTTTTTTTGGTACGTTGTGTCAATATGTTTGTCATTGATGAACATGGAAACTCCTGGACAGTTTCAGTGGTAATCATCATTCACTGTTCCCAATAATGTTTTGAAGGTCATAAGATCAAACAAAAGAAAAAGAATGAGGACAAGTAAATGGTCTGGAGAATCCAGGAAGTAGCTATGTGGTTGATCATGAATAAATGTATAGGTCTAGTAGGGAAATAGGTCATGGTAAACTGTGAATAGCATTGTTAATTTTTTGAGATATTGTATTTTTTCCTCGAACACGCAGGAGAGCTCTCTATCATTATATTAAGAAGAAGAAAAATGGGAAAAGAGCCCATACAGAGCCACACCAACACACACTACCAGGATTTTGAGAATATTGTATTTCTCAAGAATGTTTGATTTTTCTGGCACTTTATGTGCCATGCATGGATCAAAACTCTTTATTTGCTTGTCATGGCCTGCCATCTGCAACTTTGACCTCACATTGTTTTTCATAATACAATCTTATGGAGATATCTTGGAGGATAAGTATATGATCCTTTTGAAGACCTATATTGGTGTCAAAATTATTACGCTTTATGTGCATGAACTAGAACTAAAAACACTTATGTATATAAGAACAAATAGATCAAATTATATGCTGTTGTTACTATTTTATTTGCTTAAGATAATAGCAAAGTTATTAGTTAAAGGGCATATTTCATGTTACGGAGGCAATATTCATCATCATGATGGAATATGGATTTCTGGATCCTGTTGCAACATTGTTGATTCCATGTGTGTTACACTATACACTTACTGGTAATATACAAGCAGCATGAATGTTTATATGGAAAAAGTGGAATGAGAACTATTCACATCTGTTAGCCATAAGTGGATACAAATTTATTATTCCTGGTGGGACATCAAACTTGATACTATTTTATTGTTTAGGATCTTGCAAACTCCATTCCTAAGGGTGGTTTAGACTGGGAACGTGCTCTCCGTTGCTTGAGGCATGCTCTCCGCACAACCCCATCACCAGACTGGTGGAGACGTGTTCTTCTTGTTGCCCCTTGTTACAGATCACAGTCTCAGCAATCATCAACTCCTGGAGCTGTTTTCTCACCTGATATGATTGGTGAGGCAGTTGCTGACAGGACAATTGAACTACTGAGGCTCACTAACTCAGGTTAGTATCTGAAGCTTCACCATTCGCCCATTCAATGTAGGGCTGGTAGAATCATAGGTTTCATCCATGGGTACCCCCTTCAACAAAATTCTCCATGGGTACACCCCTTTCTCCAAATAGTTATGTGTGGTACCTTTTTTCCCAAAAACATAAAGAGCTAGAGATAAGGATTGACGATGTTATTAGCTTCCGCACAAAAAGTTGTTAGCTACTGTGTGTCTTTACTCATCAAATCTTTGCTTACTATTGCAGAGACTCAATGCTGGCAAGATTGGCTTTTGTTCGCTGACATCTTTTTCTTCCTAATGAAAAGTGGATGCATTGACTTTCTTGATTTTGTGGACAAGCTTGCTTCTCGAGTAACAAATAGTGATCAACAGATTCTCCGGAGTAATCATGTCACTTGGTTGCTTGCACAGATTATCCGCATTGAGATTGTGATGAACACTCTTAGTTCAGACCCAAGGAAGGTGATGTACATTTGTATGACTCTTTTTAAATTTAACTGTTTTTGTTATTCAATCAATTCAATGCAATTGATTAGCTGACCTTGTGAAACATTCAAGGAGCTTTAGCTCTATGCTCATTCAATCAGATGGGCTAACCCCACATCTGAGGCAAGAGCTATTAAAATCTAAAAGCATAGAAAATTTTTTGGCAGTACTTTCATGCTTCCTTTTCTTACTTGTCTTGTCATTATTCTGGCCATTTCTTGTGCAGGTTGAAACCACAAGAAAGATAATTTCATTCCACAAAGAAGACAAAAGCCTTGACGCCAATAATATTGGCCCTCAAAGTATTCTTCTTGATTTCATTAGTAGCAGCCAGACTCTGCGCATTTGGTCTTTCAACACTTCGATTAGAGAACATTTGAACAGTGATCAGCTTCAGAAAGGAAAACAGATTGACGAATGGTGGAAGCAGATGACGAAAGGTACTTGCTTACTCTGGAAGTACCATTGTGATTTTGGTAGATAGATTACCTTGTAGATCCAGAATTCATGGAAGGAAATTTGATGTTGTAGGTAGGCAATATGTGACCAATCAATTGCATAAAAGAATCTTACTCCTTTTTCAAGAAGAAAAAATTTCTTGCTCTTTTCATCACATAGTAATACTAGACTTTAGAGTTCATTTGGTGCTTGCATTTTTCTGGAGTGAGATTTATGGTTACACAAAACGTTACGCTTTGCATTCTTTCGTGTGTCTATGATTAATATGAATGTTACCATTTCTTCCTTCAAATAATAGCTTCTGGTGAGAGGATGATAGACTTTACGAACTTGGATGAACGAGCAACAGGCATGTTCTGGGTTCTCTCCTTCACCATGGCGCAACCAGCTTGTGAAGCAGTAATGAATTGGTTTACATCAGCTGGAATGGCAGATTTAATTCAAGGGCCTAATATGC
Source organism: Chrysopogon serrulatus (assembly GCA_015844335.1). Classification (NCBI taxonomy): domain Eukaryota; kingdom Viridiplantae; phylum Streptophyta; class Magnoliopsida; order Poales; family Poaceae; genus Chrysopogon; species Chrysopogon serrulatus. The sequence goes on along the minus strand of JADLZL010007099.1, from coordinate 138,331 downwards.
AGCCAAGTGAAAGAATAATGATGATGCGTGAAACTTACCCTCTGTCGATGTCATTGCTTTCTGGCCTGTCTATCAATCTCTGTCTGAAGCTTGCTTTCCAGCTTGAAGAGACCATATTTCTTGGCCAGGTAGAAACACCAAACATGAACTGGTGCTAAGACCTAAGATTATTCCTTCTATTTTTGTATTTTTTTAATCCGTGCCATCCTTTTAGTGCTCATGTGGATCTAAGTAACATGCACTTGTTTCAATATTTACAACCAGGGCATGATTTTATATGATTGCAATATCACATGATTCTATCAAAAATAGCTAATTTTTTGTGTTATATCTATTGTCATGTGTTTCCTCTACATTATGTAAAGTGAATATTTATAAGTTATGAAATCATCCGTAGTCTTCAGTAATTAGATTTTTCTATTAATATCCACACCTTGACAACTGTATGTTTGTCAGCAAAAATTGACCTTTCTTTTTCTTTTTTGGTAGGCTGTCCCTAGCATTGCTATGGTGGAAACCTATGTGAGATTACTGCTTATAGCACCCCATTCATTGTTCCGTCCGCATTTTACAGTAAGTTCTTATGTTCTCTATGGTACTGGTACAGCAGCATGACATTATGCAACCCTGAATATTCTTTTTTTGTCTGGTTTCTGAATTCTGATCTTCTGTAATGTAAAAGCTTCATGTTCAAAATTACATACAGAATGTAGTCATGAAAATTCTGATGTCTTCCCATTATTTTATTAAACTTTGCAGACATTAACTCAAAGATCTCCATCTATTTTGAGCAAATCTGGTGTGTCTTTGCTCCTACTTGAGATACTGAATTACAGATTGCTACCTTTGTATAGGTAAATCTATAATTCACTGTATCATTTCTTCCCTCCTTGTCTGATAGGAAATCTTATTTTATTGAATATATCATCAGATTCTCACCCCTCCATGAATTTCTATTTTTCCCTTGGGGAGGAAAGACACCATGTTTTGGACTTCTTCTACATGAAAATGAGGGAGTTCTTGTTTTCCATTAGTTGTTGAAAATTTGCAATCTTTCCTTCCTTCTAGAACAACAACAAAGCCTACATTGGGGTAGGCCAAATATTTCCTTCCTTCTATTAATTATTATTATGCATAATTTTCTGTACACCAATGTGTTGTTCAGGTATCATGGAAAAAGCAAGGCATTGATGTATGATGTCACAAAGATAATATCAATGATTAAGGGTAAACGTGGAGAGCATCGTCTTTTTAGATTAGCAGAAAATTTGTGCATGAATTTGATTCTCTCACTGAAAGACTTCTTTTTTGTGAAAAAGGAATTGAAGGTAATGCGTGTACTTTCTTGCCTTTGGAAATTTGACAGTCACCAGATCATATTAAAATGAGCTTTTACTTCTACATGCATTTGCAGGGTCCGACTGAGTTTACTGAAACTCTAAACCGCATAACAATAATAAGTCTTGCGATCACTATCAAGACACGTGGAATTGCTGAGGTTGAACACATGATTTATCTTCAACCATTGTTAGAGCAAATTATGGCAACCAGTCAGCATACCTGGTCAGAGAAGACGCTTCGTTATTTCCCTCCTCTCATTCGTGATTTTTTAATGGGGAGAATGGATAAGAGGGGTCAAGCTATCCAAGCATGGCAGCAGGTATTGTTTTCTTATCTTTAGGACTGGGCGTTTGGCCATTTATATGTTCTTCAATACTTCTACCATCTATATATACCACATCCATTTGGGTAGTGTTTGGTTGCTTGGACGAAGTTGGATGGGATGGAATTGTCTTGGGTAGACCATTCAGGACGGGATGGTCCTGAATGAGATGGTTCAGTTCAACATGTCTGGCTGAATGTATGGAATGGCACAAGATTTTGTTTGGTTGGATATATAGGAATATAGGATGCCGCATGAATGGATTCAATAGCTACCAGCATAAACATTATATCCATGTATAAGTTCATTATTTTTTTTTTTAAAAAAAAAGTCAATTCTTGAAAATCAAAAGCAATACCTTTTTATAACTATTATTATCAATAAACTACTCTAATTAGTACTAGCATTTGCTAACTAAAGTTAATTATATCTTATTGTATTAGTAGTCATCACTATTCACCCAGAGCAATAGTTATTATCATTAATAACATCTGATTTTAACAAATGTATAGCTAATATTTCTTAATATTGACTAACCACGTTTTCAAATTACCTAGTCGTAAGGCACCAATCAGTGATTAGTTGCTGATCAGCTTGATTAGTAGACCCTGTGCTCAGGATGTATATCTACGTGCTACCTCACTCGAAACATCCATTGACTCTGAAGAAGGTCCGTGCTGTGTTGTTGGCAAGAAAGTTGAAGCATACTAGTAGAATCCTAAGCCATAGTGTGATCAGAGCATAGCAAGAGCAAACCACTGAGCCAGCAGTGCCTGACAGCTTGAGGGACAGGGTTGGGATCCTGCGGATTTCAGGAATGGCGCTGGGCGGAGGTAGGGATGGAAGCCGATGCTAGCTTGAGGAAGGGACCCAACTGTGGCTTGAAGGAATCGCGGGTGAGTGGTGGTAGAAGTGCGAGCTAGAGTTTGGTGGCTGGCGCCTCCCTTTTGGAGTTGGGCATCATGGAGAGTCATCAGGGAAGCAGGGTATCCTCAACCTAATAGGCCAAATGCCAATTGAATGCCTTAATGCCAGCCCAATGTTTATGCCAGCAGGCAGCCTAGTTGTCACTCTACCCTGATCGGACAACTAATTGCGACAAGTCGACGACTTGAAACCTAATCGGACTAATTGGGTTGGTGGATTTGATTATCAGTGTCAATGGGAGGGTTGGAGGTTTAAAACTTACCAGATCTCCAAAAATATTGAACTTTTCATTTTTTTAGTATAGTACTGTTTATAGTGTCCTTAAATTGCTACTACATGTTTATCAGTGGAATTTTGGGGCTGGCTGCATCATTCTTTGCCTTTTGTATTGATAACTTCCATTTTTCTTCAGGCAGAAACAACTGTTATTAACCAATGTAATCAGCTGCTGTCACCATCTGCTGAGCCAAACTATGTCATGACTTATTTGAGCCACAGTTTCCCTCAGCATCGACAATATCTTTGCGCTGGTGCTTGGATGCTGATGAATGGACATCTTGAGATCAACAGTGCAAATCTTGTATGTTTTAATTATGCTTTTAATGTGACTGTCATTTGTTTCTCTCTCTATGTGTTTATCTCATGATCTTCATGCAGGCTCGTGTCTTGAGAGAGTTTTCACCTGAGGAAGTTACAGCAAATATCTATACGATGGTTGATGTGCTTCTTCATCATATCCAATTTGAGGTGCAAAGAGGGCATCTAGCACAGGTCTGCTTACCCAGAACAAGAACTGTTTTATTTATCTTACTAGTGTTTTAAATAAACCCCTTTTCTCTTTAAAGCTTATGGGCTCTTTTCAGAAGGTACCATGTAAAATTTCTGATTATTTATTTTATGCAGGACTTACTATCCAAAGCAATCACAAATCTTTCTTTCTTTATATGGACACATGAACTCCTTCCGCTGGATATTCTATTACTAGCTCTTATTGACAGGGATGATGATCCTTACGCTTTACGCCTTGTGGTAAAGACTCTTGAAACTTTCCAATCAATTCCATTTTTCTGAAATCATGTTGGACCATAGATTTTCTTTTAGTTTATATCGGTTTTGTTCCAATGCAAAATAAGTTAACTGTAAAAATTCTATTAGGCTTCTGCTTTTTCAAATGCAAGTTATTTAGGACACTGAGAAGGTCCAGCATTGTATTTCTTTTAAAAAAACAGTGATGATTATAGTAGCACCAATCTTATGTTTTTCCATTGTTGGTCAAAGCTCATGAAATTTGACAGATACAACTCCCAAAATGATCACATTTCTGATAGACGGTGTAGCCAATTCAACTGCTGTTCTTGGTCACACTTTAAGAGCTGTACTTATATTCTATTCACAGATCTTGAATCTAGTACAAGTGCTATATCCACAGTGTGACCATCCAAGATTCTCTATAGTGATGTGCCTATGCTTGCATGTTGATTCCTTACAATTGACTAGTACTTTGAGTTGGTTGGTTTCCATTTTCTTACTGTGGTCTGTACCTGCCTAGATTCTGTATTGCTTGTATCACAGTTCCTAAAATGGATTCATTGTGCCAAATTTAATATATTACTAGTTGCTTCAGCCATGCATGCACATGATTAATATTGATCCATCAATTTACCATCACAGATAAGTCTGCTTGAAAAGCCAGAACTTCAGCAAAGAGTCAAGAATTTCTGTAATACTCGTTCTCCAGAGCATTGGCTCAAAAATCAACATCCAAAAAGAGCTGAGCTCCAGAAAGCTCTTGGCAGCCATCTATCATGGAAGGACCGGTAATTGGAATCCTTTAATATATTACTAACTAAAGTGATTTATTTATTAGTAAGGTCAATGACATTTAGTAATCATGCAATTATATATCTCATGTTTTTATATTCGTGTAACATGGCACCCTTGTAATAAATAGCTTCCATTAAAAAAAAGATGTGTTCTGTTGACTAGCAATTTCATCTAGTTATTATATAATTATGTTTTTTAGATTAATTTGGTTGCCTGATACAATTTGATATTTTGGATGTGCTGGTCATGTTTTTGGTCAGTATGGTGTTTTATTAGTACTATTTTATGTATGGTCAGTGATTGTTTGTCCATTTATATCCCAGCCTTAAAACTAAATATTGTAGTATATGCTGCAACCTATTTCAAAAATATAAGGCTACTATTAGCTGTCAACTCACCAGACAGAATGTGAGGTTTTCTTCTGAGATACATATTGTTGTACATCAGATATTATTCTTATTTAGCACAGGGCTACATGTCTACCTTTTTTATGCTTGTTCTTTTCTTTTGATATTTCTTTCATTCTGTGCCTACTAAAGCTTTTAGGATAATGTATCATTTAAATTGGAGACATTTCCATATGACTTTGTTTTTAAGTGTAGTGTTAACTATTTTTTGTTTGGTGGTCATAGAATCTTGATGTGCTCTAGTTGTGTTAATGCAGCTATCCACCCTTCTTCGATGACATTGCTGCGCGCTTGCTTCCTGTTATCCCACTGATTATTTATAGGCTTATTGAGAATGATGCAACAGATATTGCAGACAGAGTTCTTGCATTTTATTCTTCCTTGCTTGCCTTCCACCCACTAAGATTTACATTTGTACGTGATATTCTTGCGTATTTCTATGGCCATCTTCCAATCAAACTAATTGGTAGGATCCTCAACCTGCTGGGCGTTAGCACTAAGGTAAACCTATTTACTCTTTTAGTTTTGACATTTTGTACCTAACACTTGCTAACTATGAGCTATTTTCAGACCCCCTTTTCGGAATCTTTTGCTAAATATTTAGTGTCATCAAATTCTTCAACATGTCCACCACCGGAATACTTCGCCAACCTGTTGCTAAACCTGGTTAATAATGTTATACCTCCTTTAAGTAGCAAATCCAAATCAAACCCAGCAGACACAACTCGCTCGACTTTCAACAAGCATCATGCATCTTCACAACCTGGTGGAGTCGGTAACACCGATGGCCAGAGGGCATTTTATCAGAATCAGGATCCTGGGTCATATACGCAGCTTGTTTTGGAAACAGCAGCTATTGAGATTCTCTCACTTCCTGTGCCTGCTGCTCAAATAGTGTCCTCTTTAGTTCAAATAATAGCACATGTACAAGCAATGCTTATACAGTCCAATAGTGGCCAAGGAATGTCAGGTGGATTGGGGCAAAGTTCTGGGCTGCCAACGTCTCCTTCAGGAGCTGCTGAATCATCAGGTCCCAACCAAGCAAACAGTGCTGCAAGTGGGATCAATGCCACTAACTTTGTTGCTAGGAGTGGTTACTCCTGCCAACAATTGTCTGTTTTGATGATTCAAGCATGTGGTCTTTTGCTGGCACAACTCCCACCAGAATTCCACATGCAACTATACTCAGAAGCAGCTCGAGTTATAAAAGACTGCTGGTGGCTTTCTGATAGTTCCAGGCCTGTTAAAGACCTTGACTCTGCTGTTGGCTATGCACTGCTGGATCCTACATGGGCTTCCCAAGACAATACATCAACAGCCATAGGTAGTACATTTTTCTTTAGTCCTATGAGCTGGATCAGATCAGAGTTAACTTAATGGAAAATTATATGGCACCCTTGTTAGCTAAAATACCACATTGCAATGTTTCAAAAATCATCAAAAAAATCATGTATGTCGTACATCTAAAGTTAAGTGTAGCTGCAATAATTCAGTTCGAAATTCATCTTTGGTCTTGAGATTAAAAAAGCATAAGTGTCAATGTCAGCACATGATGAAAAATTTATTTCTTGGCATCTAGGATGAATTTCAAACTGAATTGTTGTGGCTATACTTAACTTAATGATTTATGGAACATTGCAACATGGTGTTTTAGCTATTGAGGGCGCCAAATCTGCACTCTAATATGCTAGTGCCTCACTTGTGTCGTCTTTGCTCTGGTTGCAGGTAACGTTGTTGCCCTTCTTCATTCATTTTTTAGCAATCTTCCACAAGAATGGCTGGAATCTACCCATACTGTCATCAAACACCTTCGGCCAGTCAATTCGGTTGCCATGTTAAGAATCGCCTTCCGCATATTGGGTCCCTTGTTACCTCGTCTAGCTTTTGCTCGACCTTTGTTCATGAAGGTATGTACTTGGTTTTCCCTTCATGGTTACTCCGAAATAAAAAATCTGACGTATATATATTTATTTTTTCTTTAAACTAAAAGCTCAACCAACCTTGAAGAAATTTGTTTAAAAAAAAATTAATAATTAAGAAACATGCACCGAAATTTGCCTCAATGAGGACCTGAACTTGGGTGGTCCAGGCATACATCTGTCCTTGACTATCTGAGCTAGGCTCGGTTCATTGCTTTAGATTTACATTATGAGCTTGTAAGGTATTAGTCACTTCGAATCGGATTAGCATATGCTGCACCTGCAATGCAACCTCAATAACTTTTTTTTTGAATTCAATGCAACCTCAATAACTGCTGCAAGTTTATGTTTCATCAATTAGCATCCTTCAATTTACTTATTTTTGCATCATGTGATTCCCTAGCATTGTTTGTCTGAGCCAATTTTTCTATATAATTTTAACTAGCTAGCAATATATTGTTTAATTATTTATAGACTACATTATCTTGCTTGTGCTACTAAATTAGTTGCATTGTTGGGCTTTTGCAGACCTTGGCTTTGCTCTTCAATGTTTTGGGTGATGTGTTTGGTAAGAACCCTCAGGTTTCAAATCCAAATCCTGTGGAGGCATCAGAAATTGCAGACATAATTGACTTCTTGTAAGATATATATTCTTTTCTTTCCTGATATGCACTTCTCTCATCCCGCTGCATATAGTTATCTCCGTATCCATCTCAATATCATTATTTCCTTCTCATGCTAAACAGGCATCACGCAGTGATGTATGAAGGCCAAGGGGGTCCTGTTCAGAGCACGAGCAAACCCAAGCTGGAGATACTGACATTATGCGGGAAAGTAATAGAAATTTTGAGGCCAGACGTGCAACATCTTCTCTCCCACCTGAAGATTGATCCTTCCACTTCAATCTATGCTGCAACGCATCCAAAGCTCGTTCAAAACCCAACCTAATGTTATAGCTTACAAGTGTATTGTAATTAATTATGCCTTCGAACCACTGCAGAAGTCTCAACGTGTGATGCTGTAGGATCAGTAGAATTGCATTTAGCTGTAACATGTATCCTCATCCAACCGGAATCTAAATCTTCCCCGTAATGATCAGGGGCATATTCTCAAGTGATCTGGTGTTGTCAGTTGTATCCTTAGCTAGAATGTTGTAAATACTAACTGCTTAAGTGCATATTAGGAAATGCATAATTACATTGTGCAAGCAGTAACTATGGAGGTTATCTTGCCAGGCTAAGAATTTTGGCTGCCTTGCCTGTGAACCACGTAACAGTTCTATCCTGTCGCATTAGGGAGTGAGAGACAAGCGACACCGTCGCAAGATGCAAGATTTGCCGGTTGGTCGATTGTCACCGTGACGTGCAGATCTCTTCGTAACAGTGTTGCATGTGTGGAAGGTTTGTCCGAGTGACTGCATCACCAGTTAATACAGTAGTGTATACCATACGAACTGTGCACATCTTGCTTCTTGCGCAATGAATTGACAACGGCTTACATTACACGGAGTCATGGACCACAAGGCGGAGTAAGTTTCTCTTGTCGAGAATCGAGATCATCGGTCGTTTTCCAGGTCGATAGTCGAGCGTCCTTCATTTCTCTTCGTACTTTCTCAAGTCCTGCGACCCCCCTCAATCATCTGATAGAACTGATATCTAAATTGCATCCAGTGCAAGGAGTCTCTAAATTAGGTCAGATTTATTTAGCTTAAAATTTTAGACCGATTCTATAGGTGCACATTACCTGTACGACCCTTTGAATAGGTCACCTAAAGAAATTTTTACAGATTAAGAAAAAAAATGAAGTATGTTTTACTGCATGAGACTGACTCTAGATCAAGCTTTCCTCGTAATAAGTCATCATCGGATCGGAGGTGTCCCTGGAATAGGTGCAAGATATTCGAGATTAATTATGCTGAATCATGCGATCATATTAAAAATGGAGATCGATTGGAAAGACCGGTATTCCGACGAGAAAGGAGCCTTGTTCATTCAAAACACTTGCAAAACCTTGTTTCGTTTGTATTTGATAAATATTGTCCAATCGTACAAAACAAAGATTCATCTCGTGATTTACAACTAAATTGTATAATTAGTATTTTTTTTTTTTATTTATATTTAGTGCTCCATACATACGGATAAAAATTGATGAGATAGAGAGAAAATAGAAAAACTTGCAACTTTCATTCCAACCGAACAAGGCCAGCCTCCTATTAAATATTCCATCCAATCGGACCGCAGGCAAAAAGCACCAACAAAAACCGAGAACCGAGAACCGAACCGAACTAACCGGAAAAATTAACCGATTTTCATTTCAAATTCGTTCCGTGTTTTCGAACCGATTTATTCCGAACTAAAATACTATATAATTAACTGTCTTATTTTTTCCCTTATATTTAGTCCCCGCCCAACACCCCCACGCCGCCACCATATCTCAAGATAGGCGGCGGCCACGCTGTCCCCCTCCCTCAAGGCATCAACCACCGGCAATTGATGGGATGGAGGCGAGAATAGAAAAAAAACCCCTCAAGCGGCTTTTAAGCAGCGTATCCGATTTTTGACGATTCCTCCTTCAAACTGCAACTTTTGATGCGCTGTGCACCGATCCACTGCCTACTAGTGCTTGATGTTTGATGATCTGTGGAGTTAACTGATTTTTGACTTGGATTTTCATTCTGTGATCTATACTTGCTCTTGATTTTTGATTCGTGGTGCTTCTTTGGATGATCTGTGACTTTATTTTGGACGTGTTTTGTCGGAGCTCCATTCGAGAACCGTAGCTTAGTTTTCTAAGGAACCGATCGGTCCCTAATACGTTGGTAACGGACCGAGGTTCTCAGCTGAGCTGAGGACTGAGGCCTGAGGCCAGTCAGTCAGTCAGAGACGGGCTCACACGTGCGACTCACCTCGCCCCAGCTCCCCGCCACGTGGGCGCGGCCCTTTCCACTTCGGGCCGGCGTCTATTAATCCCCTGCGGCGCGCCTCCTCTCCAAATTAAGGCTTCTGCTTCTGCTTCTGCTCGCGCGAGTCCTCACCTCAGGCTTCACTCGAGTGAGCTCGTCTCTGAGTGCGAGTCCATCGCAATCGAGTCAAGCACGCTCTGTCTCTTGGGCTCTCTGCTTCTCTGTTCGACGGCGGGAGAGCGAGCGAGAGAGAGATGGGCAGGCAGCCTTGCTGCGAGAAGGTCGGTCTCAAGAAGGGGCCGTGGACCACGGAGGAGGACCAGAAGCTGGTCACCTTCCTCCTGTCTCATGGCCATTGCTGCTGGCGGCTCGTCCCCAAGCTCGCGGGTGCGGTGCATACGCATGATCGCCGCCACCTCCTCCTTAATAATGCAGATGGCTTTTGCCTCTCGTATTAATTTCTTCATTCGTCCCTCCCCGCGCGCAGGGCTGCTGAGGTGCGGGAAGAGCTGCCGGCTGCGGTGGACCAACTACCTGAGGCCGGACCTCAAGAGGGGCCTCCTGTCGGAGGAGGAGGAGGCGCTGGTCATCGACCTCCACGCGCAGCTCGGCAACCGGTGGTCCAAGATCGCGGCGCGGCTCCCCGGGAGGACGGACAACGAGATCAAGAACCACTGGAACACCCACATCAAGAAGAAGCTCAAGAAGATGGGCATCGACCCCGTCACCCACCGGTCGCTCGCGCCCGCCGCTCAACCCCTGCTGGCGCCGGTGACGCAGCAGGAGCGCGATCCTCCGCCGCAGGTGGGAGAGGACGAAGAAGAACGCTCCGACGAGCCCAGCAGGCAGGCGTCGTCGCAAGGGCCGGCGGCGGACCGCCGACGATGACGAGGACGAGGACGAGACAACGCCGGCGAGCGCCGCCCAGCCGCACGGCGCCGGCGCTAGACGACCCCTCCTCAGCAGCAGCTGCTGGAGCCGTCTCGCCGTCCTTGCTCCTCCTCCACCACCTCGGCCTCCGCCGCGACCCCCGGCGCGGACGTGGCCGCCTGGCCCGACCCCGTCGACCTCTTCTTCGAAGTGGATGGCATCATGGACATGGACTGGGCGGGCATCCTGTCGGGCTGCGGCGACGACGCCACGGACATAGGCGTCGATCTGTTCGACCATTACCCCAGCGATGGCTTCGATGAACAAGTCTGGATGTGATGTGAGGCTTTCTGATAGCAGTACACTGGCGGGTCGTAGGATGATTAGAACTGTTTTTACTCGTGATCATCTCTGTTCTTGCAGTTTGCATGTCCTGTTTCCTCTCTTCTTCTTTGATTTGTTGGGTCAATTCAAGTTCGTCCGTGTCCAACTGTCCATGCATGCGTGGTTGCTGGTCTGGAGAGAAGCCGCCGGGTGTGTGGTTCGTGGAGGAATGAATTTGTGATTGCGTCAAGCTGTTGGTCTCAATCTCATGGCTAGGGATCATTCTCTTTTTTCAGGGGCAATTGTCAAATCCTTCTCACCACTCGTATACAGTAGGAATGTGAAGTTTTCTGATGTGAGCGTGCTACCTTCCATGGTACTATCTAGTACAAGACTTCAAGGTCAAAACACAGACAAATCAAGCTTCTTGAGATCATACCTGCTGCAAAGACTCGACAGTACCAAAGCTCAGTAAATCTGAATGTCCATTGAAGCCTGCAAAATGGCCCTTGAATAAAAACCCTTTTCCGTTTTGTGATGCCTGAAACCCTGAACAAGCTTTTCCTGTTGACCAAACATTCCTCAGTACTGCGTTGACCATTGAAGGAAAATAAAGAAAAATTCTCGATTCGACCTTTCGTGGTGCTATCCTCCTAGCCATAGCCAGCTGTGAATCTGTGATATCCGAGGTTAGTAGTTTTTAGTATTTTAGTGTAAAGTAAAGAGAGCACAAGATCACCGTGGACTTGGCTAACTTATGATGATGCATCATAATAACAAGGAAGAAATAAACGATGCAACGATCAACAGGTGAGTTGCAAAATTCAGCACGTAGTAAAAGGCTTGTCTGGATGGAGGACTGAAAAACGTGTCTAGACTAAGTACTCATACAAAGATGTTGATTTCCATCACCTCGTGCTTGATCGACCTGTCTGGACGAGACTTGCCAATACATAATACTCCCTCTACACAAATTTATAAGACATTTCACAACTTAACTTTTGATCAATATCAATAATTTGGCAAACATTCTTTTTAACTTTGTTATACAAACATGATACTAGAAATTTGTAATCAATTATCCAACAATCCTAAGTTTATAATCATAAGCGATACTCCATCCATTCCGTTTTACAAAAGGCGCGAGTATTGTTTATGCTTATAATCTTATAAGTATTGGATAGTACAATTCCTTACAAATCTAACCATATAATGTTTGTATTATAATAACTAAAGAAACTACTATTATTGATCAATGTCTTTAAAGGTTGATTTTTATATGTATGTGCACCTTAGAAAAAGGGGATGGAGGTAGTATATTAGAACAAATGAATAATTAAAGTGAAATTTACAAAATCACGATAAGTTAGAGGATGCCTTATAAGTTCTAAACTAGATCGGAGGGAGTACTAGCTACTGCTAGCTAACATGTGACGAAGACACGGCTATATCACCCCACCGAACATCGACGAATTTGAAACCATTTTACTCCTATATTTGAAAAAAGAACGAACTGCATATCCAAATAATCCTATTGCTTGAGTACCACAGAGCTAGTATACTAGGCTACTATAGCTCTTGTACATAACACATCACGCAATGGTATCCGCTCCAGGAGTGCGAGACGAGAGTTGTACACACACGTACGCATCATCAGCTAGCGCCTGCGCTGAGTGAACTGCAGTTACATCATCGATCAGAGCTATAGCTAGCTGTCAGCTCAGCGGCGGTAGGTGCCCGGTCACCGGCGTCCCATTCCCAGGACGACGCGACGCGATGTTGGGCTCGCCGGCCGGCTTCCATTGGCCACGCTACAGCTACGCCGTGCCTGAAGGGCAGGCTGTGTGATGTGGCCGAAGCCGATCGCCCGGGCGGCGAGGTGAGAGTGAGACCGAGACATGGACACGGAGCTTTGCCGAAAGCGACGGCGCCCGTTCCATCGGCGTCTCTGCAAAAGCCAAAGCTAAAACTGCCCGGCCCGGCCCGCCATTAGCTGCTGCTGGCCGGCCACCACAAAGCCTGTGTATTGTGTGGTGTAGTCGCCGCGGGAATGTTTCGCCTGGCGGATCGCCTCCCCTCGGCGTGACCTCAGCATCGCGTCATGGCTGCGTCACAGGTTTCGCTCCGACCGTAGGGCCGTAGGAGAGACTTTCGTGTTATCATAATAATCAGCCACCGAAACAATATATACCTGGGGTGCACCTACGAGAGCACGACACGTCACTACTTTTTTTGCCAACAGGCTTCCATGACACGTACGTACGTATGTACATGGTGCATCATAACACCTCATCATAGTACTTGTCCAGCGACTAGCGCGCATGCGGATCCCGTATCTGTAAAGAACTAGTAATTAGGCCTTGTCTAGATGGGGAGAGGAGAGAGATTGTCCAGCGAAACAATTTGTGAGAGGAGAGAGATTGAAAAGTCTTTGTTTGTGGTAAATATTGTCCAATCGTGGCTCAACTAGGCTCAAAAGATTCATCTCGGGTATAATTAGTTATTTTTTTTTATTTATATTTAATGCTCCCGTATCTGTAAAGAACTAGTAATTAGTAAAGAGCAGGCACATAATTCGTAGGCCGAGAATGGAAAATAAAGATGAATGAAAAGAAAAAAAACACCGAAAAGCTACCATGTATCAATACGATCGATGTACGCGCCGCAGGCTACCACTACCATGCATCTATGATGGCAGCAAATAAAATCGTTACGTCGAAAAGCTAGCCAGGCCGGTCATGATGTGCGGTGCGGTGCGGTGCAGCGCAGCGCAGCAGAGAATTGCATGCCCCGCGCGCGCCCGCACGCCGCAGCAGCAGCGAGTCAGCGACGGATCGGTCGGGGTCGGTGGTGGCGCCGGCGCGGCGTCGCGACGAGCGGCCGGCAGAGCCCCAAGTGTCTCGCGTACGTACGTGTGGACCTCGGCGCGCTTTTTTTTTTTTCTCTTTTCCGCTCTAGGGGACGACGACGGGATGAAAAAGGCTCGGGCCGATCGTGCCGGAATGGCCCGAAATGAGGGTGCCTTTTTCCGGGGCAAAGCGAGGGGATGTGTCAGGCGCTGCGAATTGCAATGATGGGACAACGAACTCGGATCTCGCCGTGCCCGGATGGATGCATATGGTCCCACCGCCCACGTCCACGTACGCGGCGGGGGCGAGGCGCCGAGCCGAGCGGCCGAGACCTCTCTCGGCTCTCGCTCTCTGCTTGTCATGCTGCTGCCTGCCCACAGAGGAGGAGGGTTTTACTAATTGCCTTGAGTGGAAGCGTGCGCTGTTGCATGCGTCGCGGCCATCCCGGCGCCACAGAGAAAAGGTGCCGCCACCGCCATCTTGTTATTCTTTGGTGGGCGGTGGTGGCCCGGCCGCGCCACGCTGACCCATGGCTAAAAATCTCTTCCCCTGGAAGACGCCAGTTAAATAAACCAACTGAAGATCACTATGAAAGAGGACTAAAAACAGAGATCCCTATCCCTGTGCAAGCGTGCATTCGAGCTTTCTGAGGTACTATACTAGTTTGTATAAATATAAAATTTGCCCCGGGATGAACCTACTAGCCAAGGAGGCCGACCGGGCCCGGGATGGAATCTGCTTTACACCTGAGCCGTCCACGGCAGGCAGCGCGGTGCTCGGTCGCCCGCGGTCCGCAGGTGCGGTTTTACTATCTGTTGGCGTGCCATTTTCGGGCGAACCACCGGGCGGCACTGTGGTCGACGGATGTGACGGTCGGCAAGCGGAATTTGGTCCAGCAGATGGGCGGAGGAGACCCGAGCCGGCGCGTGGAATCTCGAAGCAGAGCGCGCGCGCGCGCGACACGTGACAGGACAACCCCGAGCGTGCATGGCCCGCCGAATGCAAACGCCATCATCCTACGCAATCCATGCAGCGCTGTTGCCTCGGTACATGCTGGCCCTGTGCGCGCGATAGTGCCTGCAAAGCAAAGCGCCAAAGCCAATTAATTAGCTTAGCAAAGCAGCGTGTGTGTGTGCGCGCGCGTCCTATCATTTGCAGCCAAGCGGCAGGCAGCATCATCATGTCATGGCGCCATTCGTACACCGGCTAGCTGCTGCTCGATCCTCCTCTCCGCTAGTGGTAGTGGGATTAGGTGCGATGAGATCCGCCATCTATCGATCTGCAGGGGCCGGCCCCGTGCTCCATTTTCTGATTATTATTAGTTATAAGTACCTTATCCTCCCAAGACCCATCCCATCCCAGAATTCCATTTCCATGCTCGGCGCGCAGCCGATCCAGCATCGTCCCGACCCTAGCTTAGCTAGCTTTCTTCTTTTCATCTACTATCATTTTCGATCGCTTTCGTTTCATTACACAGGCAAAAGCAAAAGTTTACGTACTAATACTCCAGCAGCTGTGTGCCACCGCTGCTGCTAGTGCTTAGCTGCTTCTTGCTGCTTCTATGTACAGGCCAAGACACAGGGCACACCACACGCGAATGCCGTGGCGTGCATGCCCATAGGGCCAGCGACATAGCTTTGCGTACGTGCCATATGCCAGTGCCAGTGCCAGCACGACGACCGCGATGCGCATGACGATGACACCCACGTACGTTGACGACCCGCCGGCCGGCCTGCCGCGCTCTATCCGATTCCGATCTGCCTGCATGCAGCGTGCGCGCGTGTGCGTGTGCGCCTCAAGCAAATTAAAGTTCACTGAATGAATGGAATGAATGGAGATCGATCGAGAGCAGAGAAGTGAGCACGTCATGTCCGTGCTGGCGACGTAGGAACGATCAGGGACAAGGAGGAGCCAAGGGAATGGAATGAATAGTGCTCGGCTGCTCTGCTCGCTGTCGCATCGCCGCCGTTGCACGCCAATGCCATGCCGTGCGCATCATCATACCAGCGCATGTACTCACGTCACCTACTTTTGCAACAAAAAAAAAAAAAACGTTACGTGGGTTGCGGAAGAAACATGCCCTGCGGGCTGCGGCGCGCGTGCCGGACGTCGACGGACTGGACTGGACTGGATTAGCTATGTATATTGAGCCGGACCACTTATACAGATGGGGGCGCTTTCTGATTAGCAGCACTCACGGGCCTCTTTATGGCCCATTTTCCAGCCCAATGGTTCTCGATAGTCCGTTCCTTCCGTTTACTCCTGCGCAAGGCGTCTACGAAATCCAACAGAAAAAAAAGGGTGCCGATATGCCTTGAAGAAATGGTTCAAAGGTGAACCGGTGCCGATCCAGGATCCCAATATGCCGGCAGCCCCCATTTTACGAGCCGCAGCCCCGCTCCAAGTTTGGATACCGTTGAGACCCATCATCGACTTGAATAAACGGACTACCCGCTGGCTCCAGGCCGGCACACGACAAAAGAGGCGATTGAGAGAAGGCGCGGCAGTCTGCGTCGTCGGCATCGAAGCCCAACGTACATGTTTTTCCCGCTCTCATTACCGATGCCTTTACCGCTGCTGGATCGATAGAACCGAGTCCAAATCCAAAAGAAAACCGCAAGAATCCATCCACCCCGGACTACGTGACGTCCCGAAACCCCCTCTCTCCCTTCATGAACACAGGGACTTGCCGACTCTCCCTAGGCCGGCTCTCAAAAAGGGGGGAGATGGGAGAAGACGTCAACCGTACAGTATCCATGTGGATTCCCCCCCAAGACGACCGATCGACGGATCGCATCGCATCTGGTTACGCCACGACACGCCACCACGCCAGCCTGAGCCAGCAGCGCAGCCGCCCGCGAGCCGCGACACCTCGTCTCCCTAGTCCCGGATGGAGAGAGAAAAAAAAGTTGGAAGTTTGGAGAAACCGAACAAGGTCCGGACCCCCCCCCGCGCCGCCCACAGCAGCAGCAGGATCCACCTCGGCCCGGTCCCGTGTCGCTTCGTAGTTCGTCCCCTTCCGCGCGCCCCAGCCCCCAGCAGCAGCAGCGGATTCCCCTCCCCTCGAGAGATCCGGCCCTTTCGCGCGGTCGCCGGCCGGAGAGAGCGGCATGGGGCTCTGGGACTCGCTCCTCAACTGGCTCCGGAGGTTCGTGCTGCCCCCTCTCCCGTCCCCTGCCCTCGCCCCTTCCGCTCCAATCCATTCATTTGGTGGAAAAAACTCCTTCCCGCCCCTTTGTTTCGCTCAAAAGCTCTCGATTGGGGCGGGACCACGAGTTCCCTTGGGATTCCTTTGCGGCGAGTTCTCTCGGTTGCGAATTCAACTGGGTCGCGTGCACTGCGCAGTTATTAGATCCACGCTAGTAGTAACAGTTATCACATGCACGCAATTGGAAGTTGCTTCTGCGCACTGCTAGCCTTGGTAGATAGATCTTCGTGGCTCATGCTGTCAGGATAGTAGTTGTACAAGGATGAAGAGAATTAATTGGAGTACGGACAGGTTCAAAATTCGCTGTGTTCCCTTCAGCTGTTTGGTCGCTCGTCGGTGCCTATGATGGCAATATATATGTACTCACGATTGTTGATGGATAGATACACGATCAAACTTCATCATAAGTATAAAAAGGGAATGCCCGGAAGAAGTTTAAATTCGATTGTCAAAAAGGGAGCCTACAATCTGTAGTATGAATGGAGACAGACTCTCATTGTTACCATCTGTCCTGCCCTTCAGGAAGATCTTGATGGTGTATGATGATTGGTTGCTCCAACTCATGTTTGGTGAATTTTAGCTTTCAAACATGCCTCTGTGGCAGGGCATCTCTGTTTGTTTACTCTTAATTCTGCTTGTGATATATTAGATCCTTTCTCTGCTAGTTTGAAATTGTGTTTACATAAGTACATTTTGTTGGCCTTTAAGCATTGCATATTGATTTGTTGCAATTGTGCTCATGACAGTAACATTTCCTTTTTCAGCTTGTTTTTTAAGCAAGAAATGGAACTCTCCCTAGTTGGGTTGCAGAATGCTGGGAAGACATCGCTAGTCAACGCTGTTGCTGTATGCATGAACTCACTCAACTTAAGATACATTGCCATGTGTTGATGTGGTGTTTTGATTTTGATTCATGGCTGCTGTGCTTTGCAGACAGGTGGCTACAGCGAGGACATGATTCCAACCGTACGTACTTACGAACACTTCCTTCATGATATCCTGAACAAATCTGGGTTATCTAAGTGATCTAAAATGCTCATCTGGAAAACAGGTAGGCTTCAATATGCGGAAAGTCACCAAGGGAAATGTCACAATTAAACTTTGGGATCTTGGTGGGCAGCGGAGATTCCGCACTATGTGGGAGCGCTACTGCCGTGGAGTTTCTGCTATTCTGTAATTCCTTCTCTTCTAAAATATTCAATACTCTATATTTGATATTCAGTTTTTTTGTTGTGAGATAGGATTACAACATTAACATACAACTCATAACCTCCAATGGAGCACTTTCTGGCTGGTATTCATTTCTTAAGATAATAAAATCTTTGGAGATCAACCCAGCATTCCATGCAGCGTGGAGATATTAAACTATAGATTACTGCCTAACATTATTATATTCATTTTCATATCCTGATTAAGCATGTTTCTTCCCTTACAAGCAGTACAGATATATTTCTATACTGCATTCTGTTTACCCCTGATCATAACTGTAAGTTAGAAACTGACACATACTGAGAGCAGGAGGGTGGGGCTGTTGACTGACGCTTTATCAAATAATATAAACAATAAAGGAACTCAAGTACAGTACAGAGAACATCGTATAATGTATATATTCATTTTCATCACTCTCTTCAAGCATAAAAATTTAAACCATGATGTTTGTTCCTGTATTTATTATGTTATCTTTGTGTGTGTATGACTGTTGTTACCCAGATATTTTTCAGTTATCTAGCCTTACTGGATATCCTTGATGGATCATGCTTTGATAATTTTGTGATTAATTGCAGATATGTTGTGGACGCTGCTGACCGAGATAGTGTCCCAATAGCGAAAAGTGAATTGCATGATCTGCTGACGAAACAGTCTTTATCTGGGATTCCCTTGCTTGTCCTTGGCAACAAAATTGACAAGTCAGAAGCGCTTTCGAAGCAGGCATTGGTTGATCAACTGTGAGCTCAATCTTCTTCATTTGTCTGCTCATCATTTTACTTTCTGCATGATATTTCAGCTGAAGCTCTCTTGGTTTTTTGTTTTTAGTGGACTGGAATTGATAAAGGACCGTGAAGTTTGTTGCTACATGATTTCCTGTAAGGATTCTGTGAACATAGACGTCGTCATCGACTGGCTTATCAAGCACTCTAGAACAGCAAAGTAGTCTTTCTGTGTGTTTGTATCACTTGATGCATGGTGATTGAGTTTATCTTTGTGAATCAGCACTTCCCAGAAGCCTGGTTTCTTGTCCAGATGTTAAAAGCGGCCATCTTGTAATTTATGATCCCTTGGTGTCACAGACGAATTGTATGGTACTAGAACATTCTCTTTGTAAATCCCTTGAATCTTTGATTATTCTTACTGTGAATGCCATCCACTGTTTTTATTCTGCACATACCAAACCAAACATATTATGCTCATGCAAAAATTTCTAAAGTGAGTTTCTGGGAGTGCGAATCCTAATTTTCCTCTAGTCTTGTAGAAAAAATCCCAAATCAAATTGTCAGTGAATATGCTAAGATGGACTAATTGTTTTCATAGTGCTTCAAGCGTTCTAAGTTAAACCATGTTGTTTTTCCTAGATATATTTATTTTGTGTAAGTAAACATGCATAGCTAAAATTTTCTAAAAAAAATCAGAACGACTTATAATTGGAATGAAGAGAGATAAAACGATTTACAATTTTGGAATGGCGAGAAAGTGAAATAGAATACTGACAAAACAATCTGAGAACGCCCTTGAGCGTCAAAGTTGACAAGTTGAAACGTCGACCACATCTAACCGATTCATAAATCTAAATTTTTTTCATCTGTGGCTATTAGTAATGCAATATATTTTTATAATAATATACGGAGTTTTAGAAAAAATAAATATTGATAATTTTCCTATAAATTTTTGCTCAAATTAAAAAAAGATTCTTCAAAACATGAGATGTTGTTCAATTATTTTTGGAATAGAAGATGTACATACAACATTAATCGTGTACCATTTAACATTTCTTTTGTTGGTTCGGTTTGAGTTCAAATCTTTGCAGCACCAAACCCCTCCGAACTCGGTCTTCCGGCAGCTATGATGCGCGGACAATCCAGCATTCTGTATCGCGTGTCCCGACACACGACACGTTTTGGATACGCATACTAGAACCTTGATACGTCCTGGATACGCATCCAAGCCGTACTACAAAATCTGGATACGAGTATCAGATATGTATGGGCCGATTTGGAAATGGCCCATGAAATGAAAATGGCCCAACCTGCCTCGCACTCTCTCCCACGCGTGACCTCGTGAGTCGGCGCCGCATCCTGACTCCCGCACTTCCCCTTCGTCTGGCGACTTGGCGGCGACGGCGAGTCTCGAACGGCGACCGGCGGCGGGGCAGCAACCAGAAGGCAGCGAGCCGGAGACGCCCTCTCCTAAATACCAGCCTCCTAAGGCTGCAGCAGCACGCTGCTCCACCCCGCTGTTGCCATGGGTAAATTCCGCAAGCTTGGCCGCGATTACTCCCACCGCCTCTCCATGCTCAGGTCTTGCTTTTCTCCCACCTCAACGCCCCTATCCTATGGCGCTATGCCGCCTTGCCGCTGACCTCTGGATTTGTTTCCTCGGCAGGACGATGGTGTCGCAGCTGGTGAAGCACGAGCGCATCGAGACCACTGTTGCCAAGGTAACATTCTTTCGCGTACCGGCGTTTCTTCGAGCAGGGGCGTGTGGTGGGCAGGCTGGATTTGTGTTGCCGGAGGGGTGATTGTTGAATGCTTTCCTTTGCCGTCGTTTGTTTCAGGCAAAGGAGGTCCGGCGGAAGGCGGATCAGATGGTGCAGCTAGGGAAGGAGGTAATTGGAACACAAGTCCCCTGATGCTAATTAAATTCCAACGCGAAATATCAGGGCATTTCGTGGTATCCATGAATCTATGCAGGGCAGTTGCGGTAAACAACCTAGCGAACGTTTTTGCGAAGTATGCTCATAGGTTAGAAATATTTGTAAGAAAGAAATCGATGTTCCTAGATTTGGTAGGATTCAGCTCTACAATTCAGATTGCTTCTCCACATGGCCTGTATTCATTGCTACCTGAATTGGAGCTGGACACTATTGGCCACTGGTTATCTGATTACCACTAAAGAAATAATGCTTCCTGTCTATTTGTTTGACACCTGCTTCATTGAACTCTCAATAACTAGTTGCTTTTCCTGCTCTTTAAGTAAAGCAATGTTTAAGCAATCAGACCAACACCTTTGTTTTTCTCAAGTACGCAGGCTAGCATCTTTGTTTCCAACTTTCTGGCATAGAACTTAGCATCTTCTGTTGTCAATGCTAATTTGTAATATAAGATCCAATGACCCTAACATCCTAGGACCCAGTTGGCATGGCTCCAGATTCTGTTTCACTTTGGAAGTTATTCAAATTCACCCTGAAAGTGCTAATCAGCTGTTTGAATAGCTGGTTGGATTCTAATTCTTAAAAGAAAGGATAAATCAACCACATCCTTCTCCATATGTGCGAAGGGTGGCAACGAACTCAATTGATTCACTGGTTGTGTGGGATACCTCGGTGGGCAGCAGGGTTCCTAATTGTGAAGGGCAAGCTCAGCATGGAAGGGAACTCAGTGCAGAGGGAAAGCTTGCCATGCATGGGAGCTCAATGCGGAGGGCAAGCTTGCTGTGGGAGAGACATCACCATGGAGGGAAAGCTTGCTGTGAAACAGAGCTCAGCATGGAGGGCAAGCTTGCGATCAAGGAGGAGCTTGGCATGGAGGGGAGATGGGACCTGGAGCTCAGCACGAAGGGATAATGCGGTCAGCTCACATCTGAGGAAGAGCTTCCCACCAATGGGGAGCTCGGCGCCAAGGAGAGCCAATCGTAGCGACAGGGGATAATTCGGTCGGTGAAACAGGTGGGTTAGTCACACGTGAAATGAGGTTTTGACTGACTTGCCTCATGTGTGCAAAATGGTGAATCAATTCACTGTGATTCCCACATGTAGCCAACAGAAGAAAAGACATTTGATGGAGATTTGCTGGTTTCTCAAAGGAATTAGTGGCAAGAATATGTGTCATAGGAGCCCTTAGTCATGGATTAAAAATTGTCCCAAGGTCTATGCTGTAGGCATATGATTTAGAGCCCTATGCCCTTCCTTAGAAGGTTATTTGCAACTCAAACTTATTTTTATCTGGCCTGGGTCTTGTTTTGATTTTTGGTGACTTGATGTCTCGAAGCAAACAATGCATTATATTATACATATATTGGCACGATATGTAGGGTACTGAGCATGCAGCAAGACGTGCTGCTGCCTTTGTTCGGGGTGATGATGTCGTCCATAAGCTATTCACTGAGCTGGCCTACCGCTACAGGTAATCTATTTGACCTACACATGGATTCACTCTGTACCTGCATTCGATTTGTTACTAGCCCTAATTCAGAATTGGTGTGATGTTGTCATTTTGAGATCTGAAATAGGCAATAAGGCATAAGGAGAAAAACTATAGTACAATATTTAGGACTTGTTTGGATACAAGAGCTAATTGCTAGCTAGCTAAAAATTAACTCAAATTAGCTCTAGTGTATCCAAACAGGAAAAGCTAATAGGTGGGCAAATTTGTTAGCAAAGTCTTCAACTAGCTAGCCCACTATAGCTAATTTGGGTTAATTCTTAGCCCCAACTAGCCATGTGTATATTCCAGGACCTTAGTTCTGCATTAATATCAAGAATTTGGCATAAAAAACTTTTACTATTCATCTAAAAGTTGTATAATAATTTGTATGATAACACAAATGTGAAAAGTAGAAATAAATTCCATGTATTTGGAAGCAGAGTGGATTGTAACTAATTGTATATTCTTATTTCCAGAGATCGAGCTGGTGGGTACACAAGAATGTTAAGAACCAGGATACGTGTTGGTGATGCTGCACCAATGGCATACATCGAGTAATATTCTTTATCTATATTTCTTGGAGACCAGTTACCCATACAGTTTCTCATAGGCTGTTATAGTTTGGTGCACATTGCAAGTTCATTGTTCTTCAGTTCTTTCTTTAGTGAAAGGAGCTGACTATATATTTCTAGCCAAGCACACCCTCTGTTTTTAAATATGATGTTTAGGACAAGCTAATTAGTTTATTTTAGCACGTCCTAACTGTGATATATTTAAAAAATGGAGGGAGTAATTGGCTTTGCTTGACATTGTTACGTCCAAATAGTTCAATATGAATCAGACTGCAGTAGCCCGTCAGATGACATATAGCAGATTCCCTGTAGACATGTATTTATCTGTTGTCATATGCAGGTTTGTGGACAGGGAGAATGAGCTTCGAGAGCCCAAACCTGCAACACCACCTCCTCCTCAACGAGTCCCTCTTGATCCATGGGCCAAGTCACGTGCTAGCCAACAATGGGCAGGGCCCAAAATCACCAAGACCTCGGAATCAGACGGCTTATGATCTAGTATATCTATGTCCCATAAAAGGTTTAAGTTATTTTGCTTGAGTAGCAGGAGCCTTTTTTTCACTGGAAATAACTGCCGATAGAATAATTTAAACTTTATTATCATATTGTATGCTTGTAATTTGCCAATTGAAGACTGCAAGGCTGTCCACACAGGAAGTTTGGAACGAGAGAGATGTATTTCTGTTTTGCTTATTGCAGTTGTAACAGATGGATGGATTCAAGACATGGTTCAGTTTAAGTGTACTGGATCAAAGATTTGCTATTCCAGGTTCCTCCTTTCATGTCATTTCCTTTTATTCCCAAAAATGTGATTACCTGCATGCTATATATCTTATTAAATGTTTCATGAAGCCTACATTGATACAACATTACTCAAACTTAATTACAACAGTTCTAAAACATGAGAAATAATGTGATTAAATTTGTTATAACCTTTACAACAACATAATGCAGGTCTGGTGTTACTTAACCTTTAATTGTTCTTAGTTCTATATATGTATCTTAGTTCCTTAACATGTTACTGTTCTATACATTCATGTACAACTAAAACTGAAATAGCGAGCCTGTTTGGTTGAACACAATCTTTGCCATGCTAATTTTAGGGCAAGCCAAAATAAAGGTATACCAATACTAGGGCAAACCAATATTTTGGCAAGGCAACCAAAGTTGGTGCTTGGTTTGCTACCAACAAGAGAGAAAAATATTGTATTGCCAAAATTTTAGAAGAGGTTGCCAATGTTTTGGGCATCAAACCAATTGCATGCCAAATCTTTTGAACTTATCCATGTCTTGCTTAGCAAAATTTGACTTGCAACCAAGCAGGCCCAGCAACACAAAAACCCCCTACTGATTATTAGAGTGCCATTATGAATTTCAGCATTGCCTCCTTATTGGTCGTTTAAAAGAATATACCAATTATATTATGTCAACATCCATTGGTTCTGCAAGAATATAGGAGAGCTAAATGTCTTCTACCCAATTCAATATGGCATGTAGGTATTACCGCTATCATTGTTTGATCCTAGAAAACCGTAGGCAGGAGATGAACCTCCGGTCAAATGGTTGAACAAGTGTTGTTAGGTCCAACAACAGATGAGATGCATGGTAGGTGTTCTGGACTTCTGGACAATGCACTCATCGACGGTGATGTTGGTGTTAGCGTATTCATATAGACTGAAAATAGACAATATATGGATCACAATTTATATAGAATAATGGAAGAGAATTTGAATTCTGCATCAATGTTCCCTTGGATCAATTTAGAGAACTGACATCGCATTTCAGGTTGATGGGGTAGTAGGTGCTCCACTAATTTCCTTGTCTTGCTATGGTACTTCCTCCATTCTAATTATAAGTCGCTTTGACTTTTTTGGTACATCTATGTTGCTATGTGTCTAGATGCATTAGTAAAATGGATATACTAAAATAATCAAAGCGACTTATAATTTGGAATGGATGGAGTACCTTCCATATATGAATTATGGACCTGAACTTATGTCTTTTAAGCTCTTAAAGTGTTTTGTCCTGCCAAGTCGATCAATCCATGCTACGTAGCATACTGCATACTCTTTCGTTTGTGGACATGATGTTGAATCATATCCCCCTAATTAAGTATTAATGAAGTGCAAAGAAATTAATTTGTAAATAGTTGAACTAAAATTTTATCTAGCTAGCGACCTACTACCTAGATTGTGTAGATGTGTCCAATAGATATGATCCGCGTTTTAGGGCATTACCCTGTTTGTTTGTTTGAGTTTTGGCTACTTTTGGATACTAGCTTTTAGACTTTACAAAAGCCAAACAACTCTCATAAGCCAAAAGCCTAAAAGCTCACTACAATGAGCTTCTACCTTTTGGCTTCCGAGAGTTTTATGGCTTTTGGAACATAAGCTGAGGTCCAAAAGCTCCTAGTACGCATGGCTTCGAGGAGTGCGATCGCTCCAACCTGCATGGGCTTTGGATTGTTATTGCGAGGCTTGCCAGGGTCCATGGGAAGGTCCAGATCGATCGGATTCACTTGACCGAATTTTGGCAAAAACTCACCCAAATATTAGCTAACGCTCCTCATCAGCAATCAAGCATAAGGAAAAGAGGCACAAGAAATTGTTGTACATCATCCACCAATCCAATAAATTAAGGGCCGCCAAGAAGTTGGCACATGACGTTTCAGTTCTTCACTTAACATCCTGTTTCTAAAGAAATCAACTAATTCGTACTAGGTACTCCGTAGTAGTTAGATACTCTCGCTCTATGATGCTAATTTGTTCACAAGGTAGACCAGTTTATGAGAATTGCACAGATCAGATTCACTCAACCATTCATGTGAATATGAAACATGAGCACTAATTTGGGTTTGTTTTTTTTTTTCCAAATATGAACAATTGCAATACGTGGAAGGAATTTATTTTCCATATGTAACGGCAAATAGGTAGTGGCAAACGAAACTGTTCCTTACGGTCAACCAATAGTACAAATCATGATCATGAATAGCCGTGCTGGACTAGAAGCTCTGGCCTTCTGGGCGGTGCAACGAACCATGCATTATGATGGCGGCAAGTGAGGTTCAAAGAACATCCCTGACCCCCGAGCCTGAGGACCGAAGCGATCGCCTTGTTCGTTCAAGAAGCACGACACGCATGTTGTTATTCTGACTTCGTCGCATTTGTATATACGAATGGTAGGTCTAGGTCAGATCCTACCGCATGTGCAGGTTTACTGGTGATTGGCGGCAATATCTTTATCCAAATCCGAGTGATCGGTGGCGATTAAGGTGCAGCAATGCACGACTTCTGCAAATGATGCTCTTGCATGTGCTGAGGAATTCAGTTGAGCAACGCCTCCCAATAATTCTCCAACAGACGATCGAACCAGTTCAACTCAAAGCATCCATTCGGCGTAGAGCAACTGTTATATGTGCATTATACTCTTTTTAAGTTTTCATTCCAAAATCATGCAGGGAGGAACGGATGAGACAATGCAGAGAACCAGATTGGCATCCCTGATCCGTACAGAAATGTATGTATGTTTAGATGCAGATGCACATGTGCCTCTTCCCAAGATGAAGCTACCCAATGGCAACCAGAGTTGACCTGAATAATTTTCCTTGCACTGTTGCACATAACGCATCATAGTGGTGGGCTAATAATAAACCACGCAAGAGAGGCCAACAGGAACACACAGAGATTCGAGAAGGCGGAAGGAAACATACTGTACTGAAAGTCTAACACGGTGTCAGATGACTGGATCAAGGTGAATCGGAAGCCATCGGCGGCTTCTCATCTTCAAACCATACTTGTTTCGCTCAAATGAGCAGCGGGAGAAGAAGTACAGCGCCGCCTGAAGATAAGTTTACAATTCCTTATCTCCTGGTCTGACAATAACCATCACCAAACATGCTTTGCGACAGTAAATAAAAAACAAGTGTTAACTCGCTTCAGCGAAGTACAGACTCATGCTATTAGCTCGTCCGGCAACTCCACGAACCGCGCCTTTTTCTGAAACATCAAAATGAAACCTGAATTAGCAATGAAGTGGAAAAAAAAATAGTCAACTATATAGTACAAGGCAGTCAGTCATCTGGAGGCAGGCGTAATCACCATCAACTTTATTTAGATGTAATAGGCACTGCTATTTTGGATCCTTAGCACCAGATATTCAGCTATTGTAGCACAAACAGGAGAAAGCAACTTCATTTTCGTTGTAGAATTTTATAATCATCATTGTTCGTTTACAGACCGTTTAAATGCTAGCCGTTTAGCCTGTTTAAACAGCTGTTTTGCCTGTTTAAGTGTCCCTTTAGAATAACAACGATTGTATTCTACTTTTGTCAAAAGTTCTCCAGATACCACTCGAGAAGTCTATCATGCTCCTGCATCCAGGCCACTTGTGTGTCCATTATTCCCAGCAATGAGCGGAGAACAGGGCAGTTTCGCGTCCACTTTTCTACACAAGCTAGCTTAGTGCCCCACTGAGAGCCTGAGACAGGCTACATGTTCTCTGCAACGACAAGGAAACTGCATCTAAAATGCAAAGATGCCATGTAACCTCGTTCGTGCTAGCGTGCGTTCACACTAAGATTAGAAGAACCAGTGCGATCGTTCTAAAAAAAAAACGAGTAACCAATGAGCAAGGCGATCTTAAAACAAATGGGCATCCTACAATTTCAATCGCAATTTTAATATAAGAAGTAATCACAAGAGATCGAACGGATCCGAAATCACGTTTCTCTGTCGCAGCGTGCGCAAATCTTACTGTGTCCATGGCTCATGCCTCATGGGAACAAACAATAATGCAATGCACGTGGGGGATGGGATGGGATTGGGGGGGGGGGGGGGGGTTAAATCTGGATACGGAGGAATTAATTACCTCGTTGGTACGTGGCAGCGTGGGCCACCGCTGCGGCGTCTTGGCCGGCGCCGGCGGCGGCAGCATGAACCCGGCGCCCCAGTCCGGCGTCTTGGCGAACCTAGGGCTCCGCAGTATCCCGGGCGGGCGCTCCGGGGTGACGCGGGCGCTGGCGTGCGCGTCGCCCGCGCCCACGGCGGCGCCGCAGAGCTGCATGATCTTGGCGGCGGCCTCGGCGGGGTCCTTGCTCTCCCCATGAGCTTCTCCACCTGCGCCCTGGGGAGGCGCATCTTGAGGCGCACGGGCGTGGCGCCGCCGGCGCCGGCGGAGGGGAGCGGGGAGACGGCGCCGCCGGGGAGCGGGGAGGTGGGTGCGGACGCGGAGGCGGCGTGGGCGGGGGGAGCGAGGAGAGGTCGGAGGTGGAGCGGCGCGCGAGCTTGAGCGACTCGAGCCGCTCGCGTGCCCCGACGTTGAGGTTGCCGACCAGGCCCGGCGCATGGGCCCCGGGGGCGCGCGGCGCGGGAGCGCGACGAGGAAGTAGAGCCGCCCCCGGCGGAGCGGCGCGTCGGGCGCGAGCGGGCGCGCGCGGGCGCCCAGCAGCTTCACCTCCTCCGACTCGAGCAGCTGGAAGCCCGGGTGGTCCCGCAGCACGTCGGCCGCCGCCGCGGGGGCTTGACGCGGAAGGAGCTGCCGTCCAGCTGCATCACCTTGGCGCTCTTGCGCTTGCCCCCGATGCTGTTCCCCATTGCGGTGTCGTGGACGACGGACGGGGTGCGGTGGCGCCGCTGCCGCTGTCCCTTCTGCGAGTTGCGAGGCGAGAGGAGGGTGTCCTTTGTGTGCGCGGTGCGGGTCTGCGGGGCGCGGCGGCGAGGGAATTTTAAAAGGGGTGTCAGAGGAGGAGAGGGAGGGAGGCTCGAGGAGGCGGAGATGCCCGCCCGAGGGTGGTGGTGGTGGTGTTGTGTTGTGTTTTTTCACCTTTTTTGGTCAAGACGCAGCAGAGGTTTGTTTGTTGTAGGGGTGGAATGGAACCGTGGAAGGGTGCGTGATTTGGGGTGGGTGATAAAGCACTAAAAGCTCCCTCCCATGGCCATGCCCATGCCAGTGAGCTGAGATCTGTGTGAAGCCGATTAGCAGGAGCTGCCGCGCCCATGGACCAGTGACAACCGACGGATGGCCCAGCCAAAGTTGGTCACGATCTCAATTATCCTAGCTAGTGTGATCTTGCTGCTTTAAGATCCAGATTGCCCGGATTGATTTTATTTACTGCAGATTGAGCAGAATTCACGCCTTTGCGATCTATAGTAATTATTGTTCTGTGATTTTTTTTTCCACTCATTTAATTTGGAATATTTTTTTACAACACTGAAACGAAGAATTTTAATTTGGCAGTTTTTATTTCATCCACTTTTTAGTTCTTTTTCTTAATATATATATACATGGACTGTACATGCATCTTCCTCCGTTTGAAGGGAATGTATGCATGTGAAAATGAGCGGGTGAACGGAATCTAGGAGAGGAATCTCGCTAGTTTATTAGTACGACTACGGAGAAGGCCGATTAGCTTGGCTATTCATACGGTGGTGGACTTATGGTTACGGCTTGGAACAAGTAGTATTCTTAAACGATTGAGCAAGGGTTTGAGTAAACTCTTCGCCAGCTTAACCACAAGGATTCAGAGCAAGCCTCCATTCGCTAAAGAAAACTAACAACTCATGCTCCATTGTTGGATCATGCTTGTTCCGAATAGAGAATTTGGAGGAAACCAAACAGAAAATTAAGAGTTCAAAGCTGATAAACTTCTGCTTGGCAGCATGAATTCCAGCTTATGGCATATTCCTCTCACTTATGCCGTCCCCAACAAGAATAGTACTGTAGAAATTATAAGATCGTAACTATTGAAATTATAAAATCATAACTGCTGAAGTAAAATCACAAAGTTCTACTGATTGTGCTGTCGTATCCGGGGCCCGGCGTTTCCAAAAGAAGTAACCAAGTTTTTGTTTGTTTTTTGAAACAAAGTTTTTGTTTGTTTGAGC
Source organism: Chrysopogon serrulatus (assembly GCA_015844335.1). Classification (NCBI taxonomy): domain Eukaryota; kingdom Viridiplantae; phylum Streptophyta; class Magnoliopsida; order Poales; family Poaceae; genus Chrysopogon; species Chrysopogon serrulatus. The sequence goes on along the minus strand of JADLZL010007099.1, from coordinate 108,628 downwards.
TTCATTTTTTTTAGGCAGATTGAGCACTCATTCACGCCTTTTAGTTCTATAGTAATTATTGTTCTGTGATTTTTTATCCATTTTAATTTGGAATTTACAACACTGAAACACTAAAATTTAAAAGGTTTTATTTCATCCACGTTTTAGTTTTTTTTCTTAATCATTAGTTATTTTCCTTATTTTTGTATGCATGTTTGAGCAGGTGAACGGAATCTTTCGCTTTTATTAGTACGACTACGGAGAAGGCCGATTAGCTTGGCTATTCATACGGTGGTGGACTTATGGTTACGGCTTTTAGTATTATTCTTAAACGATTGAGCAAGGGTTTGAGTAAACTCTTCGCCAGCTTAACCACAAAATTCAGAAAAAATAACCTCCATTCGCTAAAGAAAACTAACAACTCATGCTCCATTGTTGGATCATGCTTGTTCCGAATAGAGAATTTGGAGGAAACCAAACAGAAAATTAAGAGTTCAAAGCTGATAAACTTCTGCTTGGCAGCATGAATTCCAGCTTATGGCATATTCCTCTCAAGATGCCGTCCCCAACAAGAATAGTACTGTAGAAATTATAAGATCGTAACTATTGAAATTATAAAATCATAACTGCTGAACTAAAATCACAAAGTTCTACTGATTGTGCTGTAGAAAAAAGTAACCAAGTTTTTGTTTGTTTTTTTGAAACAAAGTTTTTGTTTGTTTGAGCTTCAGCTTTTAGGCTTTTGACTCATAAGCTTTTTAGTTCTTTGCTTCTTACTCTTGTCATTTTGCTATTAGTTTTGGCTTCTTAGCAACTAAAAGCCAAAAGGTTTGAAAGAACGTATCTTTTAATCATTAGTTATTATTTAGTTATTTTTCTCGTATTTCCAGTTTTTCTTTCATTTCACATGCATTTTCTTTCATTCAGTCTTGTTTATCTGGAGTGGAATCAAATCATCAACTCTTTGAATTTCGAGCCTAAACAAAGGGTCCGGCGAAAGAGGCACAGTTCTTCTACAACCGCAGCCTGCCATAACCATTAAATATAGGGACTGATTATTTGATCCATGGAAGAGCCACGCAATCTTGATTTAAACAGGGACTACTACTAGTAGTAGAAGACAAGACGTGCGTTGGTGTGAACATTCAGTTATCCCTCCATTGGCTGCTTCAGGTCGCTGGCGTTTGTACACGCCGTTTTGTCTCTTGTGTCCCCTCGGAACGGGTGCGGTGTAAACGCGGTCAAATCCCATAGATCTGCTCTCGCCACGCGTGGCAAGACGTGCCCTAGTACTCCTCACTCAGGTCAATGGATCCTGGTAGGTAAACGCACGGATGATGGAGCTTTGCTTTGCATTTGAGGCTGCATCCGGCCATCATCTCCTGTGCTGCTCACGAAAGGGCTCCCGTGTCGGTAGCGTGGCCTAAAGCTAGCGCACGATCTTGACAACTCCGGGTATCAAATGGTTCCCTCTTTTTGTCAGTTTGCTCGGAATCCCTACTCATTCGTGTGCCTATCCAGTTTGCTACTACGCACCTTCGTGGCTATGATGACCTGCGAAAGTGCCTTTTGTTTTTGTTTTTGTGACTCTGAATTATTGTGGTGATTACATTGATAATGTCCTGATAATCAGGTGTGATCGTCTTTTTCTCCTCCCCCATTGTCTCCTACTGCAAAATTATAGTACACTCTTTCGAGCTCCTAATCTTGTCCATGGCACCACAGGAGAGCATCTGGTACGTAGTGACAAGTGACGAGACAAAGTTTACAAGTGGTGTGTACACGTGTTTTTGGTCTCTTCTCAAGTCTGAAGGCATCATGGCGTGAAAGCGAATCGCTAACATACCAGCAGTACAGAACGTACTTATCGCCTTACATCAGAGTCCCTGTGTCGTTTGACTCCTCAATCCTCATGATATGGTCCACATCTGATGCAAGCAGATGCGCTCTGAGCCGTTCAATGTTTAAAACTCGAGAACAGGTACCATGGCATCGATTTTATATTTCATTTGTTTTGGAAAACTGGTCGAGTTTCCATGGATCCATTTCATCTGTATCCTTTTCTGAATCAGTCTACGCTTTTGCCAAGATATAGGATACCCTGGAATTAAAGCAACAAGACGCAGGCAGTAGAGTAATAAAGCATAAAACCATCATTACCTTGTTGCTTTCTTATCAGGCCGCCTTGCTAATCATGTCCATGGGAGAGCATTTTGGCCCCAACAAAATTAAATGCTGAAGGTAAAGATGGTGACTGCACTCAAGCTCTCCAAACTTCAAAAGGTAGCCCCACTGTCCCAGGAATGAAGTGCTGAGAGTATCAGGTTTATGTCAGGTTGATGATATCTTGAAGACAAAGAAGTCATAAGTAGATATTTGGACGGCGACCGTGGTAATTTAACACTATGAGCTTAAAAGCTCAAATCAAACTACATACAGACATGAGCAACAGAAGATCTCAGATTCAGGGGCACCAACCAATTTATGGCGTGATTGTGATTCGATGAACAAGCGTTTGGTCCTGACTGAAACAAACTAATCACCAACCTGCTAAATTCACACTCAATGACAGATGATGTTACAATTCTCCCGTATTGTATACATACACGTGAAAAGCTGAAAACACACACGCGCACGCACAAAATGGTGTGCGGTGGACAGGGGGATTAGAGCACCTGCAATTTACTGAGATGCTCTAGGAGTGAAGCTGCCTTGCGCTTAGCTCGGTCTGTGCCGGTCTTCGCCAGCTCAGTTAGTGGTATCTGAGCACCCAGCCTCCCTATACAGGCGAGGTTCTCAGTGTCTTTCTTGCAAAGTGCAAGTAAAATAGCAGCAGCATTCTCCTTGTTACGGGCCTGGCCTGACCGTAGCAAATCTATCAAGAAGGGTATAACGTGAGCCTTGGATATAGCAATTTTACACTCATGATGGCTCACAAGAACTGATAAGATTGTCAGTGCTTCGTCGATAGCACCATTTCTGGATGAATCCTGCAGCATCCGAATAAGTGGTACCAGAATCCCTGCTCGAACAGCCCTGACCTTGTTAGCTTGGTATATGCAAAGATTGAACAGTGCTGTTGCTGCATCCTTTTTACCCCTTGAGCTACCACTCTGCAACAACTCAACCAATGCTTCAATTGCCCCTGGGGTGCTTCCTATCATTATCTTGTTATCGTCGATTAGTGACAAACTGAAAATAGCTGCAGCTGCATTTTCTCTTGCTTCCATGCTACCCATCCTGAGCACTTGTATGATTGGAGCAATGGCACCAGCAACCACTATCAGTTCCTTGTTCTGATCATATATGGAGAGGTTCAGAAGAGCTGTAACTGCATGTTCTTGGGTTTTCAGGTCCTTCGACGACAGAAGTTTCACTAGAGCCGGTATAGCACTAGATTCCGCTAGAAGTATACGGTTATCTGTACTTTTCTTGGCCAAAGATCTTATTTCAGCTGCAGCAGATTTCCGTTCATCTAATGAACTGCTAGAGAGGTTGCGAACTAATGCTTCAATTGCTAATCTGTTGCTACCAACCTCAAGGGGAGAACCATCACTTTTAGATCTGCTTGGTGGTTCGATCCCCTTTTCCTCGCACCACTGCAGTATTAAACTTCTAAGCACATAGTTTGGGGTCAAAGCAAGATTCTGGAGCTTCTGTTGAGTTTTTGGGCAGGTCCTGTTTCCACAGTCAATCCACCTCTGAATGAAAGCGCGCTCATAGGTCTACAAAATTTGTGAGCAGTTTGTCAACAGCAGGCAAAATATACATGACAGTTTAAAAGAGAGATTTTGTAGTGCAGGACCAATAAAGGGGTGATAATGTGAAGCCTCACCTGTCCTGTTGAAACAATTACTGGATCTCTCATCAGCTCGAGAGATATTGGGCAACGGAAATCTTCAGGAATAGCTACAGAGTCAGGCTTCTTAACTTCCTCAGATGAGCTTTCTGTTTCATCACTTGATTGGCTAACAACATTATCTGGTTTTGGAGACTCAGGAGATTCAACGCTTTGAAGTCCTTGAATTAGCTCTGATGTTATTTTCGTCATGTCAGATTTGGATAGCCCGCTTATTTCAGAAATTAGTGAAACGACAGTTTGCAACTCCAGGTGATCATTACTGAATTTCTCCATCTGTGACTGCTCTGGTTGTTGATGAGGTTGTTGAGATTGTGGTGCAGCGTTGTCAATTTTAGCTAAGATATCATGAACTTTTATAAATACGGTTACATCAAGACCTCCCTTCTTTTCCATTTCCCTTCTAAGCTGAGCTCGCACTAAATCAACCTATAAATTTAAAAAAGTTCAAACAGGTATAATTGAAAAATAAGGATTTATCTCAAAAATGGACCAACTTAACTGTACCTCTTCTTGAACTTCATCTGATATCTGAAAACAGCTATGTGGCAGATTTGATAGTGCAGCTTGCAACTGCCAGGTCACATACTTGAACTGGAGCGCGGTATTCTTGCAGATGGCATCCTTAACGAAGGGAGAAAAAAGGGAGATCAGAAGAAATGGTACTAACATTACTAAGACAGGCAAAAGTCAGAACATGGGCGTGCTTAATGCCATTAATGCAACCGAATTTGAGGGTTGCAATTACTGTGGAACACAATCACAAATGCTTAGGTAAAACACAAATTTATGACGTGACATACAGCTATGAGAACAAAAAGGCAAGTATTAGTGACACCAAGGTTGCCAATAACATGAAGTCTTAACAAACATCTAGCTCAAATAGCGTACATATTCGTTTTTTTTTTTTTTTGAAATAAAGGCAGGAGCTCTGCCGCTCAATTAAGACGAATGAAATTATGTACAAGAAGGTTAACCAGACGAGATGCCAAAAAAGCACCAGAAGGGTTAACCAACCCACACAACGCAGTTGAGCACAAACATGACGCACTGCCATGGGTCATCGTTGTCGAGCATGGAAGCCAAGCTGCCAGCAGCTCCGACTTCCCATGGCAGGCCACCCACTAGCCACCTCCAATGGGTCTGAAGCTAACGGCCGCTGTCGGTCGCAGTCTGTTAGCTACATGCTGCGCTGTTGTACGTGCAATATAAACTCTAGAAATCCATCCAGAAGGTATGTTGGCTACTATGTTTGCTCTTCTGAGCTATGTGTCTCTCATTTCTTCCTCCTCCATGAAAGATAAGGAAGCAATATGAACCAGAAAGATTTCCAAATGCCAGCTCCTATATATTTGGCACTAAAATGTTTCAGATTCCCTTTCATGTCCGCAGCTCCTATATATATATATCATGTTTTACATTATCATGATCCATTTCCATTTTTAGAAAATAAGACAGAAACGACCTCAGGTCACTTTTATATAACATGTTGATTAGATCCACATGCCCCATATGACAAATGAAATTGTGTTAATAAAGTGAAGTGGACAATTCTAGAGGCGACACACACAAAACGATGTCGAGCATTTGCCAGCTCTAAACCAGTAGATTGCTTAAAGGACAGGACCGTTTACAAACCCAGATTAAGAAACAGATTGATGAAAAATATGCTAGAGGAGCTTATTTGAAATCCCATAAGTGAGAAGCAAGGTGATTGAGCCTAAAAATGTTCCTCCTAAAAACTTTAAAACTAAAAAACAACTTGCAATCATAATAAATATAATCCAAATTGTAGAAGTTTAGAAAACAGTTTAGTTATATCTGGACAAATTTAAATGCAGTGAGGTGCTATCGAGGACCTAGACTTCATCTACTCCACAGCACAAACAGCCATACAACTGCCTCAATGTAAGTTCAAGAAGCAAAACTTTACCTTGAAAGAGCAAAAGCATGCAATTTGACAAATGACAAACTGGAATATCATTTAGCTATGCTGCATAAGAACCATTAACATGTCCTTTGAAGTAAACCATTAATACATTTGAATAAGTTTACATATAATGGATGAAAAAGACAGCATTATGAATACCTAGGAGGGATCATAGTTGTTGAAATAGCGAGTCTATGGTGCAATTTTACAATTTTACAATCTTAGTATATTAGGTTGATTCTACGATTCTGTTAAATACAATCTAAGATTCACGATTTTAGTAGCTAACATTGGAGTTAACACGGTAGTTGACATAGAACTGACTATTTGTGTTAACATTGGAGTTCTGAACCGATTTAAGATCATGATTCCAACAACCTTGGGAAGGATGCATGATTGTTAACTGAAATAAAATAGGAAGTCTACGATGTGCTTCTTTTCTGAAAGGAGCGTAACTTCAATAATCAGAGAAATAAAAACACAACAAATAGCCTTTTTAGATGAGCTCTGTAACAAGCAGAACAGGTAAGATTAAACCAGGTTGAGGCCCAATTTCTGCTCCCTGAAGATGCTAGATAAGTAGATATGGCCCATTGACACCGATTTATATTATACGCAATTCTTAGATACAAATTCATGGGGGCCCTTGTAGCAATTAGTCAGCTTAAAAGTGGGATTCTATTGAAGGGCAGGAAAGAAATTAGACGTGAACACCACGAGTTTGACGGAATCCCACAAACAGTGGCTCATCGGGTACAGAAGAACGCTCAGGTAGACTAGTTCAAGCAGACGAAACGGAAGAAGAGAGTAGCAAGCAGACGAACAGAACTATTTCAAGCAAGCGCACGAGGCGTTCGACAAAATCCCGCAAAGGGGAAACGCACCAACTAGTGAACAATGCAGCTTGAACGGAAGGCTCCATGTAACCATACGAGTCCATCCCAGCATCTCCTCACCTGATCTGACGCCCCCGCAGCGGCCGGCGCCGGCGCCGGCGTTCGTCCGAGCGCGACAAACCTCCTGGCAGCCTCGAGCGCCCTGACGAGCTCGCACACCCACGCCGCCGCCGCCGCCGCCGCCGCGGCATCGCCCTCCCCAGCGTCGGCGACCTCGGCAACGAGGTGCGACAGCAGGGACACCTTCCGTGCGAGGCGGAGGCAGTCCGTGCGCAGCGGCTCGGCGGCGGCGGCCAGGTCGGCGGCGCCCACCGCCGCGATCTCCCGCACGATCTCCGCGGCCGCCTCCGCCGTCGCCATTGCGACGAGACTGGCCGCCTGAAGCTCTTCCCCCAGAGGGGCGGGCGACAGGACAGCTCACCACACCGCGTGGAGGGGGAGGGGGGAAGCGGGCGACGAGGTGGTGGTGATGGTGGCGGTGGTGGGGAAGGGGCCATGCCCAGCCCAATGTCAACGTCGCGCGATGGATGCAGTGTAGTGCGGGGGAGCTCAGGCCGGGGTCCCGGATTAAAGAAAAGGCAAGTGCCGTGCCGGCCGCTGCTCGATGGGCTCCAGCTCTCCTGCCTCCGGCGCGGCGCGGCGCGGGGGATGGGAGGGAGCGGAGGGACTCGTGGTGGTGGTGGTGGTGGTCGTGCCGAGCTGAGCTGAGCTGGGCGTGGGGTGTCCGCGACTGCAGTTCGCGTGCGGAGTGATTCCCGGGCGCGACACGGCGGAGCGGCCCGTGGTGGGGACACGGGACTAGAAAAATAGCAGCGAGATGTGTGTCCACCTGGCTGTGCCTGGACTGGTGGACAGCCGCTTGGATTTCGTTCATCTCAAGCCAGAGTGAACAGGCGATCCGGATCCGGTGTGGCACTATGCCGCCGTGAAATGGGGTCAACACAGGTCACCAGCTAGCTATGAAAAGCTAATCCATAGCTAGCTACCAACAGTACTACTAGTACTAGTATCATTTGGGACATGATTAGACTCGGCATTATGAGCAAGGACCCACGAATCACATTAATAACCAAGGTTTTAAATCTCCGGCTATAACTGTCGCTATTTCTGATTGTACTTGTTTAAGAAAAATTTAGTTATATTTTTTTAATGTACAACTTAACTCTTAGCCCGTTATACCCCGATATAGCCGGCTATAGTCTGTTTTAGGGCGGAGAAAACTAAATCCCTTAATTAGTGATTTAAAACCTTAATAATAACACAGTTGCTCACACACTCCCACCGCCTGCAGTGCAGTGAAGCCATGCACGGGAGTACTTAGCTTGCTCGTAATTGTAGTAAACCTAATGTGTGCAGTGTGCGTGCATTAACATTTAACAAACGACCACCACATGGCCCTTAAACAGCACAGCGTGGCGCACTGGAGACGGCGCCGCGGGAGATCTGGCGCTCGCGGGACGACGGGCGGGTTATATAGTTGGTGACAGGCTAATAGGATGGCGGTGCGGCTGGCCGTGTGGCGGTGTGGCGTGTGGCCGAGCACGGGTAGTTGCCGCTGCCGTTGCCGTCGTGGGGCGCGTCAACTTTGGCCGGTCCCAACGGCAGCGCGCGATACGGTCAGGTCAGGTGCGGCGAAGCAAGGAGTACGGCATGGGTCGTTCGGTCCGAGAGGCCGACAGGTGGGGGGGCCGTGGGGGCCGGCCGGCGCTCCATTTGTTCCGTGGCGGAGCGGGAGCGGAGCAAAGGAACAAAAGGAAAAACCGGCGGTTGGCTTGGGCTGGGCTGGGGGTCCAGCGCGCGCTCGTCATCCGTTTTCGTCGAATCTCCTGTGCTGGTCGAGGACGATCGGACCCAAAACGGGTGGGGGCAATCGGGTCTTTCTGCAGCATGGAGCAGTGTGGGTCTGATTAGTTGCCCCCATAGAAATAGCATAGCATTATATACAGTATATAGGCTATGTCTACACAAGTAAACACAATATGTTTCCTGTCCACGTGTTCTCCTACTCACCTTTGAAGGTTGTTTCACATGTTTGCGTTAAATAAAAGTATAGATTTCTATTATGAGATATAGTGGAGTTACTGTGTGTTAACTTTATATATATAAAGATCACAACTTGTCTTTTACTCTAAGATCCTGTTGGTTTGATCTTTTGACCACATTTAGACTACTAGATTTTATAGGCTTTTAAAAAGCCAAACAAACACCTATAAGCCAAAAACCTAAAACCTCACAGTAGTGAGATCTTGGCTTTTTGGCATTTCAGGGAGCTTTTTGAAAGTTTGAAAAAGTTCCAAAACAAATCCTAAGGAAGCCCAAAACAAATAAACCCTAAAAGCGTCTCTAAAACATTTTAAAACCCACTTATAATCTTGATTTTTTTCTCTGTCAAAAAATAATTGCAAAAAAAAATAGCTACTCTCCAACAACTAGTGCATACATAAATTCCCAACCATTCCATATTTGGGAAAATCATACTATTCACATGGATATATACATATGCCTATCCATCGGCTCTTAATGTGGAAAGATGTAGAAAAAATAAGGATTAGAACAAGTTTCTTAATGGAAATTGAAAAAAAAATCTATTGGAAATGCTTTAACGTTGTAAAAAAAAAGGGCTCTATGTTCCATTTTTTTTCTAAAGTAAAAAGGGATTTGAATGCTGTAGTCCCATCCATCCGGTCCGGTTTCCAGAGTCCAGGGTAGTGCAGTAGCCAGCCACAGGCACAACCCAAGATGGCCACAACCTTCAGGACCTGATCCGGCACCAAGTGGGCTTCTAACGGGCTGCGAAGCAGTTGGCACTTTCATCAGGCTTGTAGCGCACTTGGGAAGGGAAAAAAAAGCATACGAGTCTGGTACTACTGTGTGAATCTGTGATGGCAGCACTTGTGAATTGTCAATTGTGATAGGCATATGACCTTATCTGCACTACTCCGTATACAGCCGCATATACGGAGAGTATATACTCAGCGTGCCGTGCCGTCAGAGAAGCAGACGGGACGGGACCCCTACGTGCTCAACACGTATTCATTAATTACATTACATATGCAGATATGCTCATGCGTTCACGATCAGGTGGTGGTACTGTGTACTGTGCTTCAGAGTTGGTCTCTCTCCCGTTTCTTTTTTTTCTTCTTTCTCATCCAGAGTTGATCCCCTCTACTAAACGTTGTCCCGCGATCATGTCGTTGCCGTTCCAGGCGGAGGAGAAGAAAGGACTGCTCGCCTTTATTTGTCTGCAAACACGAAAAGGGGCAGCCATGACTCTCGCAAGCTAGCGGCATCTATCAGCTATCTGACTGGCGAATTGAATCGTCTCCGGTTAGCCGTTCGGTTCGGTGACTGCCAATCTGCCACCATCACGGATCAAATCAGGCGGATTTTCATGGATGGGCCCCGGCGATCTGTTCGGTGGTGGCAACTGGCCGGACGCCCGCGTAATGTATAGGCAGCGCGGCCGGTTCGGAAAAGGAAAAGCAAAACCACCCGCGAGCGCCGCGAGGAGTCGGAGGACGCACACGGCCGCGCGGCCCGCGGGCGCTTCACGTTCAGCCGGCAGCGAGACCGCGACGACAGCTCTCAGTGCAGGGCACCGCATCCTCTCCTGTCTCTGCCATGGCGAGGCGTCGAGAAAAGAAAACGATGCAAGTTTCCCAAGGACAAACGAAGCGTTTCCACGGTGGCGACGGGCGACGGCTCTCCGTGCATGGTGGTCCAAAAGAGCACAAGCATAGTGCTACTAGAATGTCACGCCACGAGCGTGAGCAGCCGCGGACGGCCCTCACTGAACAGGCAAGCGTCCCCACCCCACCGCCAACACGTACCAGTAGTACTGTACTGTACCTACAGTATCTTGTAGCGAGGACGGAGCTTTGAAATCCACGCGGCGCCAAACACGAACCGGGGTCATTTCCCCCACTACCAGAAATCCGTGCCTGTCGCAGCGACAGGCACCGGCTGACACCGGCGCCGGTGGAAATGAAATTGCCCCTGATCGTGTTTCGCAGGTACAGGTCAGTGCATGCCGAGTACGTGCCGGCGGTGGGGTGGGGACAACCGGCCTGTTCAACGGGGCCGTCCGCAGGGGCATCACGGACGTGGCGTGACATTCTACATTCTGGGTCTCCACAGCTGATCCGTGCAACGCATGCATGCAGGCACTTTAAAATGGAAATAATATTGACTGATAAGAGTACTGGGTGCACACATACATCAAGCTAAATTGCTCGTCTTGTTCTTGTCTAGTTCATGTCATATGGAGTATCTCCTTAATGGTATTACTACTGGATGAATGACAATTCGAAAAAAATAGGAAACATACGTCTATGATGGTACATAAATAAAGAAAGTGACACCACGAAACGAGTGTAGTACGTGTATACAACGCCCGGAACGGACACCGGGCGCACATCACATGTACGGGGAGCCTAGCAGCTTGCCCCGACCCCGCCTCCTTTATGAATCGACAAGCCCTCTCGATCGCGCGATCTCCACCAACCTACGTCGTTTCAGTTCACCACCACAGCCAATCGCTGCTCCCTGTTCCAACGGTTCCTACGTTTTGATCTCCACAACCACAAACCAAATGCAGGTGCAATGGCGACTGGGCGACGAGGAGGAAAGGGAAATGCACGGGGGTGAGACGGAGACGGAGACGGGCCTGGGTACTACGCAGAGGAGTCCTCAGTGCTTGAGCACGTCGGGAATGTGGACCGGGTAGCGGTGGATGCAGTTGGCCCACGGCCCGTCGGCGTTGGCGGCGGGGCGGATGCACTCCCAGGCGGCGCTGTTGCACTTGAAGCCGGAGCCGAAGCCGATCATCCAGACGCGGTCGCCGCGGCGCATGCGCCCCTTGGCCTCGACGTAGGCGAGCTCGTACCAGAGGGAGCTGCTGGAGGTGTTGCCGAACCGGTGCAGCGTCATCCGCGACGCCTCCACCTGCTCGTCCGACAGCGTCAGGCTGCGCTGCAGCTCGTCGATCACGGCGCGCCCGCCCGCGTGGATGCAGAAGTGCTCGAACGCCGTGCGGAAGTCCGGGATGTAGGGCCTGATCCGGTTGCTGAGCACCCGGCGCGCGATGAAGGCCACAGCGAACAGCAGCTGCTCCGACGCCGGCAGCACCAGCGGGCCCATCGCCGTGATGTTCGCCTTGAGCGCGTCGCCCGCGATGCTCATCAGGTCCTTGGACAGGTTGATGCCCACGTTGCCCCGGTCGTCTTCCTCCTGGTACACGCAGTGGTACGCGCTGTCCGAGGCGCCGCGCAGCGTGCGCACCACGCGCGCCAGGCGGAACCGCGCGCCGGCGGGGTTTGTGGACAGCAGCGCCGCCGCGCCGCCCATACGGAACAGGCAGTTGGGGAGCAGCATCGCGCGCTCCCGGCCCATGTAGTAGTTGGGGGTGATGGTCTCCGTCGACACCACCAGCGCGCGCGCCCCGCGGCGCCACCTGCAGCAGGTTCCGGGCCAGCTCCACGGAGATGAGCCCCGCGCTGCAGCCCATCCCGGCGAGGTGCACGTTGCGCACGTCCCTGCGGAGCCCGTACCGGTGGATGATCATGTCCGTGAAGGACGGCGTCGGCGCGAACAGGCTGCAGTTCACCACCAGGATGTCGATGTCCTGCGGGGCGACGCCGGTCTTGGCGAGCAGGTCGTCGATGGCGGAGAAGATGATGAGCTCGGCCTCGGCGCGGGAGGACTCGAGGTCACGCGACGGCGGGATGTAGTGCTGCGCGTACGGCAGGCACGTCTCCTCCCCGAGCCCGGAGCGCTCCAGCAGCCGCGTCATGAACCGGACGCTGCGCTCGTCGAAGCCCGGCCACACGCGGGAGTGCTCCAGGAACGTCGCGAACGGGACGCGGCAGTTGGGGTTGGTGCGGAAGCACGCGTAGTCCACGAGGTACACCGCGCGCGGCCGGAGCATCAGGTACAGCACCGTCGCCGCGGCCGGCAGGAACGTGGCCAGGAACATGTGCGCCGGCCGGAGCGCGCGGGCGCGGCTCAGGATCTCCTCGGGCCCCAGCTCCGCCGCCTTGAGCACGACCGCGGCCGCGAGCGGCACGGCGACGATGGCCAGGATGTTGTTCACCACCAGCTGGTACAGAGGCTTCAGCCGCCTGAGCTGCGCCGAGGAGCACATGGCCATGGACATGGTGGTGCGCTGACCCCGAGGCGGCGGCCGCGTCGCGTTCTCAGCTGGGCTGGCGGGTGTGTCCGGGCGTCTAGGTTCAGGGCGTGGTGGGCTAGTGAGCACTGAGTGAGGGAGAAAAAGTGATTACTGAAGCGAGATGAGAAGAGGCAGGGAGAATTTAAAGCGGCCCAACGGCCTATATGCTGAATCACAGTCACACGTCAGAGGCCGCAGACAGAGACCAGTGGGACAGCAACAATGACGGACACGGTAGCGTAGCTGGGTACCACATGTCAGCTATACTGGATCGAAACCCGCTAGCATCATCATCAATTCGTGCTGGCCATCGAGGCCCCAATCGTGCTCTGCAGTGGCTTGACCTTCAGGGTTTGCTTGAACCGCTGGGTACGGGTATCTCCGTGCAGCGGCTAAGCTTGTACGCGGATGACCTGGTCATGTTCTTGACGCCAAGTGATATGGACCTTGGCAACCTGATGATCGCGTTGCAGACTTTGGGGAACGCGTCGGGGCTGTTCGTCAACAAGACGGTGGCCACCCCAATCTGCTATTCGGAAACTGACATTGATCGGACTCGGTCCACACTTTCCTGCAGGGTTGAGGGGTTCCCAAGCAAGTATCTGGGTATTCCCCTCTCCATTTTTCGGCTGTCAAGGAGTGAGGAGCAGCCGATCGTGGACGCCGTTGCAGCGCGCATCCCGGCGTGGCGTGGACAGATGCTAAATGCTGCGGGCCGTGCGACCCTGGTCAAGGCTACCCTCTCCGCAGTACCTGTGCATATGGCGACGGCGCTCTGCCTTTCGTCGTGGGCGGTGGATCGTATTGATAAGCTGCGCCGAGCCTTTATCTGGGCTGGCGCGTCTATGGTGGCAGGAGGGCGGTGCAAGGTTGCATGGGAGGTCGTGGCGAGGCCCACCACCTTGGGGGGCCTTGGCGTGGCGGACCTGAGGCGGTCTGGGGTGGCGCTGAGATTGCGCTGGCCGTGGCTGTCTCGCACGGACCCTGGCCGGCCATGGCAGGGGCTGCGGGATGCTGAGGACAGAACGGTGATGGCTTTCTTTCAGGCTGCGACCTGCTCGGTGGTCAGGGACGGGCGGTCCACCATGTTCTGGACGGTTCCTAAACGGTGGATGGCAACAGTATCCGCCTCATTGCACCAACTGTCTTTGCGGCGGTTCCTAAACGCCGGCGCGCCTGCACGGTGGCCGAGGCGTTGGAGGGCGGAGCATGGGTTCGCCATATCGTCGGCCCCAGATCCATCAGGCTCCTGGCCGAGTTCATCCTGTTGTCCAACCGGATCGAGCACGTTGTACTTGAGCCAGGCGTTCTGGATACCTTCTCTTGGCGCCTCAGCGCGGATGGTTGCTACTCTGCGGCTTCGGCTTATGGGGCAATGTTCCTGGGGTGCTCCAGGCCTTTGGGGGCGAGGGTCCTGTGGAAGACCTCGGCCCCGCCAAGGGTTAAATTTTTCTTCTGGCTCGTCATGCATGGTAAATGCTGGACGGCTCACAGGCGCTGGAGGCATGGCCTGCAGGAGGGTTGTGTTTGTATCATCTGTGATCAGGCGGATGAAACAATCGAACACATTGTTCTGGGATGCGTGTTCAGTAGAGAGGTCTGGGACCGATGCCTCGCGGCTTTCCACCTGCAGGGTCTCATTCAGGTTCAGGAGGACAACATCATGGAGTGGTGGATGCGCTCCAGGAAGCCGCTACCGAAGATTATCCGCAGAGCCTTCGACGCACTCTTGATGCTGATCGGCTGGTGGCTTTGGAAGGAGCGGAACGCCCGCACATTCAGGGGGTCTTCGAGGTCGCCTACTGAGCTAGTCCAGGTGATCTTGGAGGAGGCTGATCTGTGGATGGCGGCGGGGTTCAGAAGACTGAGTGTCCTAGCGGCTAGGCGGTTCGGCGCCTAGTCTGCTTACTCGGAGTGCCCAATTTGTTGCAATGTAATCCCGCAGTGCTTTCGGTGTGTGTGGGTGAGTGTGGGGGTATTTGGTAACCTCTGGTTTACCAAGGTTTCGGCTGTTAAACATTCTTCTTCTGCTTAATGAAACACATGCAGCGCATGTTCTCGAAAAAAAATTTCAAAACTCAGATAACAGGTCAATGTATACACCTCACGGCGCCTGCCGCAACTCTTGATACTCGCCGCCGCCGCCGCTGCCTAGGCTCGTCTCCTTCCTCTCCGGCATCTTTATCGGGATAAGAGGAGAAGTTGAGACCCATCTCTTTAGTTTTTCTTAGTTTTTTCTAGTTACATAGGATTTAGTCTAAATAAAATCTCTTAGCAAATTCAGATGATTTTTTGTCGTGTTTCCTGCAAGGACTTTGATGATTACCACGACGAGATCACCATCGTAGACGGTCAAGTTGTGGTCATCATCTCAAGGGAAGGGGTGCTCTGGTCGCACCTAATGAACGCAACCGCTCTAGGTCATCGATCTCATTGTCGTTGTTTGCAGAGAGAAAAATCAAGGTTTAAAGGTGATGAATCTTCAATATTCTTTCATCAACTTAGATATATTTTAGACTACTTCCAAAGCATTGTGGGATATATCTAATGTTTCGTAGGTTGGTCACTAAATCAATATAAAGACTGTATTTTAGCTCTGGCGTTCGAGAAATGTCATTAAAGAAGAAGACGACCAAGGATATATCCCAATCTGGCTCTGGTTCCAAGTTCGACGAAGGATATATCCCAAACCTGTGCTCCGTGCGGAGTTTTAATATGATCTCTCTTCCCTTTGAGTTTTAATATATACACCTCCACACGTACGGGCACGGCGCCGGCCGCGCTTTTATGGCGAGGAACTGATAATGAGGAAGAGTGTAAGACGAACATGGAACCCATTTCTTTTTGTTAAAAAAGAAAGAAATAAGAACAACAACTGGAATGGAAACCCATGTTCGTGGACTCGTGGTCATTGTGCGGAGGTGTTCAGCAGTTCAGGTGAACTGCAGTGAAGGGCTTTTGGTAACAGCTAACAACACTCAAGTAATCAACTCACGGCGAGCGTCTGCAGCGCAAGCAAGTGATGAAGGTTAATGGATGTGCATGCAGGAAGCAGGATTTGTGCAGTAACCATGCGTCGGCTAGCTGCGGCCTCTCTTGCGGATAAGATAGAAGTGACCAGGGTTTACAACTTCTACTACGTACAGTACTACAGTACAGTACAAGTGTACAACCGAGTGAATGAAATGAAAGGATCTTCTACCTGTACCTTGTCGCTCTCAGAAGGTACTTGAACCTTTGATCTTTCAGCGTTGCGTCTTTCTTTTTTAAATAGAAACGGAATCCAGCTCAGATTAATTATTGCAACAGAAAGCTGAAATAGACATCCAACCAATTAATTTATGGGCCCTTTCGAAAAGCATGAAATACACAAACAAATATGATGAAAGGTCACAAAAAGACCAGAGATGTCAGGTCTCACCATGCATATATGATAGGATGGTGTTCGTTACAGTGCTACACACAGGTAACATACTCCCTCCGTCCCTAAATATCTGTCGCTTCGCTTCCCGAGAAGCAAATGCCGGCAATTTTAATAAATAATAAATATTATCGATTAGTATCATAATTAGTATCATCGGAAAGATCTTTGGATCTAGTTTTTTAACAAAATTATTTGGAGATATAAATATTGTACGTATTTTCTATAAATCAAGTTAAACTTGTGGCACGTATCCCACGGCGACATATAAATAGGGACGGAGGGAGTACCTTTCAGCTGCCAAATGTCCACCCTATTAACTCATAAATTGCTCGAAGACTGAAATAGACCTTCATAAATTGCTCCAAGACTGAAAGTTCTCCGATCGATCCAGCCGGTGAATTATATTTATGGTCCTTATCTAGAAATGAACGAGAAATGTCATTTAAAGAGTTACAAGTTACACTTGAGCTTCATAGCAAACTCATAGGGCCTATTTGGTTCCCTGCCTTCACTCCAACCAGGCTTCACGGGGCCAAGTCGTCGAAGATGTTTAATTGCCTGTATATTCTCTCTAGTCAGGCCCTTATAAGCCAAAATGGGCCGTTAGCTAGGCTACAGAAGAACGCGTAGGTGGCCAGGCTCGGCCTAGCACACGCTACGCGGTTCCCCTCACCTCCGCTCGCATCTGCTGACTGCTGCACCTCTGCTTGTCTCATCTCCGGCGGCCCTCCTCGCGCACCAGAGGATGCCGACGGGGAAGGTGCTCGCGGGGCACGTGCCGTTGAGGTCGGCATGGAGGGTCACATGCCCGTGGAGGTCCTCGCCGAGCTCCCGGGCTGCCCGCCTGGCCGCCCAATTGCTGAGCTGCTTCAGTTCGTGACAGCGCCATCCATGGTCCCGCCATCGCAGCTGGGTTCGCTGGCCCTCCTGTCACAGCAGCGCGGTGCTGCCCGGCCTTCCTCCCACCGCAGCGGGGCTGGACTGCATGGCTAGCGAGAACAACGGTGGCACCGGAGGATGAGGCGACCGTGATGGAGTTCGTGCTCGTGAAGTCGTGTGCTCATCGTGCTTGTTGTCGTGACCACCAGAGCTTGTTGCCGTGACGGACGCCGTGCTAGAAGCTCGCCTATCCTTCCTAGTGTCAACGTTGGTGCATGTGCTCATTGTGCTTGCTTCCTGGGAATGTCACCGCGACGGGAGGTTGCCGCGTTCGCAGTTCTGCTCACCATTGGTGCTAGCTAGTTCATCCTCCTGCTCACCCACCACCTGTCAGACGAAATCCCTCAAAGAGGTAAACTTACCCATTCGAAAAAGATGTGATTCTATGCAAAGCAAAATATACAACCAAACACAACATTTGCTAGCCAGGCTTAAATAACGCAAGCAACCAAACGACTAAAGGTTGGCTTGGTGGGAGTAGGCTAGAATTGTCCAGGCTAGGATTCTAGCCAGGTTAGAAGTTAGCCATAAAACTAAACAGGCCCATAATGTATTATGATTGTGCTCTCGGCCGGTATAGGGGCACACAGGCAATACACTATTGAACTGACAATTGTCCACCGTACAATATTACTTTCTCCGTTCTAAATTATAAGTCGCTTTGACTTTTTAATACATTTATTTTGCTCACAATTCCCCTCCTCAAATCAAATACGTAGTATAAAACAGAAGTGTGTAGCACCGCCGACGTGTCCTGGGAGTCGCTATCTATAGCAAAGAAAAAACGTCTTGCACACGTTGAAGAAGATTTGGTTTACTGCCAGTCCAAATCCTTCATCTATCCAAAATTCCAAATAATGGCCATTTTTTATCCACAACTGACAGAGTTCGTGCCAACAAATCTGACACAGACTTAACTCAAAAAAACAAATCTGACACAGACGTCTATCAGAACAAAACCGATTGCAGATATGCATGCTCAATGAATAAGCATTTAGGAAGAGCCCGGGTGTTCTTGATAGTCATAGAAAGTTTGAAGCTAAGGACCACGAGTTTATTTCTACTTGCGAGCTAGAACTACGTAGCAGCTGTTTGCCTCCTGCTGGTTCTCGACCATAAGTGTCATGCATCTGCCATTCACATGTTTTGTTCTGAATTTTTAGAAATTTTGGCTCCATCGTCTCTCATTCTCTCTCATGATGACTTAGTAATTAGTTTGATGTTGCTGTGGACGCTGAGGTGGCTGCCCAATTGCTAGACAAGTAGAGGCTGTGATTTGGTGCCTGGTTGCGTAGAGCCTAATTACAAACTAACCAGAAACTGGCATGAATCGAAAGGCAACTCATGCATTGTCTGAATGTCACGATCTCCTCTCTAACCGCTGATTCGAATGAAAACGTGCGTTGAGAAAATGGCGCCCAGCGTAGCAACTGTTGGTCGAGAACCCCGGCTGATGACTGGGTAGCGGCTGTCGTACTGTGTCGCACGGGAAAAAAGACACGCTCCGTTCTACTGCCAACAAACTACAATTAATCGGTCCCTCTAATTATTATACTAGTACTGTACTGGTCTATCATTTGGCCAATGCATGGTTACCGAGCGACTTTGCCTTTTTTTTTTTTTTTTTTTTTTTTTTGAGTGCCAACAAACTACATACTACAATTTAACGTAGCTGAAGCCTGGTGCAACCTCTTTGACTCATCTTTGTATTAAGGAGAAATAGAGTTTAAATACAAGAGCCATTCAAAATGTAATCTGACCCTATGCTATGCTCTTGATTTCCCCTTGTAAAAGTCCCCTGTACTTGTAACATTCAGTGCGGTTTGTCAATAAATCAGGTGGGGAGGCAACTCCCCCACGTTGAAGTTGTCAAAAAAAAAAAAAAAAAAATTTCATTCCACAGAGTAGAAGCACAGTATTGAATGAAAGTTGGCGATAAATCATGCTGAGTATATTTTTTCTCGAAAACGCAAAAGGCTTGCGCTTCATTATATTAAGAGGGGATTAAAGGTTACAATGGTGGAAGGTCCGGGGCTGTTTAGTAATACATGAAGCGTCGCCCCACAGGGCCATAGCTGGACCCCCCTAGAATGATTACAGTGGTAACTACTCGCGGATTAAACAACTAAGCTTCTTCGCGCCGGCTTCGACCCAATGCACCGCACAATTGTCTAGGACAAATTATAAATCTGGCACTCAAATTCAGGATTCCCCACGTACACTCAACGCATCAGTGGAATATAATGTTTTCCTCGTACTGACCGAATTGGCAATGAGATGAAGTACGTAGCACCGAATTATATATAAATTCATCAGTTGTCTTGGGACGGATTATTGCCCCTCCGATCTCAAGAAAGGATTTGTCTCCATCGAATTAATTAATTCTTAGAAAAAATAAGAAGGAAATGCCCTTGTCCCCATCAGAAAGAAAAGTCGGACGGCGCATGTCGCGAATTCGCGATTAAATCCGGCGACCGAGTGGGAAGTGAGTAATGACGCGCAATAGCGATAGCATGCGGTACCCGTACCGTACGTCGTCGGAGATTCGGATGTCATGAAATAGCTAGGTGGTGCCTTCTGCTCGCCATCCATTCGGCTTGACGTCGCCGGCCGGCCGTCCGTCTATCTATCTAGCTTAGATGCGGTGGAACGGCCGGTGGCGCAACCGTGCAACGGCGACCTTCTTCCTGCTGCTCGATCGGCGATCGATGGCTGCCGTCCAGCGCTACACGCCGCGACAGGCACTTATTGTTATGGAGTTTGTCCAACTGCACCCGTCGGTTGCCAAGTGAGAGCCATGCGCGCTCCCCATGTCCGTGGGTGGCCGTGTGGGACGGCCGACATATGCATGACCTGTCCGATGATCCCGGCCGTACGTACGCCGCCGGCGAGCCGCCGTTTTTTTCCATTTCGATTCTGAGGTGACGGCCCTTTGAACAGCAGAAGAGGTAGCGTGCATATGCCCGCTGCCCGCAGCCGCGCGCGCCGCGCTTGGTATGTGGCGCTGGCAGTTGGCAGGCGATCGAGCGACAGATTAGAATTCGCCTCTCTGGTCGATCGACAAGAACTGCACGTTGATGGCATATATGATATATCGAATTCGCCTCTCTGGTCGATCGACAAGAACTGCACGTTGATGGCATATATGATATATCCGCATCTGCATGGGGCGCTGGGCTAGAACCTAGAAGAGACACAGGAGCTAGCCTAGGCTAGGCATGGACGTGCGTAACAGCTTACCGGCCGGCGGTAGATCAGAAGATGAGGCAAAAAGGCAGAGCATGGCGGAACCAGCTGGGCGCGCGCGTCATTGAGAGCGATCGAGGGGAGACACGTCACGTCCTCGTCTGATGCATGGAGTAAGGGAAGGGAAATGACACTTGCATGGGTTTCCAAAAGGCGGCTATATTATCTTGGATTTCAGCAAGGAATGGACGACTGCAAGAGGTTATAGGTTACTGTTCCCTTTCTAAGTCAACGGTGTCAATTGATGAGGACACGTGATACGTACTGGATTTTTTTTTTTTCAATCAATCTGTTACCCACTCACCTAAACAAAGGGATGGGAGAACCATCCGTCCGTTTTTCCTTTCCCACTCACCGTTTTCCCCCGCGCCCTCTCCCTCCTCCCACGCATCAGCCGGAGCCTCCCGTTGGGTCTAGCGTCGTCGCCACTTCTCTGCTGCCGGGGGCAACTACGAGGCCACGAACCAGCTAGCCGAAAACAGGTCGCCGCAGCTCTGTCAGCCAAGACAATAAGGCCACACGTACTACGAAGGAAATGATCAGCTAGTAATAAGATCTAAGAAGTAAGTGCAGTATATGCGCATCTGCAGGTGTTGATATGAAGGGATTAAGCTCTGAATGTACGAAGACGTGTGCTTATTTAGCTACAGCCTGCGCATACAGCGTACTGCCTACCATCAAAGAAGTCCAGCAGGACTTCAGGAGGGCCACGTTGATAAGATCAGGCAATCATTAATCGTCAAAACACAACTGGCCTTCAAGAAAAACTGAAGTGCCAGTTGCCGGGGTCCACAAACAGCTGAGGAACGTCGGTCAGGCGATGGGCTGAATTTCGGAGCGTGCCCTTTGTCTCACATATTAGGCCTGCACCTTGTCTGGGTCTCTGGGCTGTTAGCTAAGCAGGCTTACCGCGACGGTCCAGCAGCTCATGGGGTCCTATCTCTCGGCCCGTCATTCTACATAGACGAGAAAAGAATCCTTTGCTTTGGCGACAACACTAGCTACTCGTATCATGGCTTGACCGGCTGAGCAAGAGCTCGTGCGTCGCGACATTGGGAGTCGGCCCAGCCTGGCTTTTGGATACAGATTTTGGTTGGAGGATTATGAGCTGGGCCTGGCTGCACAGATGCAAGAGGACTTTTGGCAAAAAACGGATTTGAAATCGTTCTGACAGCGTACATATGTGTATGAATCAATAGAGTTGAAAGTTGGAATATGTATGACAATCGGTATTTGCTGGCCTCGAAAATAAACAATAGTGTAGGTACTGTACAACTATAGTTTTGATTTAGAAATCAAATAGATATTTAACCATTGAAAAGAGAGAAACATAGCACAACCAAATAGAAGAATGTTTTAGAGTGGCTTGAGTAGTTGAGTTGTAGGCCTGATGACATCAGTAGATCACCTGATAGTTCCTTAGTTTATTTTATTTAGGAATGCTTGAGATGCATATATATGGTGGAAATGACAGACCGGCTAGTGGTTGCTTTTGCGGTAGTGACTCCAACATGTATATGAAGAAGAACATTGTAATGAATTCCGTAATGTTTTTTTTTGTGGAAATTCCGTAATGATTTTAGGGAAAAAGTAACTACGAAACCGGAATAAGATGTGCAAATAAAGTAAGTACAAAACCAAGGAACTCAATAATTTGTATGAGATGGCGTTGTTAATTAAGCATTGGAGTTTACAAAAAAGAACCAAAGGCTACCTTGATTTGGCATCGGTGGAAATTTGTAGAACCCATAGGATAGAGAAGGGGATGATAATATAAACTGTTTGGGGGTAAAAAAAAGTATTTCCAGTAAAGCTATAGATGGAGTTTTCTGCTCACGGACAATAATGTTGCTAGTTGAAAGCAATTCAGTGTCATTTGCAGGCCTTGTTCCCCCGGTTAGCTAGCGCCAGCCGCGCTTTAGCACGTCTCGATCTCTTGGGTTTCTGGAAGACCAGTAGACCACCGTATTCCTACTATGACCTAGGTGAAAGTGAAATGACAGAGAAGAGGTCGAGACGACGACGCTGACAGCCGCAACGCAACGCGTCGTCGTCGCTCCTCCGACGAGGACACGACTCATCATCCTCAATCGGATAAACATCATCAGCTGCCCTCCAAGCTCGGGCGGCGGAGGCGGGCGTAGAAATACGTACAGGCCGGAGAGACTGAGCACTGACCGGAGACAAAGAAGGTACTGTACCACCGAGAGCTACCGTGGAGGCCGGAGGGGTATATACGCGCGCCAGGTGGCAGGTAATACTCCGGCGGCGCCGCGCGCGGCACGTCGGCGTCAGCGATGCGGTGGCGACACCTGCCGCGTGCGGCCGAGGCCCGGCGCGGAGCGGCCACATGCGTGGCCGGAGGCCGGATCAGCGTGATGGGCGAGCCATCTGATTCTCTGTCTTTCCCTGTAGGGCTGGCTGGCTGGACCGGGGGATTCCGGAATGGGCTTGACGCTGATGTGATTGTCCCGGCCGGTTAGCCTGCTCCACCGAGACGCCGGGATTTTTTGGGAACTGCCGGCACTTCAGACTTGTCAATGAGCGTATGGGCATATAGGCTCATCACCGGCCGGGACTAAGGAGTATATGATATTTTCCAGCTTATTTTACCCAGCTCCATGGAGTTTGTTCTGGCCTGGAGAAGCACACCTGTTCCTTTCGCACAACCAGATTTTTCTAATTCTCTTAGTGAGGTGGGTTTCTCCTAGTGTTTTGATATTTAAAATTTAGTATATAAACTTTTTCTACTAGATGCCTCCTAGTGAGAATTCCTATGCGCTAAGATTAATGGTAGTGTTTTATTACTACTTAAAAACACTAAGAGGAACCCATTGATTTAGTATCGTCTTTGGATCCTCTCTGGCCAGGAAAAACCCATAACTGCACCAGACATGCAAAGAAATTTATTTGCATGCAGCTACAGAGATTCACACACTCGATTATCCCATTGAGGATAAGATTTTAATTGAATTTGGCTGGCGTGCCCCTCTGCAATCATGGTCTTTGGTTTGCCTACATACTATGTTGACATCAACGCTATGCTCCAAACACAAATCAATTTAACCTGTTTCTTTCCAAGGGACGGAAAAAATTTCATTTCCGCGAGCATTGCAAATCCCCGAGTCGCTGACAGAAAAGACAGTCACAGTGGATTCCCGTTACTGCAGTTCTGTGGACAGCAGGGCAACTTTAACAGCGCCCAATGGTTTCTGTCCACGTTAAAAATATGATGGTGATTGACATTAGCCATTTGGCTTCTGCACAAGCTCATGGAAGTCTCGAGATAGTAATCTTAGCATAAATTACGTACTCTCGTTGAATTTGTAAGCATAGTCGGAGAGGCGGCTTAAACTGTCTGAATTACTTGATGCCTCTGGTGGTGTCTAATTTTCTGTTGTTGCTCATACAACATGTAATTTTATCATTGTTTTACTATATAGAAAAATTATGAATTATCTCTGGTGAGTTGTACGTCGTTCTTATTATGCAATTTAATTATTTAAGATTGTTGCCTAAATCAAGGCACTTGGAATATAAGAAGTCCCTAATAACAGAGAGTACGTAGTTTTACAACATTAGTGACCTGAGGCTGTCCGCCTGGTTATTTTTGTGTGATGATATCTTCCTTTGTGTACCACTGTGCGTATGCCCGCAGAAAGTGCACCAGACATGCAAAGAGAAATATAATGAGAAAAGGAGTTTGAACGAGCTAGATACTAGATACGCCCACAATAAAACGTGTTATCCAAATAGGATAAGATTTCTACTTGGCTAGTGACGATGCCTGAGCCCTCTCTGGAATGTACACTACGTTCCAATGGCAAACAAGTCTAATATATATCTTTCCAAAATGTCTTTCTGATTTGCTCTGCAAGCAAAACAAGCAAAATCTAAAATATCCTGAGATCCGAGATACAGAGCGGGGGATTCCTCAGACATTTCTGCTGAGGATGAATAAACCAACTAAATTTTACTCTGTCATCAAAGTGTGTTGAGCACAAAGATGAGCTGCAAAATTTGCTATCTTTATTATTTGAACAAGCTAAGGGCAACAACAGTTTGATAATTAACCAGGGAAGTTTAATTTATTATTACTACGTATTATTTCAAACCGGGGCAGTTTTGGCCTTTGTACTTCCCCCCGATTCCACGAAACAAAGTGGATGGAGTTTCAACATTTGACAGTGGTGCTGCCTCCTACCAGCTTAACAGCGTATGATTTCCGCTCAAAACAAAAATTAAAACAATAAAGTCCAATCAATTGTGTGCGAGCATGACCGATTTGGCTTCTACAAGTCCAAGAAAGTCTCGAGATAGGCTAGATTGCTTTTGATGAATATAGTATATCCATATACGTATGTCACTTGATTCCTCGGTAAACCTCTCGTAGAAATTAAAGCTAGTAGCTATTAATCGTAGCTACCTCAATCAAAAAACATCACGTACGGTATCAAGAACTGAAACATCAGTTATAAAAGTTCTCCGAGATTCTTGGTTACCAATACACAAAAAGTGTAATCCATTGAAATTGCGCATATGTGTATAATCCTAAAAAATAAAGTGCTTGGAGTATTGTGTACGAAGAAATGGCAGCTGATCGGTACAGCAAACGACTTTTCATTACGGGGCCTCTTCTTCTGGTCCCCCGGATCCGAAATGCTCATCCAACGTGTCTCGAGACCATGCCCGTGGCCCCAACTGAAAATCCAGCCGCAGCCAATCACATATCAGGGAACCGGATGGGGCATTTCCAGCGGGCCAATCGCCTCCCAGATAAGGCGGCCTGCAGGTGGGCCCCCACGCTTCTACACTAAAAGTGGAAAGTACACTTGGCATCGCGGCCCGCGAGGTCCCCGAAAAAGAGCCATGCTGGGCCAGGGCCCGGGCCATGCCTCTCTCACTCTTCAAGTCATCATGCTGCAGCTGCAGCTGCAGGCAGCCCTAATAATCCGGGAGTGATATTTTCTTGCGACCCTGTCACGCTAGCGGCCGGCGAGCTGTATTCTATCACGCTCGGCGGGGGTTGTGCAAGTGTCCCGGGATCGCTGCTGCACCTGCACCTAGTAGCTTTAATTTGTCGGCGCTCGGCGGCACATGAGCAGCAGCTCCAGGGACGCGGCGGCGGCCGGCGCCGCCGTGGGCGGCAAGGCCGCGCGCGCCTGCGACAGCTGCCTGCGGCGGCGCGCGCGGTGGTACTGCGCGGCCGACGACGCCTTCCTGTGCCAGGGCTGCGACGCCTCGGTGCACTCGGCGAACCCGCTCGCCAGGCGGCACGAGCGCCTGCGCCTCCGCCCGACGACGACGTCGCCGATGACGGCGGGCACGCACTCGACGATGCTCGAGGCCGGCGTGGCGTCCACGTCGACGTCGAAGAATAAGCGCCAGCAGCAGGTCGCGCCGGCGTGGTCCAAGCGCAAGGCGCGCACGCGGAGGCCGCACGTCAAGAGCATCGGGCAGCTGCTGTCGAGGAAGCTCGTCGTCGTGCCTGAGATGGCCACCATCGAGTCGTCGGAG
This sequence comes from Chrysopogon serrulatus, assembly GCA_015844335.1. Lineage (NCBI taxonomy): Eukaryota > Viridiplantae > Streptophyta > Magnoliopsida > Poales > Poaceae > Chrysopogon > Chrysopogon serrulatus. The sequence continues at coordinate 82,669 of JADLZL010007099.1, read as the reverse complement.
GAGCGGAAGGCCGAGGGTGAAGAAGAGGAGGAGGCGGAAGAGGAGGAGCAGCTGCTGTACTGCGTGCCGACCTTTGACCGCGCTCTGGCCGAGCTCTGCACGCCCCCGCCTCCGGTCGATGACGCGACGGCCACGGCCTCATCCTGCTTCAGGGATGACGTCGACGGCGGCGCCGTGGAGCACACAAAGCAGGCGGCTCCACCGGCGGTGGTGGTCGCGGAATCGCCCGTGCAGCAGCTCCCGGACAGCTTCGCCGGCTTTGGCCCCACGGACGCCGAGCTCAGAGAGTTCGCCGCCGACATGGAAGCCCTTCTTGGACACGGCCTGGACGACGGCAACGAGCTGGACGAATCGTTCTACATGGAGAGCCTAGGGCTAATGTCGCAGCAGGCGGAAGACGACGTCGACGTCGGTCGGGTCAAGATGGAGCTCAACGGCAGCGTGATCTCCCGCTCCCGCAGCGAGAGGGCTCCCGGATATGGCCCTGCGGAGCTGAAGCCGGAGGCGGCGTCGGCTGAGGTGCTGGACATAGACTTCAACTACAGCTCGCCCACGGTGATGATGGATAACGAGGACGAGGACGACAGCTTCGAACGGAAGGCGTCGGCGAGCAACGGCGGCGCCGCCGCCGCGGGTGCGCAGTTCTTGAAGAGGAGCCTGGATCTCAGCCTCAACTACGAGGCCATCATCGAGAGCTGGGGGAGCTCGCCGTGGACCGACGGCCAACGGCCAAACGTCCAGCTCGACGACTTCTGGCCCCATGCCCACCTCACGGTACCTGTGATTTGCGGAATTCACGCCGCTGCTCCTGGTCGTCCTTGATCGATTTCCTCGCGCATATGAATGCTTCGACTTGCAACTTGCAAGTATATATAATCGGGTTCATGAAAAGGTTTGCTGATGCGTGATATGGACGTATGGTGCAGGGCTGGATGGCCGGAGGAGGACGGCTGGGTGGGGAGGCGGCGGCGATTCCACGGCTGGGGATGGGCAGCGGCGGGCGGGAGGCGCGGGTGACACGGTACCGGGAGAAGCGGCGGACGAGGCTGTTCGCCAAGAAGATAAGGTACGAGGTGCGGAAGCTCAACGCGGAGAAGCGGCCGCGGATGAAGGGCCGATTCGTCAAGCGACCTGCCGGTGCAGCTGCCGGAGGAGGAGCTACCATTGCCGCCGCCCCGTGTGGCGTCACCTAGCTCTAGCCGATGTCGTCCGTCCGTGTCGCCGCGCCGTGCCCGTGCTGCGTGCGTGCCGATCGAGGTCAGGCGGCGCCCGTGTGTCGCTAGCTGTGCGTGTCGAGGTCGTTGGACGACTGGTTGGCCTGCAGGTTCCAGCACGCAGGCCTTGCCAGGTTGTTCACGGGCTCGGCATGAAATTACGGACTCAGAATTTGTCGAAGCTACTTTAGACCATACTTAGTTGGTTCCACACACACATCACCTTGTACGTTTTTCTCTCAATCATTTCCGCATCCGTGAATGCGGAGGATTGAGACAAAACCGTGCCTGTGCATTTGTACAGGATAGTCGTCCTACAGTCTGGCTTAGGCCGCCATAACAGTTCAGGAACAGACATCAAACAGAAAATCATGTAAATTATGCATCTTGTAACTAGCCATCATCATGTATGTGTGTGTGTGTGTGTGTGTGTGTGTGTGTGTGTGTTTTATATATATATTGTATTACGTTTGCGTATCCAAAATCAATTCGTTATGGACGATATATTTTTAAAATCTTTCCGTTTTATTTTTACAAATATTGGTATATAGCTTTGTCCTAATTCAAATTTTTTTGATGATAGTCAAAGTTTGTAATGTTTGATCATTAATATTTTTATAAAAAATATAGGTCTATGGGGCTAACAGATTTATTAGCAAATTTCTAGATTCAATAAGATAACAAATACTTTCAAAATAGAATTTTACTCATATATTTTGAAAAACTAGACTTTATTTTTTTTAAATGATAGTCAAAATATTTATTTGGCTCAAATTGAGAGAATCTCCACTTACCACTGTAGGTCTTATTTGGCTACCTATATGTGTTGGGTTAGATTATTAGTGAGAATAAATAAATAATTTTCACATCAAGCCACCTCAGCATGCGTAGGTTAGGATGAATATGAGTGCAGATAAATATAAACAAGCAAATAGACAATGGCCATCAATCATAAATTGACACTGCAGCCAGTTGAGTAGAGGCAAATGGTTTTTTCCATCGAATACTCAAAAGATTTGCATATCTTTGTATTAAGAACGAGAATAGTTTGGATTAAGCGGTGTGCTGCCTTGAAGGCGCACTAGGGTGAGGCAAATGCATTTTTGCAAGCGGTATATTTCTCTCAACTCAAGTTATGTAGTGCAAGACTGTATGACACTTAGCTTGTGTCCCTATATTCTCTTAAAAAGTAAAGTCCGTTCCACCTCTCAACTAGTTGCTGAATTTGAAAGACCTCCTTGAATTTCAAACCAGACAAAAATACCCCATATTTATCGAAGTGGTTTCTTGAATGGTGGTGTTTATGTGGCAGTGGAGCTCACATACCATTTGATCTCTCTCTTTCTGCTATAAAAACATACCTTTTACGTATAATGTTGTATGGACATAATCTTTACATCAAAGTTATATGAGCTCGAGAGACATAACTCATTTGCATCGTTTCGTGTTGTTTTGGCCTTTCTGGCTGCAAGTTGTGGTGGTAGCTCCCAGACTGTTTTCCCCCTGCCTTTTAAATTACAGTACCTTTTTATTCTAAAAAAATTACAGTACCTTTTTTCTCCTTGCATTGTTTGTTTGATATCTTGTTTAGTTCACCGTACTTGCCCCTCTAAATAAATTGTTTTAGCAAATCTTTTGTCGTTATTTGAAAAAAAAGAAGAGTAACACGTGAAAAGGGCAGTGGGGGCTCACTGATTGTCTCTGTTGCAAAGTGACACCCAGTGTCAGTGGCCATTCACATTATTCCTTTTTTTTTTAAGTCATATGAATTTCGCATTGGATGTAACATTTCTTCAGATTACGAACGTTCCATTTCCGCATTTAAGCAAAAAAGGTCTGATCTCACATAATGTTGAATTAAGTTTTACAGAAAAAAAATGCTTTGAATGCATATGAAAGCCAAAAACCATAGCCGTAGTATGTGTGAATTTATCCGAATTTCATTTTGAGCAAAGAATGAAGTTTGCTAATTGGGGAAACCGAAAATAAAAAAAAATAACTCGCATCAGCCTGTGGACCGCTGTAACTTGCTAATGGGCCGAAGTGGGCTGATTCATGTGGTAAAGTCTTGTTTCCTTAAAAAAAAAATAAAAAAAAAAAGTTCACGTTTTACTTCCTCAACTTTCGCGAAAGTCCATTTTTTCTCCCTAAACTCTAAAACCACACAAACAATCTCCTTTAACTTTTTAAACCATGCGCTTTACCTCCCCTGGAGTAATTTTTGAAAAAAATCATAGTAAATCATAAAAAAACATAAAATAGAAAATCTAATTTTATTGGACTCCACATGAGTAGATCTACATAGTGAATATATAATATGGTATGTTTTAGTACAAAGTTTTTGCTAGTATTTTTCTTTTTTATTTATTTGGCTGAATCTTTGAAAAATCACAAGAAAACCATAAAAAAATAAAATGGAAATTTAATTTTAAAATGAGTAGGTCTATAGTGAATTATAATATGGTAAAAACTTTAGTCCAAAAAAAAAAAAGCTATAATTATGAATTATTTTAATTAATTATAGAAAGCATAGATCAAAAGCTATAGCAAGAACTTTGTACTAAAGTATACAATATTATATGTTCGTTTGTAGTTTGTAGGCCTACTCATGTGGAGTATAAAAGTATAATTTTGCATTAATCGCCCGTATAATTACACTTTTGAAATAAAATTTTTGCATGGAGAGGTTGGTTTGCACTTATTTCCTAGTTTCATCTTTCCCAACACTTTATTTTAAAACCATCGCCAAGAGTCATTGCCACATCCAACAATGCTTTGTTCTCCTGATCAAGCAAAGGAACTTTGGATCTGAGCGAAGGATGAAAAGCAATCGGTTTTACTAGTTGGAGGACCACGTCTGCCTTCTTACTTTTTTGTTAGAAGAAACATGGATTCAATAAAATAATTGAAAGAGGTAAAAAAAAAGTACTACTTTTTGCTAGAAAAGTCCAACAGCCGTTCGGCCCAAGAATGCAATCGACTCGGCCTGCTGCAGGTCTCCCGGGCCGGCCAACCCAAAGGCCACCGTCGGAAGAGCCGGCTCCTGCTCCTCCCTTTCGCCGCTCCTGCCGTTGCCAGCCGTCTACACCCATCCAGCCATCCAGGCATGCTGTTTTGTGCCTCGTGACTCGTGAGCCAAACGAGCCGGCTCGACCTAGCTGATAACGAGCCGAACTATCCTGACCAGTTAGAGCGAGCCGAGGTTCCTTGATAAGGGTATTTCCAGTTCCAAAGTTCCTGTCATCCATCCAGAGTTCCTAACGACCAGACCCCAGCAGAGGGGGGGCGTGGCTGCGTTGCGTTCCGCTCTCCCTTTTCTTCTGCTCGAGCGCCGCCGCCACCCTTCGCCCGCCGGCTCTTCGCAGGCCACGAGCACCCGCCAGGTATGCCGTGACCTTTACCTTCCCTTCCTGCCGCGCGAACCCTAAGCAATAATTTGTATAGAATCTGAACCAGTTAGTACTAACTGGTAAGGAGGAGTACTGACTTGAGTTTTTTTTTAAAAAAAAATTATCGGCTATATACGTGTACTGTGTACACCCATGTCTATGTACCTGGTCCGCCCCTGCATTGCTCGCTACTGAAGTCAGACATGGGGGAAGGTGGAGAAGAGAAGTCGGTCAATTTCCTTCAAGTTTTGCTCGGTGCGTCAACCTCTCCTCCATGTATATCTCCATTCTCCAGTACAACCTGCTCTAGTAGTAGTATACTATCCGCTTCGTTCTGTGGGATGTGTCTTCAGTCTTCTCGCTGTCAGCTGAAACTTGTGGCTGCTGCTCATTGTCGTTGGTTTGAGAGCTAGGAAGGTTCAAGTTCCATGATAAATTTGGTTACACATGCTTCATGCTGGAATTCAGCTTTTGCAATGCTGAAGTTGAATGTTCAAACATTGAATTCGTTAAAAAAGAATTATTGAATTAGTGTGGTTGGGCAGTTCCCTATTTAGGTCTCATAATGTGGATTGTGGAGTGTGTTCTGACTTCTGAGAGTTACCAGGTTACTTTCTGAAAACTTGGTCGTTGTGGTTATGGCCGGAGGGTTTGTGTGCATGTTCACCATATCTTCGTTGCAAACTTTGCTCCTTCCATTAAATGAAATGTGGCTTGGCACCTTTTCCTGGCTTTTCCTCTCCTGAATCCTGATATAAAATCAGCAATTATTATTTCGAGGAATAAACAAAAAAGTTGCTAATTTTTTTTCTTATGTATAATCTTTCATTTCAGAGGGCAGCATAGCTGGAGGAACTGCTGGTGTTGTGGTGGAAACAGCACTGTATCCGATCGATACTATTAAAACCAGACTTCAGGTAAATATATGTTTGCTTCCCTTGCATATTAGCTTTTCCAATAACACGACATATTTAATAAGAGCAGTGATTTGCTTTGCATACAGAATTCTTATCTAAGTATGCCTTCAATGTGCTCCAAATCCTATCCCAATTATGGTCAAATAAATGTCTGTCTAGTTTTATAAGTCATGCCATGCTTCTAGATTCTTAGATGAATCCATTTTCTTCTGTTCTTTGTTTACTGGCATATTAGTATCACTACTACTTGCAACATGTACATGCTGACTGAAGTTTGTGATCTATGCAGGCTGCTCGAGGTGGAAGCCGGATTGAATTGAAAGGCTTGTATTCTGGATTAGCTGGAAATCTCGCTGGTGTCCTTCCGTGAGTACACGATGTCTCTTCATCATACTGCATACAATGATCTTGCTCCCCTAAGAGAAATTTCAAGCTGCAAAATGTTAACCTATTGTGTGCCTGTGCGGCTGTGCCCCAACCTTAAAGTGTCACTGTGTTGTTTATTGAACCAATAACATGTACTGCAATTGTTGTCTTCCTTTCATATTTATTATTGGGTAATTAGTGTTGTTTGACAAGTCATATTCAGAAGTTTAACCTTTTGAAAACACCATGAGATGAAATTGCTATATTCTATTCCCAAAGTACCATTGTTCCTGTCTATATGATTTTGAGATTTTCATAGCATAATGTGTAATTTATGACAGGGCCTCTGCAATTTTTGTTGGGGTGTATGAGCCAACTAAAAAAAAGTTACTGGAGACACTTCCTGAAAATCTGAGTGCAGTTGCCCATTTTGTAAGTTAGACAAGGCTTATTATTTGACATTGATGTTTATACCATGTACTTTTCATTTTATAGCACCTGCACATTTTTGCTTTTACATTACCAAGAATGTTATTTTGTGTCTTCTCTGTGAATTCTTAGTGCCTACTACAAAATATTGATTAATATTGATCATGTTTTTTAAACTGCAATTGCTACAGACTGCAGGGGCCATTGGAGGTATTGCTGCTTCCCTCGTCCGTGTCCCTACAGAGGTCTGTAATTTTATATCCTACTACTCCAGATAGTGTTGTACTGCATACAAATTATATCTCACTGCATTCAGGTGGTCAAACAAAGGATGCAAACTGGTCAATTCAAGAAAGCACCTGATGCTGTTCGTCTCATTGTTGCTAAAGAAGGATTTAAAGGACTGTACGCCGTATGTATATTCTGGCATCTTGTTTAGTTAACAAATAACAATCTTTTAACGTGTAAAATTGACTTCTATTTGAAGGATGAATTACCGTTGATCTGATGTGTAGATTTTATTCCTATTTAAAATATATCTTGCAAGCTTATCCTTTATAATACTGGTTTCTTTTGGTTTATAGGGTTATGGTTCCTTTCTACTTCGAGATCTTCCATTTGATGCCATTCAATTCTGCATTTATGAGCAACTTCGAATTGGCTACAAAGTTGTGGTACTCTTCATTGCTGAGGCTATTTTTTTCTCACATCTGTTGAACTACTCATGAACAATATGTTCAAAGCTTCAACAAACCACTTGCAGTGCTGAAATAAGATTGGGCATTCATAAGTTGCTCCAGTCCCTGAACGACTTTTGTTTGGTAGGGTCAAATTTTGTGCTATGATCAGCATTCTGCTATCTCCTAAAGGCTATACATCAGGCGGATATGATTTGGCATGCTACTGTTTTCACCAAAATCTGTCCGCACTATTCTATGTCTGAATGACTTGATTGATGGCTCATATTATTTAGTCTTCACTAAATAGCAATTGCTGGAACTGATGTCCAGCATAAACTTCAACTATCAACAATTCCTATCATAATAATTTTTCCATGGTTCATTGTTCAGGCAAGAAGAGAGTTGAATGATCCAGAGAATGCACTTATCGGTGCTTTTGCTGGTATGACTAAATTGTCACCCTAATCTTTTGTAACTACCACCTTGCTTCCTCAGTATCTAACTGTCTGGGTTGTCTTATTATTTCCGCTTCCTGATAAATCACTTCCATCTACTCTGGGCTTTGACTTTTTGCTAGGCGCCATCACTGGAGCTATAACAACTCCCCTTGATGTCATGAAGACAAGATTGATGGTTCAGGTGAATACTTGGACGGAGACTTTCCCTGAAAATCTCCTTCTGCATTTACTGACTATGTCCATATTGGTTGTGATTGCAGGGACAAGGGAACCAATACACTGGAATTGTAAACTGTGCTCAGACAATCCTCAGAGAGGAAGGCCCTAAGGCATTCTTGAAGGTAATGCACCACTTGTGTGAACAGCTTCAGTACACTTAAAATAGAAAACAAGCACTAGTTTACATCATGTGAACTGAAAGCTTTTTATCGTCTTTAAACTGTATAAGGTTTTAGATTCCCCATTAGATAAGTTTTCAGTTGTGACTTGCGGTTACAGTTTGCTTTAAACTATGGTTTGGGCCTTTGGTCCAGCATAGGATCCACAGCACAGCACAACGATCTTTTCAGTTTTCTGCACTCTATACATCGGTCCTCTCTTGTGTTATGCATGCCCCAGACATTGTCATCATCTGTCCAGCTGCCTTTTTTCTTCTCGGTTGCCTCTCATGTCTAAGCCACATTGTGTTCTATAATTCGTGTTCATGTTCTCTGATGAGTGTTGGAGCAGCAGAAGCGGAACACCAGGCTGATATATTTATGGTGACACATGGCAGGGCATTCAGCCACGAGTGCTGTGGATTGGCATCGGCGGGTCCATCTTCTTTGGTGTGCTGGAGAAAACCAAGTCGATGCTAGCTGAGAGGAGGAACCGCGAGCTACGGGACGTTAAGGATGAATGAGTGAAGATCAGTTCTTTTTTCGGGGGGCATCGAATCCTTATCCTGTGAAAATGGATAAACAAAGTACACAGTTTTACTTTGCCGTGGGTGCTTCATCAGGGAAATTAACTGGATTGCCCGTTTTCGTCAGGTGATCCAGATATGGCTACGCTGTTACACGGCAGTTTAGTCGTACCCGTTTATCACCCTGTGCATTAACGTCAGCTTGAGATCGAGCCAGTGACGTGACATAGAAATTATGACAGGAGATAAGTTTCATCTAGATATATAGTACTTGTCACTCGTTCTTTTCACACATTCGAAACCAAACATCTTACATGTGTTGGAAACCCGGCGGCACTCGTTTACATTGGGAACTTTCATTTCATCTACATGCGTTGAAAACCGAAAGAATCTTCAAAGTATCTCATTTCAGGACACCATGCAAATATGTAAATGCTATGGCAAGCCTCTAAAACTGCAAATGTTTTTGGACCTTGTTTGTTTTGTCATCTCAACATCATTAACTGATATTGCATTCTTGAAAATAATAGTAAAATGAAAGTGGCCATTGCTATTTGCTAATGCTAAATGCTAGTGGCCTAAATCTTTTTAAAATGAAAGTGACCATTGCTAGTGGCCTAAATCTTTTGGGTTCTTGATATATTTCAACTTTTTTTTTGGCCCTTGATCCCGAGGAAGAAGATGCTCGTCCAGCCTCCAACGTCAGGGGAGGTCAACTAAATTATGGCTGATGACCGCTGAGTTGCCACCAATTATCGGTGTGCTGGATGAGCTTTTCCCGGGGCGTCGGCTGTCTCACTTGGATGTCGCTGTTATATCCATTGGATTTTGTAACTCTAGGAGTTGACAAGGGGAAAGACGTCGCGTGATCTTGGTTGCCTTTGGGAACTAAACAAAGTTATCAAAAAAAGCCGATGATGTTCAGACATTGGCAACAAGCCAAATACTCTCTCCATTCTAATTTATAGGTTGTTTTATTTTTTCTTGATATATAACTTTTAGAGAATTTGGTGTTTTCTACCCCTATTTGAGACTGATGATTTTACCCTTATTTTTAAAATTTATGATTTTACTCTAGTAATTTTAAAATGAAGCGCATGTTTACCCCTGTTTTCTAACACCATAGCTTTGAGCTGATTAATGACAAAAACAAAGCAAAAGCAAACTATGCCCATGTGAAAATACCAGAATGTCGTCGTCTTATCCTCTTATTCGCTCAAACGCTTGGGCAAAGTAGTCTTTTTGTCTAAAAGTTAACACCATTAGAAAGACTTTATAGAACAAGGGTAGATTGTCTCTTCATTTTGAAATCGTAGGTGTAAAATCATAAAGTTAATAAAACGAGAGTAAAATCACTATTTCAAGGCAAAAACATTTAAGCCCCTAAATTTTATTATGTATTTAGATATATCGTATATTTAGTTGCAAACAAAACTATATATCTAAAAAGGTCAAAATAACCTATAATTTGATATAGAGGGTGTATTTGTCTGGTGAGCAGCGGCATGCGACTACAGGAAAACACACGGCGTGTCAATCTGATGGGCGATGGCAAACAATTTGACGCTTACGATTTACATGGATCAGTTTGCATGCCATGTCACGGCTAGCTAGTATGGTGTAAATTAAGGATCAAACTACGGTTGTGAAAATGTTACTAGGGCCATGGCTCATCCAAAGTTGGCAGGAGTGTTGACATGTCTCTGATCCATTGACACAAAGGTTGTCATGCCGCAGGCAGCAATAATAATAACCCTTCGCGTTCACGACAAGTCTACTGAAAAGCTGGATTTTGCAGCGACGCAATGAGGACTCCGCGACCATTTTAGGTCCCCTGACAAGTCTTGCATGAGAGAAACTTTTGCACGATTCAGTGTTCATAAGCTAGTAGCTGGCATATTAGCAGATTCAGATCGCAGGATCCACTTTGAAACAAAAAAAAAAAAAAAAAAAAAAAAAAAAAAGCCGCGATGACTGAGATTGAGATCAACCGAACTGTTTGTAGTCGGAAGCTGAAGACAACTGAATTTTGCTTTCGGATTCAGGCGTTCAGCTAATCATCGCAACTGAGGCTCGCACGCGCCGCGCACAATCCTTCATGCAGCCATCGAGTTCCAGCCCCTGCGAGTATTTTACTTCCCGGAAAGCTCGGCATCTCAGCTTTTTGTTTCGTCTCGCTCCGCTCGATCGATGGCGGCGACCGACGACGACTAGCCAGGCCTAGCGCGGCTGTGCGTCGGTCCATGCACATGCACCACCAGCACTCCGCGCCATTACCTGGGCGCCAGGTTCACCCACTCCACTCTCGCGGTCTCGCCTCGTCTCCACTCTCCAGTCTCCACCCGCCTTGCATTATTTGCCGCCGCGGAACGCGCTATAAATAGCTAGCCGCGCCGTGTGAGCTCTTGCTTCTGTGTCACACTGCCGTGCAAGTGCAACCAGCAACAAGCCGACACCCGATCGGTCGTCGCTGCCAAGCCGGCAAGCCCGATATATAACAGATGATGATGTCTCGGGGAAGAGGCAGTGCGATCGGCGGCAGCGTCGTCGCGTTGACGCTCCTGATCGGCCTCCTCGTGGCGGCCAGCAGCGCCCCGGTCGCCGAGGCGGCGGCGTCGTACATGGTCGGCGATTACGGCGGGTGGAAGTTCAACGTCGACAGGTGGGCCAAGGGGAGGACCTTCCGCGCCGGCGACGTGCTCGGTACGTGTGTGTATACATCGATAGCCGCCGCCTGTTTCTCCGTGCATTGCTTCTGCTTCTGCGTGTGCCATCCCTTACGCTCGCCATGCATCACCGCCGCCGGTGACGACGACGTGCAGTGTTCAACTACAACCGTGCGGTGCACGACGTGGCGGTCGTGAACGCGGCGGCGTACCGGAGCTGCGCCGTGCCCAAGGGCGCCAAGGTGCTGCGGAGCGGGCGCGACAAGGTGAGGCTCGGCCGAGGCACGCACTACTTCGCCTGCACCGTCCGGGGACACTGCCAGGCCGGAATGAAGATCGCCGTCAGGGCCGTGTAGCTAGCGGAGGGGCTAGAAGTCGCCTGGAACGCCTGGCAGCGGTCGATGGATCCCATGCCTCTCAGTCTCAGACTCTCAGGTCGGCTATCTTGCCCTGCGGGTTCAGGGCCCGCCTCTGATGAAAAAATATGTGGCTTTTGTGACCTCCTCAACTGCTAGTTAATTTTACCGTTTTTCTCGTTTTGCCGATGAATGAACGCACATGTTGTGTCTTTCCCAACTCCAACCTTTTTTTTTTGTTTTGACGTGAGTATTCCATCTCATGCTGGGGATTCCAGCTTACAAAAAGACGTAAACTACGACGATAGAAAGAGCTACACCAGCTCGGGACCAACACAACGGCACCAACACAAGCTAAACCATCTAAAAATCAAAGAACTAAAAAGACTAGTTTATTTCCACAACTTTGTCATTCTCTTATTAGTAACAACCACAAAAGACTTCTATACGTTGATCTACTGGTATAATTTTCATATTTATCTAGCACCCAAATAAATTCATCCATCTCATTTTCTTCTAATCTGTTTTTCCCCATGAATGAACGTCCCGTGTTCTTCTAAAAGAAACATTCCAACCATCATGGTACTAATAACAGTTTATCATGCAAATGATACAGAGGCATTCTCCTTTGTTCTGGTCCTCAGAATATCTTTCCAGAATTTGGAACCATTCTTCCCAACTCCTACGATGTTAGGGTTCAGGTTTCGCTCAATGGAGGGTTTGCCAATTTTTTTTTTCTAAGAGGGTCTTAGGTTGGCAATATAGATTGAAATCCATCCCTGGATAGTTTGCAACATATATATTTTTTTGCATAATCTGTATCAATTTGAATACAAAGAATATATTCTCAACCCATATGATTTTGAATACAAATCAACACATATGAAATATGTATGTTTCAAACTAAATTCAACAATAGTTATCGGGGGTTTGTGGTTTTTAAGGTTTGATCAAATCTTGTCTTTGAACCAAATATTATGTTTGGGTTCTTGTATAACCTATTTTTTTCAACATATTATGCCCTATTAAAATGACATATATTATTTTGTATATTATGTTTGGGTTCTTGTATTTTTTCCAAATTTTGTAATTTCACTTGTTTTTGTATTGCTATAGTCATTTCATCGTTGTATTTGCATCCTTAACCTATATGCCAAAGTAACATATATGGGGGTTTATGTCATTTTTTTCCCTTGATTCCATGATTATATTGTCATGTCCAAATTTAACCGCAACACATCACATGTCACACGCAAAAACATTTCCACCAAACCCGGTTTGATCTTGACTTTCACATGATTATATTGTCGGAAATACTTAGGGCACGACGTACAAGGGCTTAACCATTAACATATCACATGTCATGTTCTATTAAACACAAACCTATCACACTTGTAAAACATCGATTTAAACAAAAAATTGCTATATCATTCTATGTAACCAAATTGCTACAAATTATGCCAAACCGGTTTTGAGATTGCTCGTTTTCTACCAAGTCGACGACTTGCTGTGCTACGACGGCCAATGGACGGAAAAAAAAAAAAAAAATCCGCCGAGGCGAGGCTCAGATTTTTGAGATAGGGATGAAGCCAATCACAGCCCAGAGTCCGGCCACGTGGCTCGTTCACCCCGCAAAGCATCCAAGGACGAGGACGCAGAGCAACGGGCACGCAGGAAAAAGGAGGCTCACTGTACACCGAGCTCCGCTCGCGTAGGCGTAGCAGATCAGGGAAGGCAAAACGAAGCAAGAGGCCAGGGACGCGCCAGCGCGAGCGATAAGGCACTGGGCATGGCCGCCACGGCGTACTCCACCGCGCTTCTCGCCGGCGGGGCGCGCCTCCCCGCTGCCGGAGCCGCCGCGCCGCCCTCCACCGCCCTCCTCCTCACGCGGCGTAACCACCAGCTGTCTCCGCTCCCTCTCCGGCTCCAAGACGCTGGTGCGCCGAGGCTGTCGCTGCTCCGGGTGAAGGCCTCCTCCGACGACTCGTCGGCCGCGAGCGGGGACGAGCTCATCGCCGACTTGAAAGCCAAGGTACGCCACGCCCGTATGTAGCTCGAAATTGAAGGAGGGACGTACGAGTACGAGTCGCTGAATTGAATTGCATTGGAACGGTGAACCACACCATGGCGAATTAACTGTCGTACGTGACCCATGTACTCTCGTAACAGTGGGACGCCGTGGAGAACAAGAGCACCGTCCTCACCTACGCCGGCGGCGCCGTCGTCGCTCTCTGGCTGACGTCCGTCATCGTCGGCGCCATCAACTCCGTGCCTCTGGTAAGTCCTCTCTCCGTCCTCCACTGCCAGCTGATGACTGACCAGCAGCGCGTAGCCTAGCTGATGATACAGTAATTCATGCTTGGCTTCTGCAGCTCCCCAAGATCATGGAGCTAGTCGGTCTCGGCTACACCGGATGGTTCGTCTACCGCTACCTTCTCTTCAAGGTACGTAACGATGCGGTTCTACAGTAGCAGTGAACAATCTCTGAATTGAAAATGCTGTTGCCTGTTGGGTTAACATGTCGGCATCTATTCTATTCACTCGATTGCAGGAAAGCAGGAAAGAGCTCGCCGACGACATCGAGTCACTCAAGAAGAAGATTGCTGGGACAGATTAGAATACGTTGTTGTCTTGATTTTTTTTTTTTTTTTTTTTTGGACGATTCTTTCGAGAACATGTTGCCTACTGTCTAGACTCCGGAGTGATGATACCTGTCTTTGCACTTTGCATACCTCGTGTCTGTGTGTCTCTGGAGAGCTTTGTACAATGATAGATGGACAATAACAATGTACGAACTGGACGCCCTCGGGGAAAATGTTGTCCCTCTGAATACGGTATCTGGAGAGCTCAATCTGACACGGGCAGTGCGCAATGGCAGGGTGCTGCCCGTGTCAGATTGAGCTTGTCTAGCGGGCATCACTGACACATCTCTTTGGTCGTTCAATTAGTTTCTTAGTTAGTCAAACCAGTTGGCTTTCCACCGCCTCGTGGTGCCTTTTGTTTGTGTTTTAACCCAACCACTAATGGCTACTCGCTGTGATGTGTAGGGCGTGTATGTTTCTAAACTTTTTCTTAATGAAACATGTGCTAAGCACGTTCTAGAAAAAAAAAGCAGGCAATGGGTGTTGTTTGCTTGCTTCTTGCTAATGCTAGCTCAGCTTTCCTCTTCCGGCTTCCTCCATGCTTTTCCCTCCCTGGCCAAATCACTGCCACACTGGTTACAAGGCTTGAAATCGACAACATCAATAGCAAAGTGCTTTGATGCTATATCTATTTCTTCGCTATCTTGCTCGACGATGATATTCTAGTCAAAAACACACTAGCGTATGCATTAACTTGTGCGGCTTATGTTCATTAGCTCTGGCAGTGCACTTTTATCTGAACTCGCCGGTCGCCAGAAGTGTCGATCGTGTCCGTTCGCGAACACTAGCTTCGAATGGACGTCGACCGATTATATAGGCGAGGGTGTAACATGTATTTAAACTCAAAATCATATCAATGAAACTGCACTGCAACTTTTCATTCTTGTTCTCGTTCATTCAGTACTCAAACATGTCGCACGGTGACCGACTGACCGCTCTTGCCCTTTTTTTTTTTTTTTTTTTTGGAGCAAGCACAGGGGCAACTTCGGGCCTTGCCTTGAGCACATCGGGCCTTGTCATGCCGAAGTATGGGCCATACAAGCGTCGAGGCCTACTAACAAGCCTCTCGT
Source organism: Chrysopogon serrulatus (assembly GCA_015844335.1). Taxonomy (NCBI): domain Eukaryota; kingdom Viridiplantae; phylum Streptophyta; class Magnoliopsida; order Poales; family Poaceae; genus Chrysopogon; species Chrysopogon serrulatus. The sequence goes on along the minus strand of JADLZL010007099.1, from coordinate 67,578 downwards.
CAAGTGACAGCCCATTAGTAGCCCACCGTTATAATTCATCTCGTCGTAAATAAATTCGAGAGAAAAACGAAAATGCTAATTGTCTCTTGTCCGTCCATTTTATCCTGTCAACGGTAGATTGACATCCCGCAGCGGTTCGAGACTTCGAGGCCTTGAGGAGGTTGGCGGTGTATACATATATATTTTTTTTTTTTTTTTTTGAAAAAAAAAACAGAACTCACCGCGGCGGCGCCGCCAGAACCCTAAAACCTCCGGCCATCACTGCCGAAACGGCCGCCGCCATGACGGGGTGGGTGTCAACTGCCGTTTTCCCTCTTTATCCCTCTCTTGGCACTTTGGCAGTATCCTCCGGCGGAGGTGTTCAGGATTCTGTTTGGTCAGGGGAGCGAACCAGAGCGGTGTTCATTGTTCCGTTGGTTTTATCTACCGGCTCTGTGGTAGTCGAGAGTGCGATCACACGAGTATCCTGTTGTGTTTCTGCTTTCTTGGCTGGCTGTTCGCTATGGTGTTCATGGGTAGTGGCACTGGTCATGTTATAATATGGAGATGGAATTGGGGTACGGAGTAAACCAATAGCAGATTTGGCTTCCTGTTGCCAGGAACAGAATTTTAGATTTTAGTAATTATCTCATGTAGCAATGTGGGTCCAATTTGATTCTGTTGCCATCTGATTGGAGATACTGTGTTGTTATCCTGTGCTTTTGGTTAGAGATTGGAATAAATAAAGGTGATGCCTTGGTGAGATTCTATTATCTTCCTTTTATCCTAGGTAAATTGAGGGATTAAATTACCTCTGACATGGTATGTGGTGTCCTATGTGATTAGACATAATTGCATGACATTCCATTTAGCTTCAGCTTAGCAATTTTATTGGAGCTTGGAGTGAAGAACTGATGGGCTTGATTTAACATTCCGTTAGTCCAGTTATTTTTGGATGCAACTTTGAACTGCTATCTTTTGTGTCTATGTATGAGGTTGGGTCCATATATTTTGGTGGGCCTTTGTGTTCTCTGTACTATTTTTAGGTTTCAATGTTCAAACTTATCTTTCCATTGAAATGCATTTTATATATAGTATTTCTAATAAATGTGTATATATATCTCTAGTGAATGTTAGTCTGTTGATGTTTATGTGTATCTCACTTGAGCATATATGTTTGTTGCAGGTCTTCATGGCTGATTGACTGCAAAAGAATGGCTTCAAAAATAAAAAATGCTTCTGGACCTACACACCATATCTCACATACATGGAAGAGCAACCCAACTAAAGAATGCCCAAAATGCAACCACATTATTGACAACAGTGATGTAAGAATGTTACATTTATGATATATGTAAGTAGGCTTAGATTCAGTATCTAGTATCTTATAACCTCTGTCCCATTTAACATATCTAATTGATGTTTCTTTCTTTAATGTTCAATAAATCTCCCTCTACTTTAACAAATGACCAATTTGGGCATTTGCTTCAAGACTAAGGATAATACCCTGTTAAGTTTGTAAATCAGAGCTATTTTCACCTTGTTGGTGGTATTGGTAACAATATTGCCACAATCCTGTTCGTGGTTGATGTGGACTTTCAATTTTTACATGACAAATGATGATTTAGTACATATATGGTACACCATGCTGCCCTGAGTCCCCAAAATTGTGTAGCAAAACCAGGTCATCCTGCAAATGCTGCAAACCCATTATAACAACAGCTTAGTCTTAGGAGATTGTGTAGACTGTATTACATGGACTTTATAGCAGAGGGGGTTCTAATATGTATTTTTTTTTTTTTCGCACATATTTCTGCCAGTCAAATATTTTCAAGACAAAAGTCTATCATCAATGGTATTGTTGACTAAATGATTAATTCCATTTCCATAATATAGACATATAGTCATGCTTATGAAACCAATCTTTGGCTCTACTGCTATGTTGAAGCCTGAATGTATTATTGCTGCAAGTTATTTCCTTTTTGCAAGTCTGGTGATTAATCAACAGGGTTACATTGTTCATTGTTGTAATTTTTATTTTTTTTCATACTGATTGCATAATTGTCTGTTGGTTTTGGTGTAGTTTGATGATGAGTGGCCTGGTTTGCCTAAAGGCGTTAAATTTGATCCTTCAGATCAGGAATTGCTGTGGCATTTGCTCGCGAAAATTGGGAAAGTGGATCTCAAACCCCATCCATTTATTGATGAATTTATTCCCACTATTGATTCAAATGAGGGCTTGTACTATACTCATCCGCAGAAACTCCCAGGTAAGAAAACATGCCTACTCATGGTCATGTATCTTATCTAGTAGATGTCTTGTGTGGCAAAGGTGGTTACTTTTTCCCCAGCAATTTTTATCTGCTACTTTCAATATATCTTCTCATTCTCTTAATGTCTTTTCATGACCATCTTTTCAAGTTCTTCTCACATTCTGCCCACATCACATTATAGTGTCCCTTTTCCATTTTGGAAATGGTCAGTTGCTTATGCTCTGCCTTCATTTTTTTTTAAAAAAAGAGCTCACAGTGCAGTGTTTTTGTTTGGGTGATCAATAGAGAATATTGCCATTGTTAACTACTATTTTCAGGCTTGCCTGCCTTGTTGTGGCTCATAGCCATTAGCTCCTGCCCACCTGCCAAGGAGCAATTTGCCAACATATGCCTTTTAAATCTTTTGACTGGAAACCATGTGCTTCAGGAGTTAAGAAGGATGGAAGTGTATCACACTTTTCCACAGAACATTTAAGGCCTACAACACTGGGACTAAGAAGCGTCGGAAGATAAATAACAATGAGGTTGGCGAGGTTCGGTGGAATAAGACTGGAAAGACAAAACAAGTAGTAATTGGAGGATCACACCTTGGTTGCAAGAAAATAATGGTTATGTATGCGAGTGATGTGAAGGGCGGGAAGCAGGAAAAGACGAATTGGGTGATGCACCAATACCACGTTGGCACTGGGGAAGATGAAAAGGATGGTGAATTTGTTGTCTCCAAATTATTCTGTCAACAACTACCTAAGCCCATGGAGAATAATTCACATGACATAACTGCAGCAGATGCTTTGGGGCCTGTATGCACTGAAGTGGACTTGGCTGATTGTCCTCCATTGATGGACTGGTCTTGTTTGCCATTGCAAGAGGACAGTAGTAATCAAGATATTGTTGACAAGTCTGAACATAACTGTGATAAGGTACCAAACATTTGTTTTTTCATATGCAGTGCAAGTCTCTTCATAAGACATAAATGCTATTGCTGATATATTATTTGCAATATAAGTTGGCAGCTCATATGTATTTCCCATAAAGATCTCTTTTTCCTCAACTAATATGTAGGTAAATGGGCACACTGAAGTGAAGGACAAAGAAGACATTCTCCATCATGAATCTGAAAATAATGTTATTGATGATCAAGATAAGCACCCTTCACAGGATGAAAAATGGTGGGAGGGGGAATCCCAGTTCTTGTTAAACTCTCAGCAACTGGCAGAATGCATGTCAATTTGTGATGAGTTCCTTCTGAGTCAGAATTCATGTGGCAGTGAAGATGAGCCCCAAAAGAGCAGGCCTCGCCTTGCTGAATATGGCCATTTGCCTGCAGATGACTTAAAAAATGATCTTGAAGAATGCCAGAAGCTGGACAATGTAGAAAACATAAACCTGGATCTTGAATGCACTCCCGAGTTTCGACTTAGCCAATTGGTAAATTTAGCTGTCGTCCATCATAGTGGTTTTTCTGTTACCAATTGTGCTGCCTTGTGCTAATATTCTGCTTGAAATTTTTCCACAGGGTTTCTCTTTTTACCAATTGAGCTGCATTGTGCTAATATTCTTGCTTGAAAATTTTCACAGGATTGTTTTAATACAACATGGATTGAAGGGAAAATCTAGAAACGGCTAAACTGAGGAAGCACCGCTGCTGCAAAGTGCCAAGGTGACAGAAACTGCATACATTACCTTTGTGGTTTTTGAATCCACCTGATGGTGTGTGTAATATGTACAATCCTCCTATTTAAATAAAAATGGTGGTGTTGCTAAAAAAAACTGCATGCATTGATCACAGGGGACAACCCTGTCTGCATGCTTTCCCCCGTCTCCAAAGACTGATGCCAGATTTCTTGATTGTGGATAAAAAATTACGCCCAACAACTTTTCTACTACCTACGTCCAAAAAATAACGCAATTATAGGATCTTGTTTTATGTTCATCATTCGTCTTATTTAAAATTTTATATAAATATCATATATTTTTGTTATGATTTATTTTATCATTAAAGATACTTTAATAATAATTTATTTATTTTATAATATATTTAAAAATTTTGAATAAGAGAATGATCAAACATCTCTAGAAGTCTTACAATTATGTTTTTTTTTTTTGAGGGAGTATTTTTCACTTTCTATTTTCGTGTCACGCTTTCCTGGTTTTCCAGGCCTGCTCGCCATCTCCATCTGCGCCTCAGAGCAACTCTTGCGAGCTCCACACCCTGCCCAGTTGCGCGACAGACAGATGTCAGATGTTCGAAAAAGTCATCATGAAAAAACGTGTTGGTTGAATGGCCAAGTTCATCATCGAAATTATTGCAATTAGAAAGTTAAGTTTTCGGTTTTGGAAATATTATCCAATGTAAAAAAAAGATTCGTTTTTACAACATGTTTAGTTATTTTTTAGACATTTAGTGCTTAGATATAAAAAATTGATGTGATGGAGAGAGAGCCAAAAAACTGTTTCACCAAAGAGAACAAGACCTATGTTATGTAAAAAAAGAATTTACAACATGTTACTTTTTTGAGAGGCTTAGATTAATTTGGAGAGCCACTGTTTGAAGTTTTCTATTTCTAATTTTACATTAGTCTCTTGGAGATACTGTGATGGTGTGGTTTTGGAGTCGTTTTTCTGCAGGCTGCTGAACTGATCTGAAAACATCTTCCACCCGATTACTCCAAATCTTGACCTAACAATTTCAGAATTCAGAGCCACCGTTCGATGACAGGGACAACAAGTATATAAAACCACAAGAATAGCCCAACCCCACCTGTATTGGAGTTGGAGTGATTCTTGTCCGAAGGCCTTTCGCATGAAAAATGGCTTTGGGCTTTATTTATTTCCGGAGCCGGGATTCCATTTCATGCAAGATCCGAATCAAAATACTGCAAGTGCTGCTGCTGTTCCATTCATCGAGGAGACCAAAAATTGATTCCCCCCGGGTTAATTTTATCCTATACGAAGTGGTGAAAAGGCTAAAACGAAATTCTTCACCAAAAAAAAAAAAGGCTAAAACGATTGTTCTAGTCTAAAAGGAACAGTGACATGCATGATTTTTTACCTTTTCCACTAACCCCATATCGGACTATGCATATGGCGGCCATAAATATCTTGAGAGAGGACAGTAGAAGTGCAGGTGACCAACTATTATTATTTATTTCTCCTAGCAGACACTTGTGGACTTGTCGTTTTTTGACCTGTCACTACCATACCATACCACTAAGCGCAGAAAATTCGAAAATTTTTTACTACAAACTTCCAGAACTTTCGAGGTTCCCAGCCCACTTCGTTTTTATTTATATATATCACAACTACGATGTAATTTAGTCGTAACGACTGAGCAGAAAATTCGAAAATCAGGTACACAAGTTCTAGAACTTTCGAAGTTCCCCCCAGCGGCCACTTGTGGAATATCGGAACTAGTTTAGTCGTAACGAGGAGGGGCCAGCATATAAAAAAATTCGAAAATCAGGTGATTGGGAACAAGGCCTGTCACCCCACGCTCCATATCCCGACACCTGTTCCGTTTAAAATCCGGGAGTCGACGTGGCCGCGTACGCAGCCACAAACCCTCCCCCCCCGCCGGCCACAATTCGCTAATCAGCTCGGCGCCGCCCAAATCCCCCCGAGGAATCGCCCGCTAAACCGCTCCCTCCCTCCGCTAAAAAGCCAATCCCCGTTCACCCCCTCGCTTTTCCTAACTCCACTTGGGGACGATCCTTCTAGACGCGCCGGTACGATCTTTCTAGACACTTCGATGCGCCCATTATAAAGGCCGGGACATCCGGGCGACGACGGCACATCAGCACCCGCTCACAGGTCACAGCACCTTGCTCATTGGCTGGCTGGGGCGGACGGAAAACGCAAGAGGATGCGAAGGTACGGAGAAGTTTCTAGACGTCACTGTTGTCTTCTCTTTCCTGTGGCTGAGATCTGTTAGAGGGATTTCGATGCCAGTTTTTGTTTTTCTGTTGGGACGTTGTGTGTGATGTTCTGTTGAGCGGTGAGCGGGTGCGCGGGCGGGGTAGATCCGCGGTTTGGTTCTGCTCTCCTGGTTATGGCTGGAAATTTCACATATAGGTTGGGGAGAAGGATGCTAGTTAGCTAGTCTTAATTGCGGTTTAATTGTTCGAATGTGTCTAAGTGTTCCCAGTTTTTACACTATGAAAACTAGCTGCTCCAGTCCACGGTCAGATTTCAACTCAAATTTTTGCCGTCCCAATGCCAATGAGCTTGTTTAGTCCTGATCCTGTGAAATCAACAACCACGATGTTGGAGCATCTCCACCAGATCTCTTATATTACATCTCCTATAACTTTCCCCTAAAATGCCTTGAAACTTGTCTCCTATTAAGAGAGCACTGCTTTAGTCCTATATCTCCTTTATTTAGGAGAAATAATGTTTCTTTTAGGGGAGATCTCTTTCTGTTCGCTTCTGCTAAAGTGTGGCTGTGCTGCAGCGTTGATCCGAACACGCAGTATAGGACACGAAATAGAAAGATCTGTTACAACATCTCCCTCTGCTACTTCGTCTATTTCAAATTGCAAGTCGTTTTAGCTTTTTTAGGTACATAGTTTTTATTTTATATATCTAAATCTTGGCGTATATATAGAATTATAGATTTAGAAAAACAAAAACGACTTAAAATTTTTGAATAAAAGTAATAAACATTTTTTAAAAGGAGATGCTCTTTGCTGATTATCACATTTTGTATTATTGCAGGGATTTACCGTTTGTTTGTTATAAGTAGCACCGGTTTACCTTGTTTCATTGTCAGCATTCATTTCTCAAGCAGTTCAATATTTTGTTGCTGGCTGTTCTGACGTTTGTTCACTTGTTCTTGACTAGACATTGGCGTATTGCATATGGTGGCACCAAGCATGAGGCAGGAACTGCATTACTTGCAAGGAAGTCACAAGTAAGATACCAAAGCTTGTAGTTCATTATAAGGTGTTTTAGTGCTGTTTCTTTGGTTTCTCCAAGCTCTTGCTCCACAAACAGCCCTTCTAGCTTGTATGTAGTCCTGTGATTCACCTTTAAGGCCTTTTGAGTCCACCATTATGGACCTTCTTCCTCCTGTGTGCCCTTCTGTACAGCTCAGGATTTGTAACTTTTTCTGGTTATAAATCATCAGTTATTTTACGAGGAATGAAAGCAAAACATGATTTCTGTGTCGGCTTGAAGTGTGCTTCAACTAGAACACATGGTTTTTCCAACTAATCTTTTAAGTACAAATTTGAGTGAAATCCACATGCGGATATGCCCGTTTACTATTAGTTCTTGCCCAAAAATTAGTCCCTAAATGATGATCGTGTATTACTCCCTGCCTTCTTATTTGATGCTACAACTGGTGTGGCCAGGAGCATTGATGTTTCAGGACCTGCACAGTACGCACTCAAACTTCTTTTCTTGGAGAGCAAATTTCTAAAATTTGACAGCTACGTTTAGTAGTATCTAGATCGAATATGAAAGTTGCATCACTATCATCTCTTGTATACTCCCTCCATTTTAAAATAACTTACCTTTTTTTGACTTTTTTGAAAATCCACATGCGGATTTGACCATTCGTCTTATTTAAAATTTTATATAAATACCATGTACTTATTATGACTTATTTTATCATTAGAGATATTTTAATAATAATTTATTTATTTTATAATTTATACAAAAACTTTTTTCTTAAGATAAATGGTCAAATTTGACAGCTAGTTTTTAAAAGTTAAATAAATGTAGGTTATTTTGAGATCGGAGTATAATGTACATTCAAAGTACAAAATACAAAAATGTTTAAATTTCTTCCCCCCATTTGAATAATCAATAAACAGAATTTTGTTCAATTTACTCTCCCCTAACTATTTCAAATAGATGTTTTTCATGTACAACAGTTCAAGTTGAGTTTGATGTTCAAAAGAAGTGGGTTCATAGAACACACCATAACTTATGTTAAGAAAATATATCATGGATTTTTCATAATTATTTTGATAGCTTGGGATGTCTATAATAAATTAACCTTAGACATACAAAATTTTATGATGAAAAATTGATCATGTATTTTATTAACAAATTTATGGTGTCTGCTATTGTCACCCCACATCATTTGAACTTCAGACTTGATTTGTACATGGGAAATAAAAAAGACAAACAGTATTAAGGGATAGATTGAACCACATAAGTAGTTGGAGGGAGTAAATTGAACCAAATTTTTTCTTAGTGGGTTATTCAGAAAAAAGGCCCTTACTTGAGGGTAGTAATTCAAATTCTCCCCCAGTAGAAGTCGTGAAAAGTCAATAGCATCAAATAAAGAATGGAGAGAATATTATAGTGGGCACATCCACGTTAATGTCATATTGGCGTAACCATTGGTTCCTATTGGGGAACCACATCTTTCCCTTTCGGCAAGCAAACACTTGGGTACTTCGTATTCATAGTTCAGTTATTACCCAACAATGTTGATAATCATTATATAATTACATATTACATATTCAAATCTTGATTGATCGATAGAATGATTGTTTCCCATACTGGCCAGAAGCCCCACAGGTTTAACCTGTAAGCCAATATGATAGACACCGAGTACCTATTAACAGTGTGATCCAATGATCTATGGAGTATCATACTGAAGCTGTGACCCTGTAAATCCTTTCAAACAGGAAAAAGAATTATTTTGCTTAATCTCGTAAACTTGTTTGGAAATTTGGAATGATCAACCATATTATTACCATTTTTTATTATTGATTACAAATATTGAAAGCCAAATAGTACAAATCCTGAGAACCAAATAAAATTCTTGGGGCATGGAGCAAACGTTGCTGTAGGGTGGTTCACTGGTACCAGCCAAGAAAAAAAATGAACGTTAAATCGCTCACTTTGTAAAATTTAAGCTTGTTACAATTTAGCAATCGGTTTCAAATTTAGACATGCTTCTATAGTTGTGCGCTACACCATCTGTTTGTTCTAGCTTCAATCCTGGTACTAGTGTGTTGTCAAAAAAAAAAAAAACTGGTACTAGTGTTATTTCTTTGTTTTCAGTGTAAGGGAAATCGTGCAGTTGACTGTTGTATTGTTGACCTTGTAGATAATTCTGCACCAGAAGGTATATTATCGACTTAAGCAGCTAAGGACCAACTAATATGATTTATCAAAGAAATAATGAGCCCACTTTAGTGCTGGGCTGCTGGCTGCTGGCTGCTGGGATGGTATCAGACCAACTGGCTGCCAACATACCTTAACTACTGGAGTTTGATTAGAATTGGGGACAAATTTGCATCTAGTTACATTTCCAAACCATGAAACTTATACTATTCCTTATTGCAAAGTTTAGTCATCAGTGAAGCCAAATCCGTATACATCAATACATCATGCAAATACCAAAGTGAAACCCAGTGTATCTTCAAATATGTGGAGGAGCCCCATGTGACATTATTGATACTACCTGTATCCTATACATATACAAAGCCATTTTGCTCACTCAGCTAGTATATTTCACAAATACTCATTGCAACCAGAGTGTTCTGCATTTTATGAAGTTGTTGAAACGCCATAGTGTTCTCGAACTTGTACTGCATCTTCTCAGTGCAGTTGAAGTCTGTAACATATCAAAGCATATATTCTTTTCATTATGCTTTCTTCATGCTTGTAGTAACTCAGTTTGCTTGGATACTAGAAAGAGTATTTTACCCCAGTTCAGGAGCCATCGATTCCTTGAATCGATCTCCTCCTTTTTGTTGTGATTGCCTCTGTTCAAGATTAGCAGGGACATCTTCATATTGTGTTGTAATACCAAAACTGTAGGGGTGCTAGAGCTTGCATGAGCAACACCCTTTGGTTCACTGGCCTGGAGCTAAAATTAATTTGTTTAGCTTCCTGCCGACAAAATATATTTATTTGATTAAAGTTTCTGCAAAGACCATTCATCAAACCTTCCTATGTAGCTCCACCTTTTGCTGTGACATGATATGTACTCTTCTATTGAGTTCCATGTTTTCCTGGTGAATTAGGCTACCCTGTTTCAACACCAGTATATATTAAGATGTCAGTAACTTCCATGCATCATCATTCGACTGAAATAAGAAAAACAACATTGCTTTTAGGACTCAACCTTCCTGTGTAGCTCTTCAATTTCACTTTTCAAAATATGGTCCTGTTTGGCATTACTGCATATTAGATCGAAGTGAATAGAAGACCAAAACGTGGAAACGAAATGGATAATGAGTATGACCTTCCTCATTCTGATGCTACGCAGGCTCATTTCAAGACGATTCTCTAAACTTTGGAGGTCTATTACACCTAGGCCTGAAAGCTCCTCTCCCATTAGTTGCCTATACAGCAATGAAAAAAAGATTCTCTTATCATCCTAAGTAGGATAATAAAACTACTCTCAGCGTAAAATTACATGGGTACACAGGTGGAAACGAAGCAACTTATTATGTTATTATGCAATTTCATTAAATAGTGAATGTTGCATAATTTTCATTTCCTGAAATAGTCCTTGAAAAGTTTTTTTTTTTTTAATGTTCTATGAAGTTCTTCATGTGGCATTGAAAACTTTCTATTGATGAGTGTCCTTTCTTTTTTGTTGCAGAATCAATTGCAAGATCATACTTGTGGCTTTCTTGCAAGTTGTGCAGTTGTTGCCTCAAGCTTGCTGCCTCCCTTTGCCAGAGCTATTAGTAAAACAGGAAGTACTGTCAGTTCCTGAGCTACAAAATATGTGTATAAAAATAATTTAGAAACATAAGCTTAGAATACCAGTACGTACATTGCTAAAAATAAATCAATCCTCCCTCTCCACAAAAGAATGAAATTCTAGCACAGTAAGTTTGCTAAATATAAATCAATGCTCCCTCTCCACAAAAAATGAAATTCTAGCACAGTAAGTTTTTAAAGTATCTTGAGTTTGACTAAATGTAAATAATTTTTTTAATATTTATAATATCAAATAACTATCATTAGATTTGTCATGATATATATTTTCATACTATGTTATTTGACGTCATAATTTTACCTATATATTTGGTCAAACTATTAAACACGTTATTCAAGAATGCACCTAAAATTGCATTATTTCTTGGACAGTGATAGTACTCCATAACTTCACATGCTTTTAATTTTGGGGTAACATACTAGTATTGCTAAAGATAAATCATACTCCCTCCATTCCAAATTATAATTAGTTTTGTTCCAAAGATAAAGTCAAAACGACTATAATTTGGAACGGAGAGAGTACTCAATAACTTCCGCATATTGTTAATGACATCTTTTGCAGATTAACAGGATTCAATGAATTATTGCTGGAGTAGTTTACAGCAAATGTCTGGATTATCTTTTGAGAGGCAATGGAGTGGATCGTATAATGGAGATTTTATTGTCCACGCCAACCGGCCACCTCTGACCGTCTCTGGTGGTGTACCTACTGTCGGGTCTGATGATTTAGAGAAAGTCTAGGGGCTCTTGGGGATCATCTCCAATTGAAGCTACACTGCGTGACCAGGCCCACAGGTTGTATCCGGCAACACCGTTGCACTTCACCTGACTGCCCTACCTCCACTCCACTGTACCGATTCGTAAGCCAGAAGCACACCAAAACATTAGCATTCCTGATACTTCAGGTGCTTGTAGTTTATTTAGGAGGTTTGTTTTTATTTTTATCCACCTTTGCTTTGCTTTGCGGATACTCCCTGCCGACCCCCCCCCCCCCCCCAAAAAAAAACGTCCGTCATTTTTTTTTACTTTTAAACATCATAACCATTTGTCTTATTCAAATTTTTTATACATATAAAATAAATAAATTATTATTAAAGTATTTCTAATAAATAAATTATTATTGAAGTGTTTCTAATGATAAAATAAGTCATAATAAGATTATAATATTTATATAAAAATTTTAAATAAAATGAATGATCATACATGATATCTAAAAGCAAAAAATGCGAAGGGAGTATGCCTAACAGGGTGCCTTTGGATGTTGGCTCCCAGCTGCTGTATCTCGTCGCTGACTTGTGCCCCTTTTCACATAGCACGTGGCCAACAAGCACCAAGCGTAACTTTAAGGATTTTTTTTTGTTGTAAAAAAAAAGGATTTCAAAAAAAAAAAGTAACTTTAAAGCCTGCTTTGAACTTCCTCGTAAATTCAGAAGTTCTCCTGAGATATTTTAAACTCTTTACATTGCCTGTACGGCTGTACATATGTGTTTGGAAAGACGTGTGTCAGCGAGTACCTTGTTTATTGAATTAACGTGGCAAATTGTACCATCAATTCATCATGTTTCATGTATGCATGTATGTTCGAAATGAATATCTTTAGAGTATTCTTTTTTTTTTTTTTGAGATTATCTTTAGAGTATTCTGAAAACCGAGATCAACACTGCTTCAGACACTGCCTGTGAAAGACAACTGACGGTTTTAGGGATTGCACATTTTCGTCCTATGTACGAAGTTTGATTGGATATATAATTTTTGTTTATGTATGTTTGTCTCAGGATCATTCAAATTATTCCAAGAGGTTGCACAAGCGGTGGCCGTTTGGTATGATCATGGCCTGAGCCCTGAGCGGCGAGTGAACATATCTGTTTGGCCATCTAGGAGGGCTCAAATAATCGGTTTCAGCATGAAACAAATGCTGTACTTTATGGTTATGGGCATACCTCCGGCCAGTGGTGCTACTCAGTCACGGGTAAGAAAGTTTGAGTTGGATATTCTCAAGCTAAAGAAGAGTACTGAATGAAAAAGGAAAACACACACACACCTTCAAACTATCAAAGCTCCACTACAGAGCCTATATGAAAGCAAAGCAAGTGCACTTCTGAACCAGAATATATACATGTAATATCTTCTATTGTGCCTGGTTAAGTGCGGTGGGAAGTTGGCCTGCAGCCTTTTGTCAAAAGAATTGCATGGAACGAAGCCAACCGAGAATATATACATACTAGATATTTTAGTAAAATTTTCCTAGGAATACTTGGCTTATTGTGCACCCCAAAAGTACTACCATTCATTCTCTCCCAGGCAAAGTTACAGTTTTACGCAACAACATGGTTCCCAAAACACAGTTTTGACTACTAATCTTACGTAATATATTTAAAAAATGAAGCAGAAATGTACTACTCATCAACACAGAAAAGGAATTTCTAATCAAAATTTTGCAATATCTGACTGTACATAAGCAGTTGCCATTATTTCACTACCACAACCCCAGTTGCCTAGTGCCTAAAACCACCAAGGAAATTATCTTTGGCCACAAACAGTCAAACAAACTACAAGAATAGAAGACGAGAGAAATTAGCTTTCTCAGTGGTTTTGGCACTCAAGGATGATTTCGAGACTGGCTGCCAAAGAAACTAAGACCATACTCCATTCTCCAAAGGGATAAAAAAATGTTACAGCCACCAAATAAATTGAATTTCTTGAGAGCCAGCAACCTTCAAGGAAATATTCCTTACTGTCAAGGAAATTAGTTTCCTTAAGGGCCATCAACCTCCAAGAAAATATTCAGCAATAGCAAAAAAAAAAAAATCCAAGGAAATATTGAGCAACAGCAGAAAAAAAAATAAATCAACAGAAGTTGAAAATATTCACCAATAGCAAAAAAAAAAAAAAAAAAGAAAGGAAATATAGAGCAATAGCCAAAATAAACATAAATCAACAAAAGTTGTGCCTTCTAGTAGGATTCAGACCTGTAACCTATTATCGCCTCAAATGTAAAATCTCATACCACTGTACCTTAAAGTAACTTGTGACTAAGTGAGTTGTTTATTTTTTTCTCTTTTGTATGCACTCTGTTGAATCTTGTAATAAATATTTGAGATCCTAAACAATTTCAAATGTAAAAGGTTTGAACTAAAAAGTCTTAGATCATGTCAAATACTATAACTCTGATTTAGGTCATATCTATTCCATCTGAGGTCATTTGGAAAATTCAAAAGAAAAATGAATTTGAGAATTTCCTTGGGCGTTTCAAATTAGAACCAAGCAAATATGAATTACCTTGATGGTTCTGAATAGCACTCAAGGAAATATGAATTACCTTGGTGATTTCGAATAACACCCACAAAAATGAGCAATTATCTTGGCGGTTTGTAATAACACTCGAGAAAAATATGGAATTGCCTTGGCAGTTTGGTTTAGCACTCAAGAATATAAATTTCCTTGGAGGTCAACATTTGCAATCAAGGAAACTGCACTTTTCTTGGTGGTTTTGTCTTGGCCCTCAAGAAAATCTTTAGCGCTTAAGGTAATTCAAGATTGTAATAGTGTTTGTGACCGACTAAATTAAGAGACCAAACATCAGACCGATACACATCAAATGACATGTGTGCACTACTAACTGCTAATTCATCTGTCTAAAGAAAGAACAAAAATCTTGTTTTAAGCAATCCTAAGTTTGGAAGGTTCGTAGAAATTAGTATTGGTGTTTTTATCTTCAAATATGTTTATTATGAACATATATTTTATAATTAATCTAATAATATTTATTATGCATCATAAATATGTATTTTGTATATATTTGGATAAACTTGGGATTGTTTGGGTCTTCGAAAAGCTAGATTTACATTCTTTTTAGGACATAAGGAGTGGTTAGCAAAGATATAAGTACTCTTTCTTCTCCTCACCATACCATGAGTTCTGAAGTTACATTGTTGGTGCCAATCTGCTCCTCTTTTTCCTTTCTGTATCGGTCTATCACAGCTTTCATGCTAGAAGAAAATAAAAAGTGGAACCAAATGGTGTAGTTAGTATCTGAATTTGTAAGTAATGAAATATGACATACCATAGCATGCATACAAACGTAACACACTCCTTAGTAATTCTTCAAATATAGTTACAAATATGGAGACTCAAGATTATTGGACGATTCATTCATTAATAGCTCTTCAGGTTTATAATTCCCAATAGTGATATATATATATAGCCTCTTCTCATTTTTTTACATTGTCAAAGTGATATGTAACCTCGTATGATTCTAATAGTGAAGTCTCAAAACCGAAACTTTTTTCCAACTGGCTTTCCATTATTGCTCAGATTGTTATATAAAAATAATTGCCTCTAAGCTTGCGTCGTACTGATTTCTATAGCATTTTATTTGTTTAGATGGTGATGAAACAGCAATTCCAAAAAAAATTCAAAACCTCCCATTTCATGATATGAGGTTATCATATTCTCACTAGGGGGCATATAAATCTCTGTCGCAATAATATGTGAACATGAAGTGGAAATATTAGTCTCTATAGCCTTAATAATTAAACCCAAGACTACATATATTTTGTTATTAATTAATGGAACCCGAGACCACAGATCTGTTAAAGTTAAACCAAGTCCGATCAGTAGGAAATTTGTACCACATATATATCTATAGAGAGAGGCAGAGAGAGCCACGTGATAAATTAGAAAAAACGATGAATCGTACTTGGTGCTGGAGAACTCGTAAAGCCTGCCGGTGCTGGAGAAGATGATGAGGCCAACTTCCGCATCGCAGAGGATGGAGAGCTCCTTTGCCTTCTTCAGCAGCCCGTTCCGCCTCTTAGAAAAGGTCACCTGCCTGCTCGTCGAGTTGTCGATCCTCCTTATCACTATCTTCCCCCTCCCCATGCTTCCTTCTGTCTCTCGCTCAGATCTAATCTCTAGCTGTCTAGGAACAAAAAGGAAGCAAGACGAAGAGGTAGATGGCCGGCCGGGACGATTGATCCGATGGGGAAGACGGAAGCTAGTAGCCTAGCTAGAGGCAGGTTCCTATAGCTTCCAGTTGTGGTTCACAAAGCTAGCTATATACCGAAGAGAGGATGGGATAGTGCTGATTAGGTTTTATGCACGAATTTGTGGAGGATGCAAGTGGCCAAGTGGCTCAAACTACTAGTCCTTCTCTATGCATATTTAGCTTCTCAGTGAGGCTACCTGCTTATTAATCATTAGTATTATTGATGTGATTACATAAATTAACCGTGTTATATTCTGTAGGTAGCACAAATGGAAAGCATCCAAGTGATTGATGTGACCATGTATAGTTGTTTGATTTCACAAAAAAAAAATCTTGACCAACTATGTAAACAACATTTTAGCAAATGAAAATAAATTGGGTTGTTTGATGTTTAACTGGACTTAAAAGCCGATTGATTTGTTCTAAGAGAAAAAATACTGTTCTGACTAGCTAATAAGACAAGCGAACACGGTGAGAGCAGAAAAAAAATCATCTTTTTTAGGATTGAGGATTAACCCAAAAAATATTTTTTCAACATAGATGGCAAAGAGGTGAAAGAGGACATTAAAGGAAAGTAGAGAGAGCACACTTTTTTCCCTCAAATGTTTACATGCTTATTACTGCACTCTCTACAAGTCGTAGCACATATAGAGCTATGTCCTTGGCATCTTGAGAGAGGGCTTTCATTCTGATTTTAGTAATTAGTATAGTACATGGGAGATGTCGACATCCCATCAACCATCGTCTTACCTCGTACAATGACAAAGCCACCCACTTTCATCATAGTATCTCTCAAAGGTCGTCCTTATTAGTTTGTAAGTTTATAATAGTGGTACTACGTTCTACGCCAATTCTAGCATTCTATATATACGCACATCATTGATGGCATCTGCACTATTTTCTCTCTTCCATTTGTAGTACAAGTGCCACTGCCAATAGATGTGTTTAAAGATCGTGGTCTAGATGAGAGGGAAACATAAATGACGTACGAAGAAAAGTATATCATCACATCATCTCAACTACATATATATAGTCAAGTATCCTCTTATTAGTACAACATATTCTTAATTTGTTCAATAATTGTACTATATATATGTTTGCAGCCTATTGGCGCAATGAGATGTTTTGAATTGAAAGAACATACCAAGGTGTGTGAATTCTTTAACATCTCGGCTAATAAGTTAGATTTAACCAAACTAACGGCTTCTTAGTTTTTTTTTTTTTTTTGGTCTTCTAGTTACCTTGAGGAATTGATTCTTCGTAGAAAAGTAACAAAACCTATGGGCGGACCTGGTAATCAAACCTAGGTCGACTATATGTAACGTGTGCACTAGACCACCACCGATGATTCATCTTGGTGGTTGTTTGTTATTTTATTATTATTGTTCGTATAACCAATGCCATTAGTGTCTCTCAAACTTTTTTTTGGGTGTTCTTTTACAGAAAAAATGACATGTCTTCCATTTCGTATATAGGAGAATGGACAAAAAACAAAAGGATTCGTATTGTGTGTTCATCTCGAACTACAGCCATCCTAGAATATCACGCAATATATATCAACAAAAACCTTGGTTGAAGAAACGGGGAATATATTGGGAATAACACCCACGTAGCAACTAGCATCTATACTATTTTATGTAAGAAATTATGTGTGGGCCTTCAGCAACGTATGTTATTTTTGAAATAAATAACATCTTTTGTGTGCTCGGAATCTATCAATATGTTGATCGAAGCCATGCGCATAGCTAGCGTGTACAGTATTATTCTAATAAAAGTGTGCGCATGGGATGATCTCTCATCAGCCTTTTATATATAAAAAATGGCCTTTCAAAGGTTCGATGTTCTTTATTACTCTACTAGACAATATAATTTTTATCCATTTTTTTTTACATTAAAATCGTATCCGACGATACCTAAATTATCCATCATGATTTCTAGAAAAAACTATAGGATATATTATCAACAGTCTTGGTTCTGGGATACTAAAACCATGCTACCCTTCTGTTTTTTTTTTCACGGGCGATTTCCTACCCACCCCCGCCTGTATTGGCCTATAATATAATCATGTTCTTTCTTTTGAATCCTTTTCCAGCGCCGCAGATCATCCTCCCATCTCCTCTCCAACCACGCGCCCCTTCCCCTGCTGCAAGGATCTGACGAGGGCAACGAAGAAGACGCCCCCGGCGGCCTGCGATCTCGTGGTGGTGGCGGAGGCCAAGACAGCAGCGCAGCCGCAGGCCAACCCTAACTCAAGCTATTCGGCTATTTGCATCCCTCCACGCCTTCCTCGCTCGCACTACACTGTGGCCTCGATCTCCTCGAGAAGTTCAGGGTAGGGATACGATAGTCGATGCTCTCTCTTTCTCTCGATCGTGACAACTGACAACGACTGATCACGCCGACGTCCTCCTGTTCGACTTTCTTCATGCACATCATCGCCATCGCTACTCTGCTGTCCAACACCCGGCTTGATTAATACGTACTCTGCATGCAGGGCAAGAAGCTACGTAGGCAAGAAGTGGATCGAGCTATGGTGGTGGCTGGCGTGCAAGTCGCCGGCGATTAGCGCACGTACACAAGCCAGCGAGTGCCATGCATGCACATGAAGCCTACGTACTTATAGCTACTGCTTTGTTTTTTATATTTGATCAATTTTACTCTATCATGCAAGTTTGATTCTTTTTATATTTATATCAAATATCAATTCAAACCGATGTCATCCTGAGCTTTGTGTATTTACTTTGTCTAAATTCTTTAGTTAGTATGAACCACAATATGAATTTTGCTCCTTTATTTTGGTCATGGTCCCGGCCCTGTAGTAGTCAATAATGAAAGGAAAACTCTACTAGAAGCATTAACGTAATGTGATCTATATAAAATCTGATAATGATACACAAATTTACAAAACCCTCTATAATGCCAGTCTCAATTTGTTGCATCACATCAGTTATCAATCCTCAGAAAAGCCAAAACTGGTCATATAAAATACATCTTTATGTTTCCAAGGTTAGATTTCACATTACTGATTTTCTGATGTGTAGCTTCTCTCTAGGTGATAGCATTATGTTTCTGAAGTACTAGTGTTTGTTTTTCCTACCATGCAACAATAACATTTACATTGAACATGGCCATATCATATGGGAAAAGGCTGAAGAGCTGAAATGGAGCATTGTTATATATTTCCTCCGTTCATTATCCTCTTCATCTAACCTTTTGACACAATGACCAAGAAGCAGAGCAAAAATACTCAATTTATATGTAATCATCATGGGCTAAGCATATACGAGGAGTCACGGGTAATGAATAACCAATGAGCAGCAAAGAGACAATAAATGCTGAGAAATAGTAGTTAATGAGCAGCAAAAAGGCAATAAATGCAGGCAACTCCTAAGCAAAAAGGCAATAAATACAGGTAACTCCTAAGCTAATAGTATGAAGGAGATTTTTAAATATTTTTTTTGCTTAGATAAAATAGATAAATGAGCAGGGGAGTAGCTCTTGATTAAATGGCAGAGTTGCCAATATTTTAGGTATGACATTTGTATATATTTTTTTGTTGTTTATATAAAGCTTTGAATTCTTGCATTCTTGTTTTGAATGAATTTGTATAACTTTATATTTTAGAAATTAATTATTTTTTACATTATTCAAAAATTTTACATTATTCAAAATTAGCTAACTGGTACTATGTATATAGGTTGTGGCCTATTAAATGGAAAACCAAAAAATTATGACATGTAGGGTTACATGTAGCTTACTAAACTTTAAATAAAATATTTAAAATGAACTGATATTGTCATAGATTTGTGATAATATAATGACTGGTTAGCATGTTATGATGATTTATAGTTAGTCACAATATAGAAATTCTTTATTTTATGATGATTTGTACTGTTTTTAACGATGGCCAAAGAATTTTGGGCATGAGGTTATATTAACACCAAAAAACATAGTAAAACAGACTGACTTAGCAAGCCATCCTCACGAGAAAATCATTGTGGAAGGTCATATCTCTTGTAGTGATATATAGGATTTGTATAAAGTGCATAGGGCTCAAGGAGGTAAATGTGTTTGGAGGCAATTGCATTTTGGATCATAGACGGTAAGTGGACATTGTGCCAAATTTCTCATTTTTCATCGATGTTGTGTTTGTGTGCTTATATGTCGAATGACAATTCTAATCTACTACTTCATTTGAAGAAGCATGAAACTTAAGTGAATATTGTGGAAGATGAGAACTGGGATTCTTTGATCGCCGTAGTTTATTTTAGACTTCCTGGCTTCCAACCAAGTTTCTAGGTGATTCATGTCTCTCATCCATATGGGTGATGGACTAATCTTAACATTTTATATAAGAAAAGAAACTGAATGTATGGTAACATTACATGAACCTAGTGTTGATATATTTGGGTTATTTAGGTTTAATATTTTAATCTAATACAATTAATCAGGTACATTTTTTTAAAAAATTTAGATGTTGAATTTGTAACCTTGAGAAAAACCATATGAGAATTTGTCAACGCTGTAATTTAAACGTGTGAACTCAACACTTTCTTCTCTACCTTAAAGGCGTCGAGGACACGTGACTGCTGGATGCTTCAGTGCGTTTTGGGTGCAAAAATGGCCTTTCAAAGGTTGGGTTCCTTATTAGACCATAGGTCATTAATATAAGCAAGATTTTTCTTTAGATAAAGCTGGTGGTGTGGGGAGATAATGTTTTCTAGAAAAAACTATATATAGGATATTATCAACAGTCTTGGTTCTGGGATACTATATAGTATAGTGCGGCTTATATACATTAATAATTAAAGGTTATGTTTGATTCATTATTTAGGTTATGTTTGGATCCCTGTAGATAACAGCTAATAGTTATTTCTTTTGGATCCAAACAGGAGCAACTAATTGTTAACTAAATTTCTAGATAATAACAATCACACTACAACTAAACCAGATAATAACAGCTAATAGTTATCTTAGTGATAATTTTTAGTAAATTACGTTACTGCCCCTATGAACCCCTTTGACAAAAGCTGACATCCTGTAAATAGTGATTTTTTTTTGACTGCTCTAAATAGTGAATTTGACATACCATGGGGAGCTTCTGGAGCCTGGTAGCCTCCGTTGTTCCCCCTTTGTTTATGAGTTTTTTAGTTTATTGGTCCCACACTGGTGCTTAAATGTGCTACTAATGCTCTGTCATGAAGTATTATGGATGGGATATAGTACCTTATATATGCACATTAATTTGAATTTCAAATTTTGAATCGTAGATACACTTTTATTATGGGATCAATGGAGTAACTATTAGCAAATAATAAATCCAAATAGGATCATAGCTTCGCTGACTATTAGCTAGTTTTGTCCATCTTGTGAGATATAGTGTTAGTTGATATTCAACTAAAATTTAGTTATTAGTTGATATTCAACTAAAATTTAGTTAAACTGTATGCTTCATCAAAAAAAAAAAAAAAAATTATTGGCAAGGACTATTGATTTTAGAACCTAAACAGGGACTAATGAAGAGTGTGACACTGCTTGCTTTTGCTTCATCCAAAAAAAAAAAAAAAAAAAGTAGCAGTTGTACTCTAAGTATTTTTCAGCAATGACCAAATGAGATGCTTTATTAGTACTTTCTCTATTCCAAATTATAAGTTATTTTGATTTTTTAATATATTTATTTTATTATATATCTAGATATAATAATATGTTTAGATACATAACATAATAGGTGAATTAAAAAAATTAAAACCACTTATAATTTGAAATGGAGGAAGTAATCTACTCGATAGACGACGTACGGGCCGGAAGCGTGCATGTTACTGGCATCATGCATGATGAGCTGGTGACCACGCACGGCACGGGAGAGCGAGCGAGGGAGATCGCTTGGAAACTGGAAAGGAGAGATTGTCCTCGACATGGTGCTCCGGAGCGGCGCCTGGTTGGTCGCGCAGACCACGTGGTACGATGGTCCTTGCATGCCCAAAATAACACGTCGTACGGACCAATGGAATGGAGCTGCTGCTGCGCGCCCGGTTTCATTCTCGATCGCGCCAATCGATCGATCACATTCACACGGATCTGCAAAGCTAGGGGACCTTGCAATTTCCGAGGTTCAAACCACTTTGAGGAAAGCAGAGAGCGGCCGGTTCCCTTTTGGGCTGCAACACGAAAATGAGCGGCCGGACAAGTGTCAATCATTGCCGTATGATGAGACAACACCTGTCCAAAAAGGCCTTGGGATGCCCGGATGCACAGCGAGACAAACGCGGCAAGGGATGCACAGCTGCGTGGAGGCTGGAGTTATTCCCTCCATACTACTTTTATTCTTTTATTAAAATATATAAGAAAACTAAAAATAAAAATTACTTTTTATAAAAATGGGTTTTAAGATGAATCTGTATAAATATTTTAAAAGTTATTGCTGACCGGATCCCATCTCCCATCTCACTACATTCGCCACTTCAAAAGTAGAGTCTCCGAACATAGTTTAGGGCGCTTCTGCCGATAATCCATAGTACTACTAATGTGCAAGTTTTTTTTTTTTTTTTTTTTCGCTATATAGTCACCAGTTGTTTTCGATAATAGCTATTCTGACTGTACTTTTCTAGGCATGTGCCACATCAGTGTTAAAGAATATGTTGTTGTAATAGATTGGACTGTAGTGCCATGTGTTATGTGTTAAAGAATAGCATTATGTGATCTTCTCATCAGTAATTCTTACTTTTTTGAACTTACTGTTCTTTTTTTTATCTATGTCTAAACAATATCATATTGAAGGAAACAATATATAAGTTTTGGTTGAGACGGCTTCATTATGATATAGTATCTCTTGAAAATTTAGTGGCCACTTAATCAAGAAATTGGATATCTTCTTGATCGAAAGAAAACCAAAGATTTTGTTATATGACATTTATGACCTTCCCATGTCAAGCCTCATCTTCATTCCTTCTAGTAATTACCATTCACTTTATACACACCACTTGCATGTCTGGAGTTAGTTGTTGCAATACAATAATTCCTCTCTTTTGGTCTGATGCCACTCTCCCTCTCATGCCCACCAAGCGCTCGTTAAAGAAATTCGATGTTATCTAAAGAGAGGAATGGGCTAAATTAGGTTGCTACAAACTTAATCTTTGACAAGTTGAACGATACTAGATAAACTAATAAAACAAATAATTAGTGAGATGTGCACTTAAATTTATCTATTGTTCTCTACTTATCTCAAACCTACACAGATGGCTTCACAACTTGTTAACAACCAGACTAAAAGTGTATCTAATCCTACCAAGAGTTTTGTTGACATAATGACAATGCAAACAAAGGTATAAAATGAATTGTGGTGGTCAGTGGACAGTGGGTACTACTCGCTAGCCACCTCTATCCAATGTGACACCGAACACATCCTCTTGAGACTTGCCAAGAGTTTGACTTTATTCATTAAACCAGCATGATAGAGTAGACAAAGGAACAAATTAATCTAGAGTGAGAGCATCAAATCAAGATCGAATTTTTGGGAGAAAAAGGTTGAGTATTCCTGGGAAGACTAGGCTTCTACATTGCTCTGCCTATGTCTGTAGACGGCCATCATATAAGCCCAAAGAGCATTCCCATGCTCTGTTTTGATCCATGCTAATAATAGTTAGCAACTAAGTTCAGTAAAGTCAAATTCAAACAGTCTTACTGATAGGTGTGCTAGTGTCAACATACGTGGTACTCTTCTTTTCATGCATCTATTAACACTATAAGTATATTAATCAGTTGGATGATATTAGTAGATGCTAAAAAAAATCAGTATTCTAAAACTAATAGGACCCGAACAGACCCGTTGTTCAAATGTGCATCAAGCCAAAAGTTCCATCATGGTCAATTTTACATTTTTGAGCCTTACTGGCCATGCCATGGTGCTGAACTTTAGTTAGATGTAATCATACTTATTCCCAACGATCGTAGCAAACAATTTCTGAATTTAATCGCTGCTACCCAATGCATACAGGTTAGGTAGCAAGCCGCAAGCATAAGTTAAATTAAAAATAAATAAATACTTAGGCTATGCATATACTATGAGATACTCCCTCCGTTCTAAAAAAAGATAATGTTTTAGGTGTTTGTGCCACAAGTTTAACTTGATTTACAGAAAATACATATAATATTTATATCTCCAAATAAATTTATTAAAAAACTAGATCTAAAGATCTTTCCAATAATATTAATTATAATATTAATCGATGATATTTATTATTTATAAAAATTACCGACAGTCATTTCTCAGGAAACGAGAACAACATTTTTTTTAGGACGGAGGGAGTAGTTTCTAGGTGGAACGAAAGGAAAATTGAAGCAAAGAAAATAGAAAGCCAGAGGACACATGTTATCCTTGTCCAGGTTGCAGTGGTGTGAGAGAGCATGAGGCGCTTCCATGAACAATTTGGCGCTCTCGATGCTCTCGCCCTCGACCTCAGGTTTCCCACCAAGTCTCCGACCCTCCAAGGCCGCTACCAAGGCCACCGCTCCCCGATGCCGCGCCGCGCCCTCTGGCGACGCCTCGCTCCGCGCCTTCCGCGCGCACCACCGCGCCGGGCGCGCCCTCCACGCCAACCCGGCGCTGATACACGCGCTCGCCGCCTGCGCGCGGCTGCCCGCTGCCATGGCCGAGGCCGAGCAGATCCACGGGCTCCTCGTCAAGTCCGGCGTCCCGCGGGCTGTCTCTGACGTCGAAGCCTCCACCTCCCTGGTTCGCGCCTACGCGCGGCTCGGCCGCGTGCGCGACGCGCGGAAGGTGTTCGATGGAATGCCCGACCGGACGGTGGTCACCTGGAACGTGCTGCTTGACGCATTTGTCAGAGATGGCGACTTGGACGCTGCGTGGGAGGTGTTTGTGGAAATGCCGCAGCGCAATGTGGTTTCTTGGAACACCATAATCGCTGGTTTTGCAAGGAATGGGTGGGCGCAGGAGGCAGTGGACTTGTTTGTTGAGATGACTGTGGCTTATGGTTTGGCGCCAGATGAGGCCACGATGGTTGGGTTCGTATCGGCTGTTCGGGACATTGGTCTACTTGGAATTGGGAAGAGCGCTCATGGGTATGTTCTCCGTCGGGAGTTCTCACTTGACGGTGCTCTTGGGGTTGCACTAATCAGCATGTACACAAGGTGCGGGAGCATGGGTGCTGCACACAGTTGCTTCTTGAGTGTCACCACCAAGAATGTGGAGCATTGGACCTCTTTGATTGCGGGTTTCGCAGCACATGGTCAACCAGAGAAAGCCTTGAGGTTGTTCGCTGAGATGAGGCAGGTGGGCATTGAGCCTAATGGTGTCACCTTTGTAGCTGTCTTGAACGCCTGCAGCCATGGCGGGCTTGTCAGTGAAGGTTTCAAGTACTTCGACCTAATGAGGAGCATGGGCATCAGGCCAATGATCCAGCACTATGGCTGCTTAGTTGATCTCCTTGGCCGCGCTGGGTTCTTGAAGGAGGCCTTCAATCTTGCCATCAATCTACCTGAAGATCCTGGTTTTGTAATCTGGAGCTCGCTACTAGCAGCCTGCCATAGCCATGGCAATGTCGAGATGGTAGAGCTCACTGCATCAAAGTTGGCAGACGCAAAACCAAGCCATGGCAGCTCGTATGTGCTGCTATCGAACACATATGCACGGGCGAAGCAATGGGGGGAGTTGAAGAGGACGCGGAGGAGGATGGAGGAACTTGGAGTAACCAAGAAACCTGGGCTCAGCTGGATAGAGGTAGATGGAAGTGTACATTCCTTTGCCACTGCAGACAAGCTGCATATGGAAAGCGAGGGTATTTATCATATGTTGGAGGATTTGAAACATAATTTGACATCGGCTGTATATGAACCTGAACCGTTTGCTCTTTGTGAGCAATTGTAATAAATTTCTTTGGAGGAAGATTATCACTTGTTAATAAAAAATCAATCATAAGTAGAAATATATATTCAGACTTATGAGCAGGAACAAGGCCGTATCTGAGAATGACTTAATTAAGTATATGTTAGTAATCATACACTACCTGCATTTACAAATTTTGCTGATAGTATTCTCTAGCAGTTAGCACAAGACAAGGGCACTGAACTACAATCAGACCAGGCAGCTCGACATTCCGCCAGCAATTCCTCGCTCTCATGCTTATCTCTGCTCTACAGCTGTAAGTTATGTACATTAAACAGTCATCTAGTCTGATAGTGTGGTCGAAATGCTTGATTAGGTCCACCAGATAGACGGTCTCTCGATCTAGTTTTAGCAACATCAACAACTATCATCCAGCCATTTATTATCTGCAGATAAAAAGTATAACCGTGAGTTTCAAGAGGTTTGTAAACATCCTGCAACTGTAACAATGCTAGCTGTGGAATAAGAATTCTATTCACCTACCTGTCCATTCATTGCTTTTAGAGCAGCACCTCCAGCTTCCTCAGTAGTGTATTCTATGAAGGCATAACCTTTAGATCTTTTTGATATCCTGTCCATAATTATCTTCACTGTATGTAACAAAGCAGTTTGGTGAATCAGAAAGTCAGACGCAAAAAGATAAATGAATGATTACAAACATTTTTGCAATCCTATCACAAACCTTCAACAAGCTCACCGAAAGGCTCAAATGCTGCCCGCAAAGTTTTCTCAGATGTATAAAATGAAAGCCCTGCCATACATTGTACACAAAAGTTAGGGACAGTCAAAATAGAAATAGATCTGAATAAAGAAATGCTAATGATATATGAATAAACAAATGAGCTAAAATGCTTCACCTGTAACAAATAGCCTTTTAGTTTTGATATTGGCCGCTCCAGTCCCTTGAGATGATTTCAAGCGATCATCACCTGAAACTATCAAAAGCATTTACTATCTGGGTTATTTATACAAGCATGGACATTCAAGTCACCAGATGCACCCCAGGTATGCTAGGTACAAGTTCAATGAGAGTACAAAGTGTAAGAGAATCAAATGTACAAAATTAATTCCTCCAAGGATTAATAATAAAATTGGTATATTGATGGCATCATCTTATTATTGATCAGCCATAGAAATGAACCTCACAAAGGACCAGCAAAAGAATACAATGCTGTGAATGCTGTGTAGGGGAAGAAACAGGATTTTAGTTTTGGTCTTTGGTGTAAAAAATCAGAACCTTGCTTGTTCTAGTCTTGTAGAAACTGTCGGGTTTTCAACCTAGTTCATAGGAATTGATTATGTTTGACTAATCCAAATTTCGAACCCAGCTCATAGGAATTGACTCTACATATCTTGTTAGAATGGAAAACAAGGTCAAACCCAGGCACAAGATTTGTATAGCAGCATTGATGGTTTCCTGCATTGAAATGCATCATAAAAGGTCTTGAACAGGAAGAAAGGAATTTTGGCTGCCAATGATGCACATAAATGTTGTGAATCGGACTTAAGACAATGGCGTTAAGAAATGAGTGTATATTTATCAGAAGCAGAAGAGATGAGAACAAACCTTTGTATTCTTTGTTGTCTGATCCAAAGTTCATATCAGGTTGAACAGATAACACTCCAGGAACATCTGGTATGAAAAGTTACTTTGTCAGTGGCTTAGTTTATCTGAAGACAGGAAAATAGTCAGAACTGTATATTAAGGATATATAAGCCCAAGTTGCTCACCAGCTAACTCTTTTGCACACTCTTCATCTACATGACAGCAGAAACCATAATCCCTCTCCCATGAAATGTGATATATGCTAACCTGGGCATCCTGTTCGCTGAAAATTGAGAGACGACAATAGTTTTATTATGCACAATAGACAGATAGTAAAAAGTAGTAGCTATGTTGATGATGAGAGTACAGACTTCCCCAACACTTTCATAAGGATTTGGGTATAGTGATCCACCATTTGGGCCTTTGTCACAACTTCAACTCCGGGCTTCTCCATTCGGACAAGCCAAAACTCATTTTTCCCACTTGAAGATGAGTGATTAGAAACACCATCACTAATGGTTACAAGGTTAGCTGTTGAGATACTCAAGCTGTGCTTATCCTTCTCTGATTTGTTACCCATATCTGGCTGAACAGATAGAACTCCAGGCATCTCTGTAAGTCGAGAAGAGCAAAAGAAGCAAATATGTAAGCTTCAGTATGTACCTCTCCAAGTGTTTTTCGCTTTGTCAATCGAGGTTCTAATTTTTCAAATGCATTATCAAATCAGTCCTACGAGTGGTACAATTCCTAAACCAACAAAGATATAAGTATACCTTAGCATGGTAAACTATTTCGGAGTATTGTGTCTGAGTATGAATAAGGATAATAATTGCAAACTACTCCCTGCGTTCTAAATTATAAGTCGTTTTGATTTTTTTGGTACATTCATTTTGCTACGTATCTGGATATAATAATATGTCTAGATACATAGCAAAATGGATGAACTAAAAAAGTCAAAGCGACTTACAATTTAGAACGGAGTGAGTAGAATGAATCAGAGAATGGCATGATAAGAAAAACAGCTGTCTGCAGTTATCGACAAACTTGCATAACTGTTCCCAGTTACACATCTCTCACTCTACAGGATTAAACTTATTATAAATGGGTAATGTAACGCTTTCTCACAAAACTAAACTAATGCAGAGCACCGAGGCACATCAGTTTTTTCACACGGCACTTCACTTAAGGATTGGAGGTCATACTTGCAAGCTCCTTCGATGCATCTTCGTCGATCTCGCAGCGGAACTCATAGGTCCCATCCCATGAAGCCTCATATATGCGCATCTGCGCCTCCTTCTCGCTGCCGTAATTACGCAGGGCACAATATTTTCAGCACAAAAACCCTTGAAAAAAAAGCGCCAAATTGTTCTTGTTTGCTACAGAATGCCATACTACTCACCTTCCCACGACCTGGGCCAGTGTGGCTGCGTAGTAATCCACGGCCTCTGCGCGGGACACCCCAATGCCTTCCGCGGCGGCTGGGGGCTTATCCATCACAACCACCCACCTGGAGGAACGCGACTGGTTCTCAGTCGAAGCGGCGGCTAGTGGGGTGGGAAGGCGACTCGGAAGATGAAGCGAGGAGGGGCAAACAGCATCGGCCCCGATGGCGAGTGGTTGAACGGAGGGCGGAGGTCGAGAGGTGGGGGACTGAAATGGATTGGCTGCCGGCTTTGGTAGCGGTGGGAATGGAGACGGACACGGAGAGTCCGCCGCCGATGAGGAGGGAAGGTAGCACGGCGTCCATGGCTGGCGCGGCGGCGTGTGTGGTACGGCCCTGCGGGTGGGAAGTGGAGATGCGAGCTGGCTGCTCGCGGGAGTGGCTTACGCTTACCGCCGGGCGCCGGTTAGGCTAGGCGGAGAAGACAACTTTTGGGGTGGGCCGTGGGAGAAAAATATCCGTGCTAATTTGCGGTGTCGTCGGAGTTAGGTGGGCCTCAAGTAATGTCGGCCCAGTTGGCTGGTGCTTCATCGGCTCAACGGTGAAATCATACATGTATCGGCTCAGCTGCTAGGAAAAAGTTCATATAAGACTAATCTCAAATTCAAAAGATAAAATATTAAAATTAATTTTATATGTCATCGTGATATATTTTTATTTTGTGTCTTTAATATGTTCTTAGACTCACTCTCCTATTGTAGACATACAACATATAAATATATCTCTATAGCAACAATAATTTATAGATATACTCTGTGTAAAACCATATTAGTTTAACTATTATGTGTATAAATTATTATTATCAAATTGAATTCAATTTCAAAGATCCAAACAGAACATAAAAATATTTAATTACATATATAAACCCTGTGTGAGAAGAAACAGAAGCTGAAAGTCCTTTCTATATTTTTTAAAAAACACACACACACACATGTCTAAGACGCCCCAGATCTGATGGGATCACGCTTGTTGAATGCCTGCACAGCAGCACGGCCTTACGCTACACGAAGCTACCACACAATTATACAATCGCATTATACAATCTCTGCTCCATGGAATTTCCACCAAGGTTGTTTTCAAGCGCCGTAAGCTTATCCGCGTGCTACTGGCTACACTTGCGGCAGCACAGCATTGAAATTGGACAAACAAACAGCTCCCCCGAAACTCGCGGTTCTGCCCCTGCGTCGAGACTCCGTCAAAGTCAATGGGCCAATCACCGCGCGCGCCGTGCTCCAAAACCACCACCAACCCGGGCCCACTACCCTCTCCGTTCCTAGTCCCTACTCCCCCATTGCCCCCGGTTTCCGCCCTCTTCACTCGCCTCCCCCGATGGCTCGCCCCCGCCGCCTCCTCTGACCCCCCGCCACGCATCCGCGGAGAGCGGCGCCGCGATCTCGACGGAGATGGCGCCGCCTCCGCCGCCTCCTCCCCCGGCGGGGGAGCAGCAGCAGCAGCCGCAGCTCCACGGGGTGGTCATCATCACGCTCCCTCCCCGGACCAGCCCTCCAAGGGCAAGACCATCACCGCCTTCACCTACACCGACGACCCCCCGCCCCCCTCTCGCCCCCCCGGCGGCCGGTGATGGGGTACCCGGCGGAGGCGGAGGTCAGGCGGCGGCGGCCGAGGCGGGTGCTCTCGACGCGGCGGGTGGCGGCGGCGGCGCTCGTGCTGGGCGCGCTCGCGATCGCCGCCTACTACTGCTTCTACTCGGACGTGGCCGTGCAGTTCCTGGGGATGGAGCAGGAGGAGGCGCAGAAAGATAAGAACGAGACCAGGTCCTTCCTGCTGCCGCTCTACCCCAAGGCGCGCCAGGGCCGCGCCCTGCGGGAGTTCGGGGACGTCAAGCTCGCCGCCAGGAGGGTCGACGACGGCGGCAGGAAGGCGAGGAACAAGATGGAGGTCGCCAAGGCGGCCAAGGCGGGGAACAATTCCACGGCGTTGCTCCCGATCAAGGGCAATGTCTTCCCCGATGGGTACGCAAACAATCGCGCAGGCACTCCATCTGATTTCAACTCTAATAGCTGGCTCATTTGTGATTTGAGTCGATAGAAAGTTTAGTTCTTTATAATAGTTTCGAAAGGGATGGATCAGAATCAGATTTGGGGAATTTCCCGGATCCCACTGAATGACATGTGACCAAATTGGGTAGACGTGTGCTATTTTTATTTTGTTTATTACAAATATGACCAAATGCAGTTTTTGAAGTATGGCGGTTGTCATGGAATTACAAGTCTTTTTATTTCTTCTGATAAGCCTAGGAGTTACGTTGTACTGGTGTTTATTTCTAGACAATCCATTTAATAGGTCTTGGACTTAGTTTTGCTGTATGTGTGTTTATATGACTTATATGTGACTTTTTGAGTATTCATAAACGCAGGCCTTTTGCATGCAGATTCCTATTGAGGTCAGAATATCCAGTATTAATCGATATTCAGATCTTATCCACGTTTCTTCATTTTGATGTGCTTGTGGACAATGGGATGCTATATGTGACATTTCATTACTGTTCCGTTGAAGCTTATTCCATCTTATTAAAACTGCAGGCAGTATTATACATCTATCTTTGTTGGCAACCCTCCAAGACCATACTTTCTTGATGTTGATACTGGAAGCGACTTGACTTGGATCCAGTGTGATGCACCATGTACAAACTGCGCAAAGGTATGCAATCAAATACCACAATTTCCTTTCTACTTAGAATGGCAACCTTTTCCTAAGCGACTCTAGGATTTCCATTCTCTATTTTAGGTATCTTGTTAATAAGAAACAATATGGTTAGGTATCTTGTTAATAAGAAACAATATGGTTATCTTAGATTTTTCTCATTTGCTATTAGCCTCACTGTTGCTCTTTGCCTCTTTCATTGTACTGCTCTCTGATGAACATGTGTGACATAATTTCAGGGGCCGCATCCTCTATATGAGCCAACAAAAGAAAAGATTGTCCCTCCTAGAGATTTGTTATGCCAAGAATTGCAAGGCAACCAGAACTACTGTGAAACCTGCAAGCAGTGTGACTATGAAATTGAATACGCAGACCAAAGCTCCTCTATGGGTGTTCTTGCAAGGGATGATATGCATATGATTGCAACCAATGGTGGAAGGGAAAAACTAGATTTTGTCTTTGGGTATGTCCAAATCTTTCAGAAGCAAATCTTTTTTGTATGTATGATGTATTAGAAAAGTATGATGTCAGGTCATTTAACCTTTGCTGTCTATGGTCTAGGTGTGCATATGATCAGCAAGGCCAACTTTTGTCCTCACCAGCAAAGACTGATGGGATCCTTGGACTTAGCAGTGCGGCGATAAGCCTTCCCAGCCAGCTGGCTAGTCACGGGATTATTTCCAACATTTTCGGCCATTGTATCACTAGAGAGCAAGGTGGTGGAGGATATATGTTTCTGGGAGATGATTATGTACCTAGATGGGGAATAACATGGACTTCTATTCGAAGTGGTCCAGAGTAAGTCTTATCATGTTTCTTTGAAAATGTATTTTCATGTGTTGTCATCTCCCTTTTGGATCATATATATTTTGGCTGAATTGCCTTGTCTTTTGTCGCAGTTATCCTAAAATATAATAGAAAAGTTTATCCCATTTTCTTTCGTTAGTCATGACCTTATCTTTTCTTTTCTCCTAATTTCCAGTAACTTGTATCACACAGAAGCCCACCATGTAAAATATGGGGATCAACAACTCCAGATGCGTGAGCAGGCAGGAAATGCTGTTCAAGTAATTTTTGACAGTGGAAGCTCCTATACATACCTCCCAAATGAAATATATGAAAACCTTGTTGCAGCAGTGAGTATTGCTAGCACCTGTTCATAGGGATGAATATTCAAAGTTGTCTTACTAACTTTCTTTGTTCACAGATCAAATATGCGTCCCCGGGCTTTATCCAAGACAGCTCAGATCGGACGTTACCTTTATGCTGGAAAACTGATTTCCCTGTGAGGTAAAATAATAATGGAACTATTAGTACTGTCTCTTTAGAGTGGAGTTCATCAGGCGATGCCACTAGATAGACTACCTGTCCTTAACATTACTTTCTTCACCAGGTATCTGGAAGATGTCAAGCAGTTCTTCAAGCCCTTGAACCTTCACTTTGGGAAGAAATGGCTGTTCATGTCTAAAACATTCACTATTTCTCCTGAGGATTACTTGATTATTAGTGTGAGTTTCTTGGCATTCACATCCTAGATTATCGTTAATTCTTTCACCATATATGTCAACATTTCTAACCTGAGTCATATGCTGACATTTATGTATATGTTTTTTTTTTCTGGTGGACCTTTTCCAGGATAAAGGAAATGTCTGTCTTGGGCTTCTCAATGGAACAGAGATTAATCATGGATCAACTATCATAGTGGGAGGTATAAATGACCTTCCTTCAGTCCTTCATTTAAACACTTGGATTTTATTGTTACCCATTGAATAAACCCTGCAAATATGGCGAAAATGTGTTATTGCCAAGCTTCAACCAATACCTTTCTGTTTTCTGTAGATGTTTCTCTGCGCGGCAAGTTAGTTGTGTATGATAATAAACGGAGGCAGATTGGATGGGCAAATTCAGACTGCACTAAACCGCAATCACAAAAGGGCTTTCCCTTCTTCCTCTGACAGCATCACCCGCAATAATACATGTGTAAAGCTTAAATTGTGAACGCCAATGGTATTCTAGAATTCATTATTAAGTAGAACCTGCCCTTGTGTATGGTATATCGTACCATGGGAACTGTCAAAAATCCCATCCCCCCGCCCCGCGTCTGTGTTGTATGTACTCTGTAATGTGTACTATGCTGTATACTTCTATGATGCATATACACTGTCTCATGGAGTTTTTGTAGATTAGTTACATTATGAACATTTTCGACCTAAGCTGGCTACTGTACACATTTGACCATCCATTCAATACTGGGTGGTTTTTTTTAAAAAAAAAAAAATCATCTGCATCAATTCAACTGAAAAAAGTCATATATTCTAGCTAAAACCCCAGGAGTCTGCCTGCTGATTGTAGAAGGTTCCTCCACCGGGTCCTTGAAATTAGCCTTGTCACTCAACTCTTCAAATGCATCAACAAGATTCTGGAGCCGGGCAACAAACTCAATGAGGAGAGATGCGAATGTGGCCAGTGACAAGGCGCTTGCGCTCTCGTAAGTTCTTGATTCCTCACTTTCAATCGGAAGGCTCTGATGAAAAGATTGTCGAACAGGCCATGACGATTGTGCCTTGTATGAACTGCCCACCATTGATCCTGAATCGTATGTGCTGAGGACCGGATTTGAATAATTGAATCTGCCGAGGAATGGATTTGAAGCGCTCTTTAATATGTGCACTGAATTGACAGCGGTGTTGTTCTCCGGCGATTCATCCTTGTCACCAGCATTGGCACCATCCTGAATTTGTGCAGTTCTGTCATGCCTTGGAATGACTTCCCATCTTTCTGTATTGACGAGAAGGTAAGACTTCTCATCAATCTTCTTTTGCAGCTCTTCAGCTGCAAAATGCACTTCTGAAAGAATGTTTGGAGAGCTCAGTTTCGTCATTGTCTTGACCCTCCGCCCAAGTTCGCGCAGCACTTTAGCACCTTCTTCGCCCACTCTATGAAGCTCTGCACAGAAAACCTTTCTGCTCTCCGGTGGTGCCTGAAATTTAGAAGAGAAACTTAGCAAGGAAATCCGTGGGTTCAGTGGATCATCCATTGCTGGATGAGGCGCACAAACCTGAATCTCTGAAAGTATACACCCATGCAATGCCATGATTGAGAATGAGCAATGCCTCAACGCACCACCCACTTTGGTGTAGTTCTTCCATGGATATTTCATCATCTTGTAAGGTCCATGCGGCGGCTCCCATATAGCAAATCCTAACTGCAAGCACAGGACATAACACTTGCTAAAAAAATCAATAAAAAAATCGTAGATGATGCATTTGGAGAAATAACTGACCAAGGCTTCCTCCTGTGTTGATGCCTCAACAGCTGCTCTGTACCCGCTATAGACAGGGTCATCATCAGATGCTTCGTACGTGAGTATCTTGGATGGAATCCTTTCATATTCCATGCAGGTCAGATATCCATCAACGCATCCTGTAATGGAGAATATAATTGGATTTCAAGTGTTAGTATATATAAGAACAAATTATGGAGCCAGAAACACAAATCCTTTTAGTCACCCAATTCTTAGATGATCATACCTTCTAAAGATTTTGCAACTCCAGAAAAATTCTTGGCCACCAACATGTGCAGATCCTCTCCTGCCCAGATTGGGTGTATGCCTATGTTGATGCCGAGACTGACAGCAGCACCAAGAGCGATCAATAGAAATCTACTTATAGCCGTAGCGGTGAATTTTCCCGTGTTGTACCCAGAGACCGTGACATAGCAGAAAGTCAGCAAGAACACTCGAAATCCATACTCATATGGTTTCATCTTCGGGTGCAGCTTCGTCAAGGTGGCACAGAAAGCTAGTAATAATCAGAATATGGTTAGAGATGTGTTCAGATATCATAAAATTATTATACACTGAATGATTTCAGAAAATTACAGTACTCACCAACTACAAAAGTGCTTATGATGAGCACCACCACGTCATAGTTTCCCAAGTGTGCTGCTAACTCGGCGACTGCTAGAGCAAGCCCCCCTGCAATAAGAGTACCCAATCCCCTGTTGAACCCTTTGCTCAAAGTTGCACCTGTTTAACATTAAAAAACTGAGTTAGAGATTGAATATGCCTGATGATTCATGAGCAGGCCTGGTAAAATAAATAAATATGTCCTAGCAGCATCTAATTCTATCATATAGCTGCATAGGTTAGCAAACGTCTCCGGTATTGTGACTTTGACCATATTCCATAGGTTAGCAGACATTTCTCACACTTCTTCACGGAGGGATTTTTTTAAAAAGATCTTCATGGAGGGATTTGCTATGGCTCGATTTCATATCGACGGCGACGACGATGACTAACGGTTTGGGGAAAGTGACAGGAAACATCGGTGATCGGGATGCAAGGGTGCAGCATTAACGAACCGATGCTGAACTCGAAGACGACGACCACGGTGAGTATGGCCCACACAGAATGGCTGACAATATCGCTGGGCTCGCGGAGGAAGACGAGCAGCGTGATGAGCGCGAGCGCCACGGCCACCTTGGCCGCGAAAACAGGCTTCCGCGGGTCCTTGCGCGCGAACGCCCACATCTCCACGGCGAGCGCGCGCACCGCCTGGCCCGCCCGCCACAGCCGCGCCCCGACGCCCCTCCTCGCGGCGCCGTCATCGACCCCCACCCGGCGTGCCCCCGGCGCCACCGTCACCGTCGGGGACGCCGACGCCCCAGTCGAACGCGAGCAGCGGCTCCCGCGCCCCGCCACCCTGCTCCAGCGTCGATCGCAGGGTCCTCAGCTGCGGCGGCAGCGGCGGCAGGCCCACCGGCAGCGCCCCCATTGCGTGCCTCGACAGGAGATCGCGCCGGGCGGCAGCTGCGGCGGCGGTGGCTTAATTTGGCCGGCCTCGCTACGACGTACGCGTTAGGTCCGGCACGATACGACACGACACGACGCGCGCGCATCGATCGGAGGAGGGGAGAGTTCGATCGGGTGCTCGGGAGCTCCTGTTTTATCGGAGCTCGTTTCGTTTCAGGTTCGGACTCCTGGTCAGGGCGGTGTCGCGTGCGTTTCCGTTTCCGAACCGTAGCCGTTGGAATCGGCCGGTGAGTGGCGCTTGCTTCGTCCTCGCGCCAGCAGAGCAGCGAGCAGCCGAGCACCCAGCCACCCAGCGATGGCGAGGCGCGGGCGCGGGCTAATAAAGCGAAAAAATAGTGATGGGCCTAATAAAAAGAATAAGTAGGGAAAATAAGTAGCGATACTCGTATCCGAGTTAGCCCATTACGGCCTGTGAAGTTTTATGGGCCCGCGAAACCTCTGCAATGACGGCCCAGAATGCCCGAGCCTGCTAAACGTCCTGCCTGCCCTAGTACTCCTCTCCTCTGCTCTGTGTCTCCCAGCACCCCGTCTTCCTCCCACCGTCCCACGGCCGCCACGGCGCCGCGCTGCTTCTCCTCTTTCCAATCCCACCTCGAACCCTGCCGCCGCGGCGGATTAATCCAACACCGGGCGGGGAGGCGTGATAAGTTTCTGAACTCGCAGCGCTAGGCCAGCGATGTCGGAGACGGCGGCGCCGATCGGCCTGTCATGGGCGCCCAAGCTTCCTTCCTTTGCAACGACCAGCGGCGGCAGCAAGAGCGACCAGGCGCCGAATCCGAGCACCGCGCAGGGGTCGCTCTGGAAGCCCGCGAGCGAGCTCGTGGACGGGCTGTTCGTGCCCCCGAGGGACCCTAAGCAGCTGAATAAGCTGGCCAGGAAGAGCGTCAAGGACACCAGCGGCAAGGGCTGGTGAGTTTCCCTTGGAATTTACCCTTGTTCTCTTGATCGATTGCTACCGGGTGGTAGGCCTCATGTGCGAGCGCTTATGCTTTGCTGCTGCATTTCTCAGGTTCGACATGCCAGCGCCGACCATCACTCCCGAGTTGAAGAAGGATCTCGAGATTTTGCAGGTGTGGTTGCTACTTCTGATTCAGTAATCTTACTAGCAGTAGGATGCCATAGTAGCCCGTAAAACACATATTATGCTGTCAAGAATTTCGGGACCAACATATGACAAGCAAAACATAGTTTGGAACAATCTGACAGTATTACCATCTGATTGAAGCTATTTTACTTTTTACAAAAAAGAATCAGAATTTTTTTACTTGAGATTCAAGATACCAAAGATTTGGCAAGCCAAAAGTTGGGTAAAAAAACTTGTCATAGATTTGGCAAGCCAAATGTGAGGATTTTGCAAGTTTTGGTAGCCAACCAAGTGCTAGCCAAAATTGTGGCTTGCCAAATCTTCGGCATGGCAAATTTTGGATGTGAACCAATCAGGCTCACCATGTGAATTGTATTGCCCAGTGTTGAATGTGCCTGTCTGTCTCAACTCAATTGCTATTGTGTGTTTAGTGATTCTAGTTTGTCCTTTGGGATGCTTATGCGGTAATATGTTTGCAATCTATTTTTGCAGCTGAGGCATGTAATTGACCCAAAAAGGCACTTCAAGCGGGCAGGAAAGTCCAAGGCCCTTCCCAAGTACTTCCAAGTAAGTAGCCTAATCACCATCAGGCAGAATTATTCAGCATTTTTCATATCATCCTGATCTGTGGAAAGCTTTATCTGTCTCTTCTGTAGCTGATGTGTACTGAATATTTAAATGTTGGATTTAGGTCGGTACGGTTGTTGAGCCTGCATCTGAGTTCTACTCAAGTAGGCTGACAAATAGGGAACGCAAGGCAACATTGGTTGACGAGCTGTTATCAGATCAATCTCTTAAGAGCTACAGGTATGCTCATCATACTTTTGCATGTACATTAATGGACAATGGCTTGTTTTCAATGCAAGGTTTTCTGTATGAATTGCATATGACCTTTTGGATCCCTAGAAATCCATGAAATGTAGTTATCTAGCAGTATCTGGAAACATTGGATGTGGGGCTAGTTGCAACCAGAGAAATCCATTTTAGATATATACATCATTCATCAGAGGCAGAGCACTGTAATTATTATGTTGATTGGACTCTGAATCAAGGCTCCAAGTGCGCAGAAATTCAGAATGCCATCCTAGTTTCAACAATCCATTTCCTTGTTCCATTTAGAGTCCAGAGCATGTTACCTTAGCCCTTTTCCCCATCTTTGACAATTCAAATAACCCCAAACTGAGAACAGCACAAAACTGATATTGTGCCAGAACTTTTCCATACCTAGTGCTTTCTCTCTCTCTTTTTTTTTTTTTTTTTCTTCTGAAATTGAATGTGGCATTGGTTTCCAATGAAATGCAGGATGCGTAAGGTACGTGAAATTCAGGAGACCCGTACACCAGGAGGCAACCAAAAGTGGAAGAACAAGGGCAAGAAAACACTTAAGAGGGCGAAGGATAGGAGAAAATGAGACTGGGGTGCTAGCTTTGTGCTCCGGTTGTGAGAGGAAGAGATTGGAGAAGTGTAGCATGGAGCGCCTTCAAGTTACTCTAGTTCTTTCTCTTGATTTTGCAGTATAGATTGTGGTCTGTTCCGGTGTAGTCAGGTGAACTTCAGTAACATGATGATGAGTTGATTTTCAGTTCATAGTATTTTGAAAATGTTGCTGTAATACCGAATTCAGAAATGTCGGTTAGCAGACTCTTTCAAGTTAGCTTCACATGTGTGAGAAGCAGGGCTCTGCTCACTTTTTCTTGTTGTGTTGTGTCTGCTATATGATCATATCTGCAGTTTTGGCTTTCTTTTGCTTTCGAGAGTCAATCTGGCACATAGATGTTACATGAGAATGTGTTCAATCGGAATTTTTATTCCTAGAAGTTTGCATTCTCAGTAATGTACTGATGATTCTAGATCCCCAATTCTTAACCCTCCAAGGGTTTCAGCTCTTGGTCCTGGAAGGTGATCAGTTCTGTCGCTTGAGAGCAGCCTTTGCCATCACCCATCAGGAATGGGACACATGATTGGAGCCGACCGGGTGAGGGCGGCGAACACGCGCGTTTGGCTCGTGTGGTTGCAGTATCATCTACGTTGGACGGCATGGGAAGGGAAGGGCACCCGCCGAGTCGGCAGCCGGCCAATCTCACGCGGCAGCATGTACCGGACGACTGCAGAACCACAACCACGCAAGAGAGAAGAGACGATTTCATTGTGTTGTTGCGCTTGCGCCTTGTCCTTTTGGCGCCACGAACCGACGGTCCCATATTGGTGTCATGGTGTGCACGGCTCCGACAGCTGGGGCTGGGACTGGGACTGATCGGAGTGTGGTGGACCGGACGTAGTAGGGCATCGGCACACCAGCACATGGTGCCGTGAATTGAGTTCACTGCCCACCTGATCCATGGAAACAACGTACTGTTTTCTTCCAGGAAAACATATACAATTCTAACGTACCATCGAGTATCTCAACGTATCGTCTCATTGTAACCGTGCCTCCCTCACAAATATGGTTTTCAAGTGATAAATTCCATAATAACAGAGGGAGTACTATCGAGTCGACTCATTTTAAGTATGTTTTTTTACATGACAAATATTGATACTATTTTTTTATAACTTTAATTAAATTAAATCATTCGAATAAGGATAGAGATACTCATTTTTTCACGGTTCATTCACTCGTCTAATGGGTCACCGCCTCAGGCACTACCGGTGTCCGGCGGCGCATTCAAAAGGCGAAATCATAGCCATACATTAGATGACCCACGTGACCGGCGGCAGTAAAAAAATTGTCAAACGCTTATCACGCTGCTACGCTAGCCTCGGTCCACCACTGAGCAAATCAGCCGGCCGTCCTGGCCTGCCGGCCACAGCCACACACATGAACCTAAACACCGCACATGTCCTACTACAGGGCCAGCACCCAGCAGCTAAATACTTCCCAGGGACCACAAGTCCAAATCATCTCCCCAAGGAATTCACGTCGAATGATGAGATCAAAACGCATTTCACTTACTACATACATTATATATGTCACCGCCAGTAAAGAGTCCCAGAACCATTCTCACCAAGCTCTTCTACCAAAACCCCAGCTTTTCCGTTGCACCGAGTCAATCAGGGGACTGGTGCTCCCCCTCGATTTCTCTCTATCGCTTCTCTTTTCCTTACAGCTTTACTAGTACAACGGAGGACGCTAAAACACTACTAGGACGAAGGCAACATAATAAAATCTTCCTCGACTAGATGTTGCCATTGTAGCCCATGCTGTAACTGCTGCGGAATCGCAGCCCGTTCTGCTCGTACGGCCCTGCCGGGTCCCCGTGGTTCACGGGCTTGATCTCCACGGGACGGCGGCTGGGGTCCCCCTCCTGCACGGCTCCGAAGACGATCTCCTTCGTTGCATCACAGCTCGGCTCGTAGAAGGTCTGCGGCCCGGCCGAGTACTGCCTGTGGTGTTGCAGGTACTGCTGGTGATGCACCTGCTGTGGCTGCGACACCGGCGACGGCTGCTGCTGCTGAGGTGCAGCTTCTCCGGTCCAAGCATGTAACTGAGGCCGGCCATGCCGGATGTGGTGGATCTTCTCTGGCTCCTTGGACATGAAGGCGTAGTTCTTGCGAGGGGTTGGTGCCCTTGTGTCCAGTGGCGGTGGGGTCTCGTCCCGCGGGATGGCGTAGCTTTCTTGTACTGGCCAGGAGGTTGGCCTACCCAGCTGATGATGATGAATGTTTGCACGCTTCTTTCTGGAGAATATGGCGCCCATTATCTCTGCAATTGATGATTTTGCTCCACCCACAAGTTTGCCGATTGAAGTGAAGAGCCCTTCTTCCTCTTCTTGTTTTGCAGGTTCATCGTCTGTTGGAATTAGCGGGGGCCGAAGAGAAGGCTTCAGTGGCTTCTGGTATGGAGGTGGAATGCTAGATAATTTAGCTTTTACTGGACTCTCATGTTCCTGCCTCTGCATTGGAAAATTTGAATTCAGAACAATATACTGCGAGAAGAATACAAGTAATTCAGAGCAATATACTGCAAGAAGAATACAAGTAGGATGGCGAGTGTCAACCAGTACTGAATTTTGAACTGAACAATCCAAATAAGGATAAACTAAAACTGAACAATTTTGCGGTTCCCTCTGTTTTCTTTTTTTGGATAATGCTCGATGAATCTTCCA
The DNA here is from genome assembly GCA_015844335.1 of Chrysopogon serrulatus. Classification (NCBI taxonomy): domain Eukaryota; kingdom Viridiplantae; phylum Streptophyta; class Magnoliopsida; order Poales; family Poaceae; genus Chrysopogon; species Chrysopogon serrulatus. The sequence goes on along the minus strand of JADLZL010007099.1, from coordinate 26,093 downwards.
TCATAAACAAACAACGTATATGTCTACATGATTCTCAAAATGCACAATATAGCTAACAAGACAAGTTCTTTTAGTACTCTAGTCTAACTTGAATTAAGCAGAACAATATTAATATAGACATTAAAAAAAAAGTTTCGGCACATCTGGTAGCAATTCTTGGCTGTCTGGAGGAATTTGGGGGTGGGGAGGGCCCAGACCGAGGCCAATGGATGATGGACACCAACCAGGAGAGACAAAAGACTGATGACAACAAAATTCATGTGCTGGCCTGCTGCATTACAGCAGGCTCACGGACCACTGTAGTCCTAGCCATATTTGCTAACCCTGCCAATCTGCCAGGGAAGGTACACTCTTTTTTTCTTTCCCTCACAAAATAAAGACAGTGTTAGGCAATTGATACTTACGTCTCCATTTGAATACATCCCTAAAACTCGGCGCTGGAGCAGTGCAAGCATGTAACCAAAGAAAGCAGCAGAAAGAAGCAATGCAACTCCTGCAGGTATAGAAACTTAATATGATTTGATATATTATAGAGTTTAAACGGCATGTATAGGTGGTAAGCTTCAACCAGGTCCAGCAATGATTGCAGAAAATGGAGCAATGTATAACTATAAAATACCTAGAGGAAAACCAGCTTCATACTGGTACACACAGTCATCAAAGTGGAGCTGAATCTCTCGAATTGCTTGGTTTCCTCTGTCAATCACCAGAAGGGAGCAGCTACTGCCAATGTAACGAACTTCAAAATCAGTAGAAAATTTCGCCTCATCACTTGGTCCATCAACATGCCCTCCTCTGCCTGATTTTCCCCCAGCAATAGTTGTAACCCCTAAGAATCAGAAAATAATATGTCAGGCAGACAGGATCTTCTTTACTATAGATTAGATAAGGTAAAAGTATGCATAATGATTGCAGAAACATCTAAATACAGACCTTACTAAAACTCAAGCCCAGTTAGGATCATCCTCTAGCTAATTTGAACATGAAGAATACAATAAAATTATCCATGTAGAAATAGTTTTGGATCAAAAAGACATGAGCCTAAACAAGTCAACAATATATATGTGTATATCAAGGTATAAATTAGGCTAGAAAATTAGAAAATATCAGTTAAAAAAATTCCTATGTGACTTTAGGACATGATGTTCAACGATAACTAAGTCTGAATTGAGAACTGAAATTTCGTTATTCACTGATGCCTCTTGAATGCCAAAGAGGCTCTGTTCTGAAAAACTTTCAGCAAATCATTTTTGTCTCTTCCATTCTGTAGAATGGAATGACAGGTTTCCCAAAAAGAATATTGGGAAAAGGAAAAAGGATCTATCGAGAATTAGCACTCAAATAAATATTTCATCTGGACATCACCGTGCAGTTCAGAGACTAGATTAAGCATATTTATTACTCAAGCTGACCACAAAATGTTCACTGCCTAACAGTCCATCCTCTTCTAAATGCAGTTTTGGATCCAGGTGCTGAATACATGACGGACAAGACCAGCAAACACTAAAAGGCAAACATAGGATACTCAAGGAACAGACAAAACCATGTGCATCTACCCTGCCGCAGGACACTTTAGCTTACCTGTATCACTGATCTTTCTAATGGCCATGTTCATGGCATCAGCCACATAGATGTTACCCCTGTCATCCACTGTAAATCCCTTTGGATGGTTCATCCTCGCCTCTCGCAGCTTCCCATCAACATGACCAGGAAATCCTTCGGGGGAACCAGCAACAAGCTTCGGCCTGCTATCTGCATTGTTCAGCCCAGTTTCAGGAGATGAGACAAATCTTGTGTGGCTCAAAAGCATCTGCTGGTAAATGAAACATGGACAGGCATAAAGAAAAACATGATAGGAAAGATGTAGATCGCCAGTAATCAGTATAACTGTTTGGGTCAAATGTTTATATCACAGAGATGTGATGACAGCATTTCTTAGCGCTAAACAGTTATAGCAACACCTTGACAAAATTTGGTACCATTGCATATATATAAGCATAAAAGTAGAATAGACTGGATTGCCACCTTTTATTTTTGAGACCATATTTCTACAAGTGAACACACCATAAAAATGGAAGTAGCCATGTTGCACAAATCAGCTGAAAGCAACTGAAAAGCATTACGTAGCCTGTGCAGGCTGCAAGCTAACAAAGACATCGCCATCAAAAGAACAGCCATGCCGGAATTGATGACACCAACCAATCCACAGCTTCGGCATCACCAACTCCACCAAACATATAGCAGCATATAATTAGCGGAGCCCCCACTGGGGAGTAACACCAAAACATGCCGGATTCAGGGGGGGCTAGGAGGAGGAGGTGAGGTCAGCCAGAGCGCACTCACATCGGGACAGCGGCAGCGCCATCCTGTAGATGTTGCTGTTCATGGAGTCCATGACGAGCAGCTCGCCGCCCTGGGTGACCTCCACGGAGTAGGGCTCGATCCCCAGCTTGCTGCCGTCGAAGACCGTCTCCACGGTGTAGCCGCCCTCGTACTTCACCATCGACTTGGCCCCGCTCGCTGCTACAACACCAGGAGCAGACACGTCTCAGGCGAACACAAATCGGAACAGGAGAAGGCACAAAATGGCGGAGAGATTTCAGCAGCCACCTGTCTTGGTGGTGGATTTGAGCGACCACAGCCGCTTCACCACCGCCGACGCCGCATTGGAGAGGAACCCGCTCACCACCCCTGCGATGGCAACGAAACACACCCGTCAAATCAAACACGACAAACCACCCACCCCTGGGCGAAAGGCGAGCGAAACCAGGAGCCCGACCAAGCTCGGCCGCCTCACTCACTTGCGGGGTACGAGGCCGCGGAGGCCGGAGCGAAGGCGCCGAGGAGGAGCGCGGCCACCAGCAGCGCCGCCACCGGGACGCCCCTCGCGTTCCCTCCCTTGGTCGCCATTGGCGGCGGCAGCAGCAGCAGGAGGACAGCCGACAAGTGGGAGAAGCTTGCTGCGGTGGAAGATTTAGAGGACATGGAAGGCGGCCATCTGGGCAAGGGGGGAGGCAGGGAAGCAGGCAACGCTCAGATCGAGGGCGGAGGATGGGAGAAACCACCAGGAATCCGAGCTTTTCTTGCGCTCCGGGAGGGGAGAAGGGGAGAGGAGAGAGATTGAACAAGTGGGGGGAAGAGACAAGCGGAAGCGGGGCTGTGCTCGCTGCGGGCTCCGGCCGCTACTCGCTTTCGGCGATTTCGTGGGGTTTTAGAGGGGAAGGGGAGAGGAGAGAGGTCCGCGTGACGGTGGTCGGGTGGCGATGAGGTGATGAGAGTGTGCCGTGCAGTAGAGGTGAGGGGAGGGAGTGGAGCGGGTCACGTGCAGAGGATGTTCACTCGTCATCGCGGTTTGAGTAGCACGGCCCTTTCGTCATGAGTAGTGGAGGGCTAAAAAAAAGCCTTTTATTTTAAAGGTGCTTCTAATAAATTAATGTAAAAAGGCTTCATTTAAAAAATTCTGAAAGTAGCTTAAGATTTAAGCGGTTTTCGTATTCCTAGGCACGAACATTGACAAGACTGTCCTAAACCAGAAACGACCATAAATTATTTTAAAGGTGCTTTCTATTATGTGTCTATCTTGATGTCTTGTAGACATAGTTTTTTATGTAAAAAACTAAAAATATTATTTTTCACCTCTATCTTATTTATTATTTTCAATACCATATCGCAACTAAGCAAAGTGGTGATATGATACTGAAAATAATAAATAAGATAGAGATGAAAATAATATTTTTTATATATATAAAACCTATGTCTACAAGAGATCAAGATAGACATACAATAGAAGAGATCAAGATAGACATATAATAGATACTTTCTCCATCCTAAACTATATATTTTTTTGGTTTTCTAGATACATTATATTTATTATGTATCTAGGTGTATAAAAATTATGTAACTAAAAAATCAAAACTGTCTTACAATTTTGAATAGGGGGAGTAGATGATAATAAAAAGAAAAGGACACGTAATTAGAAATTCATTCTAATAAAATTTTCTCTCTATTTCTCTCCACTCGACAATTTCTTAATGTTTGTTAATTTGGCATTCTAAAGAGCTAGATATCCTCTATGTCTTTATAAAGTAGTCGAGAAAACAAGAGATAGATAGATAATAATAATAATAATAATAATAATAATAATAATAATAATAATAATAATAATAATAATAATAATAATAATAATAATAATAATAATAAAATAAAATCTAGTTGAATAAGTTGTAGGAGGATTTTTTTACTATTTCTATCACTATAGAAAATATTAAAAAGATTCTTGGAGTTATTCTTAATCTTAGTTTAGTGGAAAACAAAACCGGCACTTAGAGCATCTACAATATTTGTTGGGGGTCCACCAACCGTTGTGCAAATCTAACCTCTAAAAGACAAAAGGCAAATTTTTTTTTTGTTAAGAATCCAAGACTATTTTTTTTTCTATTTCCATATCACTACAATCACTATTATACTATATTTCTTTCTTGTACATTTGCATCAGTATCCTGTTCTTACTTCTTACTCCTTGTTCTTTCTCACTTGCTTCGACCTCTATATATTGGTCGATTATTAGATCGTTTTTTTCTAAGTGCGAAGAGATTAGGAGTTAGGAGTTTGGACAGTGGCGGAGCCAAAGGGGGCTGGCAGGGGCCATGACCCCCCCCTAACATTTCACAATAACAAATAATAGCAATATGATCTAATATTTTTTTAATTATATTAAGAGAAAAATTATATTAAATTCTTGTCATACATATCTATTAATATCTTCTATGTAATAAAATCATACAAAACACAACTTTATATACTCCCTCCGTAAAAATAAAATAACTGTAAACTTTTCGCTTCCCGAGAAATTAATGCCGGCAATTTTTATAAATAACAAATATTATCAATTAGTATCATAATTAGTATCATTGGAAAGATCTTTGAATCTAATTTTTTAACAAAATTATTTGAAGATATAAATATTGCATGTATTTTTTTTATAAATCAAGTCAAACTTTATATTATTTTGGGACGGAGTAGTAGATAATAAAATTGTCATAATTAATGAGCATATCCCAAAAATCGATTTGGTACTCAAGATTTATAGTCACTTTATATGTCTTTTAATCAATGGACATGTCGCTTACTACTAAAAAATAATGTCTTAGATCATAGGATGCATATAATAAATAATGAACACCCACTGAGTCAATTAATTAATCCAAATGGTTACTACAAAGAATCTAAGGAGTTGAGTTACACTCAATTTTTACACGTTGACTGTTAGTTTAGTCCCCCCTAGCCAATTTGGATAAAGAGTTGTTAGAGATCCGTTTTTCTTAATATTGGTAAAAAATATCAGGATTCGGTGAGGGTTCAGCAAGAACTTAAAAACAAGAGCGGGGCACGCTGAGCATATAAATCGAAGAAGGCGAGATCTCTGGCCACTCACTCACCCAGTCAGGGTTTACGTAGCAGTACTACTAGTACATAAGCAAGTGGAACCATTATATATCGGGATTTGATTTGAACCTCGTTTTGCAAAGAATTTCGAAAGACCTTTGTCCAAACACGTCTCACGTCTTGGGCGTCCACACAAGTTCCATACCACTTTCCAACGCCACATACCACCTAGCTTTGCCGGGCAGTTTTCCCAGGGTATGTTAAGGCAAATAGCGTGGAAAAGGAGCAGGCACGCAAGAAGTCTTGGACGTTTCGCGCGCGCTTCGCTGCCCATGTTTTGCCCACCGGCGCGGCGCGCACGCCTCAAGGCGCCCACAACGGTTTCTTCTGCCTCTGAGGCTCTGCCTGCCCCCGGCCGGCCATGTTCCTACTTTCTTCCCCGACAGACTCGACTCACGACGTCCAGAGCCCGACGAGAAAAACCACCACGTCCAGTGAAACGCGAGGTCAGGTACCTCGGCGCAAAGTTGCCGATGTACCGCGGGAGCAGAGCAGTAGAGAACGGCACATGACCTCGAAACTTCCAAGGGCGGGCGGGCGAGTCACACTCACACAGCTCACAAGCACAAGGACCCGTACGGCCTGACGAGGTTCAGGAGGAGTACCTCGCTCTTGCTGTCCATGCAGCAGCCATGGCATGCTAGTGCGAGCACGAGACCTGCGTTATTTATCTCTGCTTTACGTGACACTCGTGCGTCCTTTCAGGCTTTTTTTTTTTTTCTTCCTGACGCTTTGGGACGCAACGCAACGCAGCAGGCGCGGGGGGCCATCCGGCCAGCAGGGGGCTAGGGCGCCCGCCCCGCTCCGCTCCTTCCTGGCAGCCCACGGGTGCGAGCCATGTGACGGCCGGGGCTCGTGCTTGGCGCGGCGTGGCCCGAAGATGAGAAGATGATGGATGAGAGATGCAATGCAGGATGTGGGTGTCCTGTCCGGTGTCCGGTCCGCGACCCTTTTGCCCGCTGCGGCGCTGCCGTCGCCATCGCCTGGAAAGGTTCCAAAGTGTGCTACGCAAAGGGTCAAAAGGGGGATATTTAACTTTTTACCATTATTCGATTGGCTCTAACATTTTAACTACTATATTTTTACCAGCAAAGAGAACGGATACAAAATGTCACATTTGCTCAGTGGCATGCCAGTAAGCACGGATCCAAGTCAGCAGGCACATGAGAAATGTCCCTCCTGCCCTTGTCCTCTTCTCGCTCCAAATGGCCGCACGGCTCGAACTGGCTTCGGTTCCGGGCTCCTGCTCGCCGTCGCTTGATCTCTTCGTCCTCGTGGTGCCACCACCCTCTCAGGCATTCCCCAAGGCCTCACCGCCGCGCATCACGTAGTGGCCCATCACGAAGGGCCGCAGCGGACGCCCTCGCCACCAGCTCCCGCACCTCACGGAGGTACGGAAAGGGACACGTCGCGCTCGTCCATGGTCGCCACGAGTTCGCGCGCAATCTTCAGGACCGCGATGCTTGGTTGCCGCCGCCGGCCTCGGACAGCAGCTGTCGCGACGAGGCCGTTGACGACGAGGAGTTCGACGGAAAGCGGGACAACGACGAAGCTGACGGAGAGCTCCCGCGCCACACTCAAGCATAGGCAGCGGGGCGCGCTTGGGCGAGGTGACGCTCTTCTCCTGGCCAGTCGCGTTGACGACGAGGGTCGAGCAGAACCATCTGCCCATCTCCGTGTCGCCGTCAGGGAGGTGATTGCGGCGAGGCGAGGTGACTCCGGTGCGGCCGCAAATGACACGCCTTCGGGCACTTGCTCGACGCGGAGAGGAGCGCTGCGGCGTCGTGCTTGGGCGCGGGCTTGGCCTCCAACGTCCACAGGAGCCGCGGGACGGCGACGGCGTCCATGAACCGGAGGCTGCCGCCGCCGGCTTTCGCCCCTGCCATGCTGCCATCCGCAGCGACGCGCAATGCCCGCCGCGTGCTCGTCGTCTTCGCTGCAGGCCTGGACACGGAGAGCCCCACCCCTCGACGGCGTGGTGCTGGTGCACGTCGAAGTCGAATGGCTCGTCGGCGTCGTCCCCACAGTACGTGGCGCCGGCGCGCCCAGGAACATGCTGTGCGCGGGGCCGCTGCTGTTGTGCCATGTCCCAGCCCCCAGGCAGTAGGACGCGGAGGAGAGTGCACGGGGACAGCGAGGAAGAAAATCAGGAGGTCCACGCGCGTGCGGGTGCCGCAGCACCTCCTGCCGATGCCACTGGCGCGCATGCTCGGCGATTCCTCGTTCACCATGGCCTAGTGCTGAAGGAGATCAACCTCTTCGTGCACTACTGCCTCCTCGATGGACGCTGACGCCAAGACCAGCATGCTGGTCGCGCACCGGGGCTCCATGATCTGAGCGATACATACACAGGGCTTTCATCTTGAGCCATGATATCATGATGACGTCATATACGCTCTTTTACCCTTTAGAAAATAAAGAAGAAATATCATAAAAAATACAAGTACACGTATCTCAGCATGCAGCTATCCTGAGTCGCCCACTATGGCCAAGGCGAAAGAAACAGGGGTGGCTAGCAGTGCGGCCACGCTGAGCAGCAGGAAGAGGGCAAAGGGCAGGAGGGACATTTCATGCGCGCATGCTGACTTGGATCCGTGCTGGCTTGAGAGCTGGCGTGCCACGCGAGCAAAAGTGATATTTCTGTATTTGTTATCCCTCTTCGCTAGTAAAAATATAGTGCCAACGGTTAAGATGTTATCTGAGGAGTTGCCAATCGCTATAATGGTAAAAAGTTAAATATCCCGTCAAAAGGGCACTGATTCCTCGCTCTATGCTGCTACTCCTACAAGTACATAGAGTAAGCTGGCAAGAGAAACCGCAGATCCAAATCCAAGTGATTGCCGTGGCGTCGCTCTCGTATCGTAGGCATCCCAAGAGACACGAGTGGAAGTGGGGCCGGACGCCGGACGGACAGACGGAAAGGGGGGAAATTACCATGCAGTTACGTTAAGTTAAATACAGTGAGTGTATGAAAATGAAAAGGACAGTGAGTGTCGTGCAGGAATGGTTTGGGGGGTGGCAGATGTATGAAAATGAAAAGGACAGTGAGTGTCGTGCAGGGCAGCTCGCGATCCGGTCCTGCATTTCCCGCTCTTCCGCTTTGGAGGCACGGCCGCACGAGCACGGTAAATTTCAAAGACCGGTGGGCTTTGTCATTAGAGTATTAATTATGGACTCTTCTGGTTAGATTTTCTTATATGTTTTCCGACAGACAGGCCCTAGCATTTCCTGGAGCACTACCACTAGCACTTGTACAGAAGTTGCACTACAGACGATGGCTAAACTAAACGATTCATCAGGCTTTTCCGATTCTCGCTCTTGGATGATGAAGAAGAAGAGAGCGCATGTGCACGAGCCACGAGGGGAACAAGTTGCTGAATCCGGGGTCCGAGATGAACAGGAGGAGGCTACTACACTATCTAGTCTAGGATCTAAGCGTGGGCCGCACAGAGCCCATGCTACTATGGAAGATAGAGTGAGGCCAGTCGCAATGGAGATGTTATGGGAGTTTCATGCACATTTAATAGGATGACACATCAGCAAAAATAGAATCTTTGCATGAAACAACCAGGAGAGAAAGAAAAAGTTTCACGGGGATGAAACGTTTGGACGCAGTTTACAAGCCATCGGTAACTGGACGAAACTCGCGTCGAGGGGGGAAGGTTTCATTCATCGATCCCGTGCTCCAGACCTGCGCGCCTCCGCCCAATCTTTCCTGCCCCCCTTCCATTGCCGCTCCTTGACAGCTTCGATTGTGAGCAGAGCAGAGTACCGCCGAGCCCCCCGGCGGCGAGCGCAGCGGCTAGCGGCACCAACTACGGGCCGACTCCGGTGGGCACGGGCACAGACGCGTCCCATCCCCGTCTCTGGGCAGGTGGAGGAGAGCATGGCAGTGTGGAGCTCCGGGAGCTGCTGCGCCTTGTACGAGCGCATGCCGAACCACCATCACCTCATCCTCCATGCGTTCACCGAGATCTGGGAGGAGGTCTTCGCTAGGTACGAGCGCGTGTCGGACTTGCTTGTCTCCCACCGCAAGAAGAAGCATCGCCTGGCAACACGTGATGCTTGATTCGTCTGTCCCTCGCTGTTCATTTGATTTTTTTTTGTTGCCTTCTTCTTTGCCGTGAACTGATTTCATCAGTGAGCTTGTTTGTTGCAGCACTTTGCCCACATCCGCCAATTGTTTGTTGTTTTGCCTAGAAGAACTTTCTTTTTTACAGCAACATATCTGTTAGTCTGATTGTTTTCAACGACTGAAAAAGGCATGGATTGATGCTTTCTATGTTTTTTCATCTGCTTTTTCTACGTATAGCCTACTACTATTTTGTTTATTTTGTCTCTGTTAAAATTAGTTTGTCAAGTACTTGTGGTAGAATTCTGAATGCGATAGGATTTTGTTCGCTGTCATTTGAACGAGATACATTCTGTACTGTAGAAAACAATTGCATCGTAAGTGGCTACATATGGTACAGTTGATCACAACACCATGCAAGAATTAAATGTTGTGGGTAGCCTATGAAACTGTGAATTGAAACTATGCATTGAGAGAGGGTGTTTCATGGTGTTTCATTCCATTGTAAAAGTGAGATGACACTCTTGGAAACTGGGACATGAAACCTCCCATTGAGACTGGCCTGAGGACCGGAGATGATTGTGGTGCCTCATTCGCGGCCAATTTGTTGTGAGCGGGGCCCAAACACCAGATTAGTCTGAATTTTTCCCCCTCAAACTAAACTATTTAGATTGGCGTTTCATACTTTTTTAGTTTAAAAGGATCCGGTAAAAAAATACCTGATAGGGTTTTATATTACCAAAAGTATCTCTAAGCTTCTAGAACTATGGAAAAAATTAGACATACATTGAGACACATCGAGACAAAATCAAAATAACACATATAAAGTTGGTGAAAGTATCTCTAAAATCTTCTTAAAAAATTAGGTTTAACTAGAAAATGGAAAGTGAACAGTAAGCTCTTAAAATATTCTAATTGATGTCTAAACATGTTTTGAGATTATTCTGCAAAAAGGAACACAAGGTGCACCCAGCATGAATGCATTCATTATTAAATTTACGTTGTATTCTTCTAGTTGCATCTCATACTTCCATTGTAAAAGGTTTTCTAAAAGCATTTGGACATCAACTATAATGTTTGGGAATTTCTTGTATTTTTATATTTATTTGGTATTTTCATATTCCAATTTATCTCTAGAACTTCTCTTAAAATATTATAAAATCTTAAGAAACGTTTTTAATGGTTTCAAGACCTTATCGAGTATTTACTAGTTTTTTATAAACTAAAAAAGATGAATAAATCGCTTCTAACCGTTGTAAGGAGAGAATTTAAAAGATTTTGAAACCTAGAGGGTATGGTGTCCAATTATGAAATTCGATAAAAATATCACCTCAATAATTCAAAAAGTTCAAAGAGACCTTTTCCATTGTGGTTTGTCTGGAATTTTTCAGACGTTTTTAGGCCCAAAGGAAGAACTGCTTTACAGCCCAGCCTATAATACAGGTGGGCTCAATGCACCAACCCCGAACGTTTAGTTGCTACCTATACAGTCAACTACAGATAAGTGACAGAACTAGAGGTCGCTGAACGTCAAAAATGCTGCTCCCTCTGTCCCATAGAGTTTGTCGTTAAAAAACCGTGCCCCTCTCACAAACACGCTTTTCTAGTGACAAACTCCATGGGACGGAATGGAGTATTTTGCTAGTCACTTATACAGACAATTACAGCTCACAAGTACCGAGACTCAGCAAGTCAACAACAACAGAAAACATACCACGAAACTAAACAACTACTGGCACAACAAAAGGCTCTACAAACAAAAATGCATACTTCTGGTTGGGCTCTCCACAGACGTTCTTCAGCTGCTTCCTCAGCCAATGCTGTGCTCAAGGGTCTCTACTTGTGCTATCGTGTAATTGTGTTAACCGTATTGGCAGCAACGAGTGGATATATACAGGTGGGGCCGAGAGGCGGCATCTCATCTCTACCTTTACACAGCTGCTAACTGATATCAGACCTGGTAGACCATTCCTACCTCCAGAGTGGAGGCATGGGGTATGTTCGCAGCGTATGCAGGGCCGCGGCTGTTCTTCCTCAAGAACTCGTAGAAGAAGTTTATGACAATTCGCTTTATGAAACTTGACCCGCTCTTCGCCTTCATGTACGAGTGCCCCAGAATGAAGGACATGCCTGCCTCCCTAGCATCCATGAGCTCCTGAAGCTCGCGGCGCACCTCACTGTCCACCTGAGCACTCTTCGGTATCAAGAACCTTGCTTTCTTTCGCTTGGGTGCTGCATTGTGCGGGTCTATCTCCTTATCAGGGGATCCGGATGCATCAAGTTCTCCATCCTCTTCCCACATATTAATTCCAGTACTGATGGTGGACAGCTTATCAGAGGGCTTATCTGTGTCCTCGATGAAGCCATTCTTGTCATTTTCCCCACTGCTGCGGATGAACTCTGCAATGTTGCTGACTAGCTCCTTCTCAAACTCTAGGTCATCCTTCTGCACATCACGATAACCATATCTGACAATGACCCTGTATAGCCTATACTCTTTTGGACCAATGCGACCCACCAGAAATCGTTCCTCAGGTTGCACATGCGGCACTGGAACTGATTTGACACAGAGGAATACCAGTACCTGATGAAAAACAATTGTGAGAACTCTACTACATGTTACATCCATAAACTGCCCATGCACTGATGCTGTTATTCAGATCTCTGGGTTGGGAACTCAGAAAAACTGTTGCTTAATATGTTTATGAACTATGAAGTGATAGGTTACCTGGTGAAATGCAGGCAGATTGGTGACAAAGTGGGAGAAGATAGCTGGAATTCCAGACATTAGTTCTGTATGTATTAGCCCAATGCCTCGAACGCGAACAATGCCCAGTGAAGGACCAAGGTTTAAGAGCCAGTTTACTGAAACCTTGTTTTGCACATCGAACTCATACTTCTTTATTGTGCCATAGTGCCAGACACACATGACCACCATAAATACAAAGGCGAGAGTCACAGGAACCCAAGCACCTTCATGAAACTTGACAAGGGAAGCTGAGAAGTAGATTACTTCGATCGTGCCAAAGAAAAGCAGGAAACCAAGGGCAAGGAAGATGCTCTTGTTCCAGCAAAGCACAATAACGAGTGACATTAAGCAAGTCGTAACAAGCATGACAGTTATTACTGCCAACCCTGTATCAAGAAAACACAGGTGAAACCACAACAATTATTTACGAGATTCATTTCAATGCATGAAGAAGCACTACAAGTAGCTGAAATTATTATTTAGGAACAAGTTATATGAATCTGAGTTTTTTTTTTTTTTTTACCTTGTGCATTTGCCAAGTGCTTTGTGTTTCTGAATCCAATAGTAACAGCCAGGCAGAGTATCATCAGCATCCAATTGATTTCTGGTATGTATATCTGACCATGCATTGTCGAGGATGTGTGCACAATCTTCACTCCAGGGAAACAACTTAGTGAAGAGCACTGCTTGATGATTGAAAAGGTTCCAGTAATAATTGCCTGGCTCCCAACAACAGCTGCTAGTATAGCAATCACCAGAACAGGCCATCTGAGTGTTTCTACAAACAAAGGTGCAAACATCATTGCTTCAAAATATGCATGTCTAATGAAACTCTGTAATAACAAATTACTTTATAATAACATTTTTAAATAAAAAAAACAAGGGAAATTAAAGAAAATACCTGGTACAGACACGTAAAATCCAATATGATAACTGCTCTCAAAGTTGTGATGTTGTGAAATAAAAGCCGCTTGTCCCATATAAGCCAATACAAGTGCAGGATAAACCACGGACATGAATGCAATCTGTCAGGATTTTTAAAAAACATTAAGAATCTGAAGACAGTTCAACATTTACATTTTCTCTTTTTTTTTTTTCAGTTGGTGAGTAGCACAGTCAAGATTCGGATCATGAGAATGTCGATATCTCATGAAACATAGGGATATCACTATATCAGGGATACTGTGTATGCATATAAAGAATTACAGAAATGCTGATGAACTTAAACATGCATCGAGTACAGATACTTGGTTGACCTTTCAAAGAAATCAGTAAATTAGTAGTGCTGTTTGCATAAAAATTTAAAAATCTTCCAACCCTATAATTAAAATTTTGAGTCAAGATGCAGATGCTTTCAGGAATGATTTTACTCAGTCAGGAACTGACTCAGCAGAAAATTCCATGTTAAGGGGGGAAAAACTATGTGGATTAAAATCTAGATTAAATGAAAAGGATAAATAGAAAAATATACTAAGGGTTCTTAATGCATTACAATCTTTCTACATTTGCAGAAGTCTAAATTAAGATGGGGATATGCAAATATCATGAAAAATAGGGGTTTTAATGAGTCATGTAAACAACAGTAGTATCCTGTTAATTTTACTGTACAAAGAATAAGAACCTGAGGTAAACGAGATATTGTTTTATTTAAAGAAAAAGGTGAACATCGAGAATCAGTAAAATCCTGTAAATATAACAGTAATCATGTATCATAGTCGTTGACTTGCGGTTGTAAGTTGTAGCAAACTCATATCTACCTGGATTGATGATTGCGAAAAATGTCCAAGATCTGCATACATAGCTTCAGAGCCTAAAAGTTTTTTAACAATAATAAAAAAGAAGTGTCAGGCTTCTGTCACTAGAATTCAGATATTGCTGCAGTCAAACATTAAGCAACAACAGCCTAGCTTATCTGTACCTGTCACACAAAGAAGGATTCCACCCAGTGACATCCAGCCACCGGTTTGAGTCTTCCTGAGGAATTGATACATGTAGTATGGTGAGAGGGCTCGATAAACATGGTGGTCCCAACGGATGATATTGTAGAGGCCTATTGCACTTATGCAGAGAAGCCAAATGCATATGATCGGTGCGAAAAGAAATCCAACTTTGTGTGTGCCATAGTGTTGCAGCGCAAACAAGCATATAAGTATGGCACAGGCCACTGGAAGTTCTATATCTGCACATAAACAAGTTGCAGTAAACATCTAAATATCTAATAAGCATGGCACAATCGAACACATAAAGCTGAGTAAAACTAACATAATTGAACAGTGAAATGAAACATTGGCCTATATGCATTCTACCATCAGTATATATAGCAATAGACGCAAGCAATCAAAGCATGGTTTTGACCTACATTTGTGCTGTTCCTTTTCCAATGACAACTCAAGCCCAGATACCGCAGAAAACACTGCAATTGGAGCAACATCACTCGCATCAGAAACAAATATAACGCGATGGAGACCAACCATCCAAAACAAAAGGCTGCAAACCTGAGACTGCAGGGGTGAGCACGCCGTCCCCGATGACCATACATGTCCCGAGCAGTGCGAAGAGCAGCAAAAGCCGCTGCAGCACTCTGTACTTCTCCAGCACCGCCCTGACCCTGGACACGGGCCGCTCGCCACGCCGCCCGGTGACCTTGTCTTCCTCCATGAGCTCATCTCTGGTGCCGCCACCGGGCAGGAGGCCGGCGCGTACGTGGCGGCAGATGAGGGAGTAGAGCGCGAAGGTGCCGCCCTCCCCGCCGTCGTCGGCACGGAGCACGATGAGCACGTACTTGACGAGGGTGATGAGGGTGAGCGTCCAGAAGACGAATGAGAGGACGCCGTAGATCTCCTCGTTGCCCTCCGAGTGCTGGATGTCGTCGCCGGCGAAGGCGCTCTTGTAGACGTAGAGCGGCGACGTGGCCACGTCGCCGTACACCACCCCGAGGCTCTGGTACGCGAGCAGCAGCGTCGCGCGCCACGACTGCCCCCGCCGCTGCAGGAGGGAGATGCGGCAAGCAGTCAGGAAAAATGGAGGAGCAACAAGCCAAGCCCCAACACCAAGAGAGGAAAGCGCTCCAAATCCAAGGACTCACCTTCCCGTGCGCCGCCGCCTCCGCGCCGCCCGCGGCCTCCAGATCCATGCCCCTCCCTGGCCCCGCACGCGCGCCTCAACCTCAATGCGTCACGCCACGCCTGCTGGTCTCCATGGCAGCGAACTTCATGGAATCGTCGGAAAGGAACAAGGAATCGGGCGCACCGAATCCTTCCGCGGCGGCGCGTCCGATGCCAAGATTTGTCCGCCCGTCGACTTGGCCTGTAGCGAGCGGGATGCCAACCAACCAGGATAAGCGAGGCAAAGCAAGGCACACTCCGCACTCCTCCCCGTCCCCCCCTCCTTCTAGTAGCTTCCCGCAAGAACCACCTCGCGCAAGCAAGCAAGCTCGCTCGCCCCAACGCCCGCCGCGCCTCTTCTTAACTCGCTATCAAAGCATCAACCGCCCGTACGAAGCGAAACCGGGCGGTAACTCTCCTCGCTGGACGCGTACGAGAGCGCCACGACAAGCAAAGGCCAAAGCCCAAAGGGGTGGAGACTGGAGAGGCCTCTGGCGGAGAGCCGGAGAACGAGCGAGTAGCTCGGTGGTTGGGTTCGACGGTGCTCGACCAACCCGCCCAAGTTCGATTCCTGGAATCGGCAGGGTGTCTCACCAGGGAACAGTGTTCTCTTAATAAATCTCGTTGCCTCGCACTGGGATATCAATATCTATCTACCGGTAGTGTTTGTGGAATCCGGGTATAGGTGGTAGATCTAGCTTGCACTAAAGTGTGAGTGAGTGAGTGTGGTGTGTGTGTGTGTGTGGTGTGCGTTAGTGCCGTTTGAAAGGTTGAGGCAATCAAAAAAAAAAAAAAGAAGAGATAGGGATGCCGTTTGCCGTGGGCTCCTTTCCGCTGCCGTGCCGCTCGCCCTGCGGTTTTGTCCTTTGGGATTCCAAACCACCCTGCCTTTTCTCTCCTTTTTTTTTTCCTCTGGAGATGGAGGGGCGAAGTGGAGTGGAGTGAAGCGAAGCACGAAGCTTCCGTCCGCTCTTGTAGCCGCGGGAGGTGGCGCGCCGGCGAGGGGTGGGGAGTGGAAAGCTTGCGTTGCGTGTGGCCATCCAACGGAACGGGACGCGTGGAGCCGGTTGCTTGTCGTAACGGGCTTGATACGTCGTTGTACGTTTTGCCGGTTTTATCTGCCTTTTAGGCCCTAATCAAGTATTCAAGTGCCGTTTCATGTTCCCCTCCTTTTTTTTGGTGCACTTTTAAATGGCTGCCAGTGCCAGCAGTGAATTATACGGGTTAGATGGGAATCCATCATGGTGTGTCCAGAGAAAGCTTCCAAATTATATACATAGGCATCTCATGGGAATTTAAACATGAGTGCTGGCCTTTTTTAAAAAAACCGAACGACACAAGGCAATAATGCTAGTTTCATTTCCGTCATCATCATTAACGAATAAAGCATGAATGAATAGATGCAAGTGTGAAGACAATGCTACTCAAAAAAGAAGACGATGGCAATGCTAATTTCATTGAGTTAGGCAGATCATGCCAGTTTCATGAACAAAGCATGTGTAAAATACAAGTGAGCAGTGAACTATGTAGGTGAGATAAGGAGGAAAAAAAAGATCACTCATAACGCGTGGTCTAGCTCGTTATCTAAATGAGCTAAATATAACTTAACTTGTTAACCTAACTAGCTAAAACATAGATCAGATTCGTTTACAGGACACAATGATTCTAGTCAAACAAGAAACTATGCACGCAAAGAATCACTAGATTGTAAGTTTTATGTTGAACCTAGCCAAAAAAAAAAAGCCACCTAGTATTAACAACTCTCTTAGCATTACGAACTTATGGTTGAAGAAGTAGCTAGAAAAAACAGCATAAAAAGAACTATGATGAGTACTTTTAAACAACTACCAAATTACATATGTGTCAATAATGTTTGTTATGTTCAACTTACATTTACCTTGGGTTCCTTTTAGATTATCAAATAAATCGAAGAATTACCAAGAATAGGCAGGTTGGACCATCTCGAACGGCAACATGCTCGCTGATTCCAACCACTCCTATCTACGTAACTACTCTAGAGAAAGGAAGACAGACGTCGAACCATCGATTGAGTATACTAGTTCATTTAATGATTTGTAAACCGAAGGCTAAGAATAAAATGAATAGTGCACAAAGAAAGAAAGCATGGGCATGTATGAGACTAAAAGAGAAAAAAAAAGAACAATCACCGTAATGCGATTAACAAAATAGCCATCAGGGTGCACACTATGCTTTGAATTCTTCTTAGCAACTCAAGACCTTTCTTGTCCTACTTCAAGGATACAAATCCGAGCTATTAATTGAAAAAGGGAGGGTTCGAAGGATGGGAACTAAAGTCATCTAGTCTACTACTATTAAAGAGACTCTCTATATATTTTTTCTAATTATTAGGAATAGAGATTTTGATAAAAAAATAATATCCTTCAATAGTTTAATTAGTTATCATAGTCATCTTCTATCCGGATTTCACGCTAACCAAAGATAGAGAACAAGAATAGGTCTTAGAGTGCACACAAGATATAAAAAAATTATTGAAGAGTGGAAATATATTGAAAGTGTTTTTAAAATAGAAATGGCTCGCCAAATAATAATTTAAAGAGTGAACTCTACAAAGACTTTTGGAAATGCTCGTGGACACGAAAATATCATATTTCGAGAGCGAAAGAGGTGTACATTTGAGATTCAAGGCAACCTAAATGCTGTTATCGATCTCTTTGTCTCGATGTTGAACACCGTTACGCAAGGCTTTAATTAGCAGACCAAGACATTTATCGGCAGCCTCCTCTAGAAGCTAGAAAATGTATATCTTGATATATTGAAATCTGTTTTATTTAGCAATTTTAAAGAAAAAATATGCATCCTGTGGCAGAACCTTCTAAATTATATGGCCCACAAGCACCTGGCATTGTCCCTAAGACCTCTGTCGGCTATGTTTGTGTACCACATAATTTAAAAGGCTCTGTCGGGTGAAACCCCGATGACACCACGATTCTCCAAGATCGACTTCTTACAAGATATTGTAGTATTACAACCGTTCTTATTCAAATACGACAGAGTAGCGGAAGATTTACAAAAGAAGAATATACAACATTTTATCAGAGTTTGATTAAACAAAACTTAACTGAGATTGCGGAAGCAAGACGAGAACTTTGCAGAAGGAAGGTATTCGATCATACCAAGCCCACTGGTATGACCGAGTTAGCTTCACTAGTCAGCACCTGCAACAGGGGTCAAACAACCCTGAGTATAAAAGTACTCCGCAAGACTTACCCGACGGAAAAGAGGGGAGAAGACTCAGGAATGCCGGTTGATAGGAATCAAGGTAAGGCTTTAGCAAGAATCAAGGACACCTTTGCGGAAAAGCGACTAATGTTGATCCTTACTAATCATTCTTATCTGATATTTTCATTAAGCATTAGGCTATCCATCTAGGTTATCCTAGTCTAGAGCAAACACTTGTCAAACAAGATCTCGATTTCAAAACTTTCCAACCTCATCATCTTTCATCATTACTACGATGCTGACGCTTGGTCATCTCCCATATCGTGGAGCACCGACGATTCGAATCGCTTTATATACCCAGCTGGGGCTTCCTAGCCACACGATGTATGCAGGACCGAACATCTCGCATACATCAACTCACGCTTGTAATTCTCCAGACCAGAACGGGTCCTAGCCACGAGAGCACAGTACACCATCTCCCTACGCCGTCAGTCACAACCGTCGATGGTGCGCTCGTAGTGTGGGTACATGCTACTTCCCGTCCCGGTGTCCGTTCTCGTATGGATCGTACAAGGGAGTTTACCGCCATTAGCATGCGACTAGTACTATCCAATAACCATCTTGACCACAGGATCACCACAACGAACGGTCCTTAACCGACACAAGTGGGCGACACTACACCGGGGCACTAGCCCTTCCCCGATGCAAGTCACTCCACCGGCGTCTCAATTTACTCATCATCATGTTCTTATTGAGTATCCTTGACCCGATCGAAGTAAAGGATAAACAATAAGCAACATCAGGTTTTCGTAATTGCCCTCAACGGGGATATTGTGATCAACTTTTGAAAACATTTTATTTGCAAAACTTATGCTATCAGCAAGACTAAGCATATACTAAATATTTTCAAATCAAAACAGGTTTCAGGGATAGTATATCAAGGTACGGTAAATGCATCAAGATAGGATATCACTCAACTCCTACACCTAATGCATCATATCATCAACATAACATTATAAAGAATTTTCAAAATTCAAGAAAGGGACTAATGTGTCCGGGGCTTGCCTGCGTTGCAGAGAAGGTTAGCTGTTAATCTTTGACACCGACATCTTTGTGGATGCACCTCGTCTGGATTGGATCACCTGAACCTTCCTTGAAACTTGACCATCGTGATCCTTCACCCTCACGTGAACTATGCGTACATGAAATGATGTATGCTAAGTATGATGAAATGCATGACATGATGCATGATGCAGGGCAACATGGATGAAACAACTTAATTTATTATTATCTTGAGTACAACTTTCCTTCATGGTATAATGATGCTAAGAGATCATCATTAACACCGACGACGATGGACTAACGATACGCAAGCAACATAAAATGCCGAAAGTCATTTAGGGTTAATGACCTAGGGTCATCACTCAATCCCAAACTCAGGCAACCCTAATAGTGATTAAAGGTGATTACTAATTTATTAACCATTTTTACAGTCGTTGAAAACCACTAATTAACTTGTTAATTAAAGATTAATTAAACCCTAATTAATCAAAGAATTATCTAATTAAACATTAATTAAACCAGTATTAATTAAACATAATACAAAAATTAGTCAAATCATGATCAAACTTCATAATTAAGATCATCATCATCTAATTAGCACACAAAACAAATTTCATAATTTTTGGACTTATATTTTAATTATTAAAAATCATGGAAGTTGCCTTTATTAATTAAAAGAGCAATTTATTGCATAAGTAAAAGTTACTCAAAAATCAAAGTTAGTATTTTTCCTAGGTAGAGCATCACTCAAGGATTCCAGAACCTATTTTGATACATTTTTGCTTGCCTAGGATAAATCAGTGCAAAAAGATGAAAACCAGCATTTAGAAATTTAATTGGAAAAAGAAAAACCAAAACTCTTCCTTTGCGGGCCACTGTGGCGGCCCAGTCCAGCCAAGCAGCGGCTCGGCTCGGGCGCGCGCACGCGTCCGGCCTGCCTCTCCCTCTCTTTTCTCTCGGCGACAGTGGCCCCCTGCGTCGGCCCCCCCCTCTCTTTTCTCCGGCCGGACAGAGATCTGCGGCGGGCTGCTGGGCCGTCGACGGCCCCTCCGGCGACGACAAGCACACCACTGCACTCCCCCCGACCTCCCGATCACAACGAGGTACCACACGGCTACCCTACACCACCGTAGCGCGAGCAAATGGGCGGCCAAGGCGACACGACGGTCCCGCTCCACGATGGCACGGCGGTGCCGCAGCCTACGACGCGAGCACGATTCAAAAGAAGATGGCTAAGGCTTTAGGATGCTCACCACAACACGGTCCGCGTGTTTGTTTGGAGAAACGCAGGCAAAGGTGGGGGGAACGCGGGCGGGGGATCGTGGGGCGGCGGGCAAATGGAGACGGGAGACGACAACGTGGTTCCGGCTACTCCGGCGATGTCAAGGGCTAGGATTTGGTTCAGAGAGTGCGCAAACGGTTAAGAGTGGATGGCGTGAGCAATCGCACGGTGCTAGCTCGACGATGATGAATTTTGGCGACGGAGTCAAGGACGGCCGCCGGCGAGGAAGGAAGGAAAAGACGATGCCTGGCGGCGGTAGGAGTATTTATAGGGCAAAGAAAAGGTCGGGGAGACGGCCAGGACTTTCGCGACCCCGCCCAGGTGGTTGGTCAGCGTGAAACCGGGCGACGCCACGAAAAAAGCCACGGCGGCCGGCGGTGACTCACGGCATGGGCAAGGGTGCAAGGTGTCCCCCCCTCGTATCAGTAGCACGCTGCCGCCTCAACATTTTCTTTTTTAAATTACTTTCAAAAATTGAACTGTGCACAAAAATATTCCAAAATACAGATTGCTCCAAATTTCATGCTCTACAACTTTCATTTAAGAAGTTTTGTCATAATCCAAATAATTTTTGAATTGCATTTCAAATTTGAAAATGAGCTCAAATTCTAGTTTTTGGGATTTTAAAATTACTTTTAAATTTTAAATAAAAGATGAAAATCTCCAAAAATAAAAGTTGTTCCATTTTTCAAGATCTACAACTTTCATTTAAAAAGTTTTTCATGAAACCAAATAATTTTTGAATTGCAGTTTAAAACTCAAAAGGGGACACTTTTCAATTCAAATAACTTTTGAAATTACTTCAAATTTTATTCAAAAACTTGAAAAACTTTATATACCAAAGTTGTAGAGCTCAAAGAGATGCACAAACTGTATTTTTAGAGTTTTCCCAAATTTTGAATATTTTGAGATGAAATTGTAAAAGGGGGCAAAACACTTTGAAATTTAGGGTTTTTGAAAAGGAATTTCAAATTGGAATTTTGGGCAATTAATTAATGATGTTGTGGTACTTTTCAAACCCAACCAATGGCATACTTCCAAAGTACAAAGTTCATACTTTTAGTTTAGAAAAATTGATTACGGTTAGCTCCCGAGAATTGAAAATGAAATTCAAACTTCAACACTTAACCAAATATGGAAAATGTTGGCAATTGAATTCCAATTCCAATTTTTGTTCTTGCTTTGCATCATTTAAATTGTAAAACATGGTTGAGGTGTGAGTCGGGGTTAGCCAAGCACTTGTACACACCAAGGTTGCTTTTAGGTTAATCTTTTTAGAAACTTGATTAAACATGTATGCGAAATTTAAGTGATGTATACATACACACGAGATACAAAAGAGCTTAAACAACCCTAGAACTTTGTAAACTCATTTTAGTTACACATGCCAGGGTTCTCTAGTCATAATTAGCATCTCAAAACACGCTTAGCATACAAGACAAAACATTAATTATACAAAGATCATTAACACCATGACATGCTCTAATGCACTTAATACTTAGTGATTAATGAATTAGTAAACATGATGCTTAATGCATAAAATGATGACATGGTGGGTTTATGGTGGGTTTAGGTTAACGTAACACCAGGGGTGTTACACATCCATAGTTGTTTATGTATAAAAATACGTGATAACTAACGAAACTTCACGAACACAAATGTTCCAACACACATAACATGGCTTAAGAGAACATACCTCCGAATCAATTACTGAACATTTACTTCATGACATTTTAGAACGCTCATTTTCGTACAAAAATTCAATGATTCAATAACTATTCAATTGTTCGCGTATCATTAGTGTATGCAAAGAACACAACAAAGAGAATAATTCATTATAGTCAACTTGGCTAAAAAGAAATTTCGCTTCTGCAGCCCAGCATCCTTCAATACCCATCTCTTTCGCTGTCAACCCCTAGTAAGAAAATTCTGAGGCTGTCAAAAAGAAAAAAAAAACGAACAGCAGCGTGGCTAGAAATTTGCTTCACGTAACTTTCCTGCAGAAAGATCTTAATTATGGTGTAATTTCCTTGCAGAAAGATCTCAATTATATATGGTCTTATTATGGAGTGTGAAGACATATATATTTTTCCTTTCGTTGAAAAGATAAGTCCACTTTATACTGCCTCTGATAGCTTGTCGACAGAAGAAATGTAGACGAAGCGAAAGAGATATGCACGGACGGATGTGTACTTTGCAGTCTGGAAAGCTACGTACGAGCGGGGTGAGGTGATGATGACGCGCCGGGCATGCATCTGATCTGGCGGCAAAGAATTATTAATTTATTATTACAGATATTATCTACAAAGCCGCATAATCCACACAGCGGTTTGACCCTGAAAAAAGACGTTTCTTGGTACGAGCGTACTAGCATTTGTTTATTTTCCAGCACGCCAGCAGGGCTTATTTTTCAACGAGAAAACGCCTTATATATATATATATATATATATATATATATATATATATATATATATATATATATATATATATATATATATATATATATATATATATATATATATATATATATACACACACACACACACACACACACACACACACACACACACACACACACCACGCGGATGAGTTTTTGTCCTTGCTATTGCTATCAGATGATGCTACACTTTCCTGTTACTCGGAGCGAGTTCAACGCTGCCCCAGTGAAATTTTTGGACCGTATAGTTGAAAACCCCTGGTCTTCGTTTGCTTTCTGTGTGAATAGAAAATCTCGCGTCTCTGACAAACTGAACCATAAGATTTTGTGCTTGTGGTTGTGTGTGTTGCTTCAATTCGTCATGTAGCTTGACCAAAAAATGCGTTAATGTTCACCATTGGTTTTTGGCTCATATTCTCATGCTCCTCTTCTTTTGTACGAGTTCACTACTCAATTTTTAAATTAAATTGAAAAGAAGTAGATTGCGTTCGGGAGAGAAACTACACGAAATCGAACGAACAGGCACAGGCCACCAACTCCCAGATACCGACAAAGCCGGATATATGTAATAATGCTTTATAAAATTGTGAATCGTTGGGAATCATTGACAGAAACGGAGAAAACCAAGCAGGAGTACAGGACACTCCTACCAGTTCCAGGTGAGACGTATGTATGCCTAGAATCTAAAGATGTGGTGCCACATGGTTGGGAGGCAATTAAATATTTGAAATCAATAGATTATTTATTCGGCCCCACACTATGAGTAGTGGTATAGTAGTCCACGTATTACGTATATATATACACCATTTGTCAGAATGTACACGCGGTGTTGTACAAAAACTACGCTCAGAGCCAGCGGATTAACTCGAGCTAAAGTCTTCGAGTTGGTGAGCAAACTACCAAAGATTTCAAATTTAGTACATGCAGTACGTGTGCTCCCAGTTCATCATCGTCGATTCGTTCTAGTAGATGCCATGAAGCATGATTTCACGTCGTCTGATGGTAAGTTGGAGTAGGTAGGTGTACGGACTTGGATTTGAAGCTTTCACCCTGAGGCCTTGTTTGGCTGTACCTAAATACACTCCAATCCCTACGGTTTTGAGGGGATTGAGGTGTATTTTAAACTAAAATACACTTCAATCCCCTCAAAACCGTAGGGATTGGAGTGTATTTAGGTGCAGCCAAACAAGGCCTGACGGATTGAGCGACAGCGGCGGATTCCAAACCCCTAAGCTCCCCCGCCCCTGTCAACCTTTAAATATCACCGCCACCGATCCTTTTATGCTTTTAATTAACCTACTTTTGTTTCTAGAAGATGCCATTGCCGTCGTCCGTGAACCTTGCACACACACATTGTTTGGTCGTCGAAAGAGAAATGAAGGGACGGGGAGACCATGTTTTCGGACCATCGGTTAGTAGCTTAGTATCATCACCGGATGCTTTTATCCATTATCTAAAAAATCATCGGATGGACGTCTATGAGCGCGATGCTCTTCCAACCAAAAGTCCCGGAAGGAAGAAATGAGAAATCTTGGGAGCTCGATTTTGGCCCTCAGAACCACCAACCAGGAGATCCTGGTGCACCACCGGTGCTGCATCATCTGTAGCGACAGTGCTTTTCGTGTGTTCGTGTGTCTGCTGAAACTTCCACCAAGAAAATTTCTAAATTGCAAGCTGCTGCAACCAACCAGGCCGGCCCGGTCTCACCCTTCGCGTTCGCTTTCAGAACACCGTATCAGAATTGTGCTCGCATAGTCGCATGGCGGGCGACAGAGTCTTTAAAATAACAAATATATAAGCATGCAGCTTAGCATAAATCTCTGTGGCGACGTGGACTGGCCAATAATGAATAATTAATTAACCAGCAGCACAGGCACAGCAGGAGGAGGAGTAGAAGAGATTTTGGCGCACCATCATCAATCAGTCATGCTGGAGCTGGACTCGGTCGGACCCACCGGAGCCGGCCGACGTGCGCAAAAGTTGGGCTCCCGTCACATCGTTTCCCCGGCCGGGCATGGCGACGTCGCTGTCGGCGCGGCCGGGACCGGGGACCCGACGCACACGACGACGCTGCCGATGCCCGATCGATGCGGACGCCGCGGAGGCGGGCGGGCGTTGAGCTTTCTTTATTTTAAAATTAATTAACTTGCGGAGCAGCGTATGTACGGGCGCGGGCGGTGCTGGACGAGCAGACGTATCTTCCTCTTCTTCTTTATCGTCTTCGTCTTCGTCTTCCCCCGGCAGGCGGCAGGCTCCCATATTCTTGGGCCACAGGCCCCACAGCCACTCACTCGAAGCTCGTGCGAACCTGTTGCTTCCTGTGGCTGCTGACTAACCAACAGTCGGATTCTCATCCTGTGGCTGCTAGGGTTGTCGAGATTTTCAGTTTGACTTTTTTGGTAAACCACGCGTGCGCTCGTGCCCTATACGTGTGATTATTTATTAACCTAGCTAGAGTAGTAGGAAAAGTACTACATATACTCGGATGTGCGATTGGCACGTCGGCTTCATTGGGAATTCATTCTGTAAAGAAACAAATTGATATCAACAACTCGTGTGAGCAGTATCCTGCCTGGTAGTAGTACCGATCCGGTATGCGGTCGATTCTTCGTTGGTTGGCTCGATGACCCCCTCGAATAATTGGGCCGGCTAGCTGTTTATCAATGGCCAGAGAAAATGCCGGACGCGAAACGGGTTGCTGTATTGTTTGGTGGTTTGGGCTAACACTAAATGCGATTATG